>JAXQQM020082455.1:0-277046 GCA_034641835.2 Pinus albicaulis | reverse complement strand
GAAATTTAAGGAGTTTTATAGTTTGGAGAGGCGAATTTTATATATTGCACCCATTTTACCCATTTTATATAGCTAGCCCAAATTTTATTTAAAAAATAAATAATTATTATATTTTAGCCCCAAAAATTAAAGCGGATAAAAATTGCCAAGGTCGGATTCGCCCTTGATTTTCATTGCAAAGCATTGATTCACCCTCGATTTTCATCGCAAAGGCTCGATTCGCCTGGTTTGGAGGTTGGAATCATTGCATTTGGTTACAATCGCTGGGATTTACAGGTTTTGAAGTTGGTTTTGGTTGCAATCGTCGGGATTTTCAGGTTTTGAAGTTGATTTTATTAATAATATAATATGTACATTTTGTATTGTATGGGCCGGGATTTACAGGTTTTGAAGTTGGATACCAAGAAATGCTTGTCCAAGTCTCCCAACCCACGTTACCAGTGTTTGGAGGGAGAGAATTTGCCAGCATCAGTTCACTGGAGAGAAAAGGGAGCCGTGGCTGTCGTTAAGGACCAGGGCTCCTACGGTAAGTTTGCTTCATGAAAGTTCATGCCCTATTTTTCATTCATGTATATAATGGGTGGAGAGACCATAACATGTTTTCTTTCATGGATATTCATATCTTAATTTCTATCATTCATGTATAAACTAGCTGGAGAAACTGGAAGAAGTTTTATTTCATGTATATTCATACCTTCGTTTTTTATCCTGTATTAAGCCGCTGGAGAGACCCAATTTTTTTTTTTTATATCATGAATATTCGTAACATCATTTTCAATGTTGTATAGAAGGGTTGGAGATACCATAAGAAGTTCTATAAATTTCATGAAATACGTGCCCTGATTTACAATCCTGTATAGAATGGCTGGAAGGAACATAACAAGTTTGATTTCATAAAATATTGATACCCTAATTTTCAGTGCTGTGTAAAATGGCTGGAGAGAACGTAACAGATTTTATTTCAAGAATATCATATCCTGATTTTCTATCTTGTATAGAATGGTTGGAGAGACCATAACTAGTTTATTTCATGAATATCCTGCCTTGATTTTTTGTCTTGTCCAGAATGGCCGGAGAGACCATAACAAGTTTTATTTCATGATTATCATACTCTGATTTGCAATCTTGTATAGAAGGTCAGGAAAGACTATAAAAAGTTTTATTCAATCAATATCATACCCTAATTTTCAGTCCTATATAGAATTATCATTATTTAGAGAGACCCTAACAATGCCCTGTATTGTACTTTTTATGTTTGAATGTTTCAGGAAGTTGTTGGGCGTTCTTGACTGTGGCTGCTGTTGAAGGCATCAATCAAATTGTGACTGGCAATTTGACTTCCCTGTCTGAGTAGGAACTAGTGGACTGCGATACTTCCTACAACCAAGGATGCAATGGCGGTCTCATGGATTATGCTTTCCAATTTATCATAGACAACGGTGGGCTTGACAATGAGGATGATTAACCTTACATGGCCAATGATGGCAGCTATGACGCTTACAGAGTAATTTTCAAGGGCTTTTGCTTAATTGGGATTTGATACTATTACCTATTGTTTCCTCTAGTTTATCATGACTAATTGATATATATATATATACATATATATATATATATATATATATATATATATATATATATATATATATATATATATATATATATATATATATATATATATATATATATATATATATATATATATATACGTGTGTGTGTGTGTGTGTGTAGAAAAATGCCCATGTGGTGACAATTGATGGCTTTGAAGATGTGCCTGAGAACGATGAGAAGTCGCTGAAGAAGGTCGCGGCACATGAGCCGATTAGTGTGGCCATCGAAGCCAGCAGAAGGGCATTCCAATTTTACGAATCTGTGAGTGATCGATTTCTGTTCATGTTCTTTATGATCATATGAGCCTTTCTAAACTAGCAATTAATCAATTTTCCATGGGATTTTCCACCAGGGCGTGTTCACAAGCACCTGCGGAACTCAGCTGGACCACGGTGTGACTCTGGTGGGATATGGCTTAGACTCTGACACAAACTAATGGATTGTGAAAAATTCCTGGGGAAATAGATGGGGAGAGAAGGGTTTCATCAGACTGCAGAGGAACATTGAAAGGGCTTTGGCGAGAATGTGTGGTATAGTGATGGAGGCATCGTACCCTGTAAAGAAGGGTTCCAATCCCTCCAAACCCTGGGCCTTCTCCCCCATCCCTTGTGAAGCCTCCTACCGTGTGTGATAACTACTATTCCTGCCCAGAGAGCAACACCTACTGCTGCATGTATGACTTTGGGGGTTACTGCTATGCATGGGGCTGCTGCCCTCTCAACTTTGCCACATGCTGCAACGATCACTACAGTTGCTGCCCTAGCGATCATCCAGTTGGCGATCTGGATGCAGAGACATGCCTCAAGGTACCAATATGCATACTTGACCGTCCCATCATTTTTGTGAGTCGGTGTGTGTGAGAAACAGCAGTTGGATACATTAATATTGTGGCATCTTGGAATAGCTTTTGTGTTATCCCACATTGGATGTAAAATCTTCATCTCCTCCTCATGTGTGTTATCCCACATTGTTGTAAGAGCTGGTTAGTGGCAGTGTGTAAATCCCAGTACGCTATAGTCCTTATTCTAATTGGGTGGCCACAAGGGAGTGGCGGTGTGTGTGAAAGCACATATATTGGTTGTGTCGTTGCTTGATTGGTTGTGACAAGTGTGTGAAAGCACCTATATTGGTTGTGTGGCTGCCTGCTCTGTGTGAAAAGTATGTGAAATCACCTATATTGTCATGTCTTGAAACCAGTGTTTCCAATTTTACAACTTCACTGGATTTGATCAAAGCTCTGATATTGTGTTTCGCTGTATGAATTGTTGTTGTGACAGAGCCGCAAGGATCCATTTGGAATGAAGATGCTGAAGCGTACCCCGGCCAAACCCTACTGGGCTCTCTCTGGTCAGGAAGCGATCACTGAAAGGACCCAGTATAACTGATTTCTCCCTGCATTCCCAGCCCTTTAAACTCAACAACAGGCTGGTCCAAATGGGGGAAGAAATTAAATTTTAATGCATGAAAAATCCTCAAACTTATTTATCTATTAGTATTACTGCACAGATGGCTTCTCCTCCAAATAAGCCATGACACTTCCCATCTTTGTTCTCTCGTCAATTCCATTTCTATTTCTATTTATGTGTGACGTACAGATCTTTCTATGGACGACCATTATCAAATCTGAAGCCTGTATCTGCACAGAACAACTTTATTACATAACAACTTTGTGATTCTCAAAATTATTATCAATCCAAAGTCCAAGTTTCAAGTATCTTGAGTATGGTATTTTTTCGTAATGGGCTCATAGTTCCAGCTGTGATCCCACTGATTCTGCCTCTTTGAAACCAAAATTTTCTTTTATTTCAGTTCCTTTATGTGAAATATATCAATTGATTAAGAGCAGAACGTACAGATTGATCAAGAACAGATTCAGATAAATTCTTAATTAGTGAATAGGATAATGTTGAAAGTTCCCGTTGGTCTGTCGCTGACTGAAATAATGTGAAGAATATGTATGGACAGTGTTCATCTTCTATGATGATGGACAGTATTAGGACTCAGACTTTCATTGGCATACCATCTGATTAACAACATTATGATAATTCTTGATTAGGGAATAGGATAGCCTTCAAGGTTATGTGTTACACAGCAATTTGTCACCGTCCCTACAATCCCCATCCCGCACATTGGAGGGCTCATTCCGTGACCTGTGGGCGGAGTTAAGACTTGAAAATACTTTCATTGCATCCCTCTGAAGATGAGCTTTAATTGCCCTGAAGACATCTCCCTACAAAAAACCCTAAAAATAGCTCTTTTTCCATTGGCCCAGTTCCATAGTTCAGCCCTCGCGCCAAGAGGGAAATCCTCCAAAGAGGGCGCGCCAATTGGCGCTCTGTCATAGAGCCGCACCCGCACCAACCATATTAAGAGGTGTTTTTAAAAAATAAAAGGTGGAAGTTTCATCCCAACAAATTCCTGGATTGATTTCTATCTTGAGTTGGGAGGTTTGGCTACGGATTTCCATAGAGAGGAAGTGGTTTGCCACCTCTCATGGAAGCTTCCTTGATGATAGGGCCAATCCCATAATTATAGGGATCCAAACTCCCCTTCCTCCTTCTATAAAAGCTTGCCCATTTCCATTGCAAGCTAGTTCCAAAGAGTGGCAGAATTTCCAAGTTCCCAAGAGCTTTCATGCTGCAAAAGCCTTCTTGATTCCCTAAGGCTAAATCCAAGCAAGGAGACTATTGCCAAGTATCCGGAGAGAGAGGCTTGTCCCATCCCTGATAGGCTTTATCGAGACATGTTGTACTGACGACCCGCTAAAGGAGAGTGTTGCGTCGAAGCTATGGTTGTATTCTTCTTTTGACTCTTTAATGATAAGTGACTATTGGTTATGGTTCCACTCTTGTTCTTGATCATGTTCATGAGTTATATCCTCTTCGACTGATATATAGTTGTATGTACTGGATTTTATGCTTGCGTTTGTGTTGTTTCTTGCATGTGCAAGTGTCCGATCATGGAGATCGTGAGGGCTGTGATCTGCCAGGGCGAAGGAACGGGAGCACCACCTCTTCTACAAACGACAGCGTTGGATTCCAGGTAAGCCTTCCTCGCAAGTCGGTTTATTTACAATTAGGAACCTGCACTGTAGCGTGTTCGATTGTTGCTAGACCCGAAATGGGCTAGTAGGGATTGCCTCTGTCCGCGAGGGGATTTACCTCCTCAACAATTTGGCGACTCCGCTGGGGAATCAGCTTGTTGTTTGATTTGTAAACTATAGACGGAGTCTGAAGCACAACCAGATAGCCTTCGAAACACTTTTGCTCTGCATTAGCAGACTAGATCAACGCTGCTTCAGTCGATCTCCGGTTTGGTTTACGGACTGAACAACTTGGAGTTTTGTCTTCTCTTTCCAGTTAACTTCTTGGTCTTGCTGGCTTGGTCAACTCTTTGGACTGGATTTTCTTGTTTGTTTGGCTCTGTTTTAGCCTTGTTTTCACTTGTCTGTGTCTGAGATTGCTTGTTTTTATTTTTTTCCATAGTAAACTTGGCTGGTGCGCTTTTTAGCGTGACAGTCGTGCCCATTGGCGCAGGTTGCCTGTGTATCACCCGCGCCATTGCCTTTCTGGCGCTAATTTCAAGCTCACAGTCGCGCCAATACTGTGAGCTATTAGGGTTTGCTGTGTTTCAAGCTTTCTGAGGCCGACTTGTGACTTTGATCTTGTTTTTTCGGCTGTTTCAGTGCACTGGAGCCTGTTTTGACTGGTTGGAGCCTCCTTCCTTTGGTTGTTTGCCTATTTCTTTCGATTTTGCATACGAGCCCTAGGGCATCTAGGTGCCTTTGTGAGTTGAGCCTCCCTTGGGAGTTTTTGGTTTCCGTTCGTTCAGTCGGCTGTGGGATTGCTTCCTTGCATTCGTTTGACAGTTGTCTATCATATTGTTGCATTTTTTGAGTGACTGATTTCGTTTTCATTCGAATTTCGCTTTGCTTCATTTTGGGCCTAGATCACACGGCTCATTGGTGTCTTTGGGACTTTTCTTGGTTTTGAGAGACTTTTTGTCGATTTGAGATCTGATTGTTTGTGCCATTGAGTGAAATTTGTTGGTTTCGCTCTCTTAATATCATTTCTTGAATTGCTTCTTATTTGTTTTCGGTTTGTTTAGTGCATCTAGCTATCAAACATTGAAAATAATAAAAAATCTCTTTTGCTTTTGGTTGATTAGTGAAAATTGAAATCTTTTCGATTTTACTAGTATTTAGTGAATTTGAAAGAAAAGTTTTTAGTTTCATTAGTTGCATTAGAGATATCATTGATTGTCTTCTGATCATTTTGTTTGTGTAAAAAACTCTCAACTCTTCTGTAGCTAGTTTTCATCGAACGAAATGATGAACTGTGGCATGTAGTTTTGCATTTGGGAGATTTTTGAGACAACACATTCGTTAGGGCCTGAAAACTGAAACGTAATTGAAGATCAAATTTAAAATCTACTCAATTTACACTAAGGCAGCATTGAAATCTAACGAAACACATTTAGAGGTCTAGGCTAGAGACGTGTTCCGGCGTCTTTAAACCTAGTAGCTGTCGTTCGCCTTTTCTCTTTAGACAGCGCTAGTACGGACTTGTGCTCCCCATACCGTCGCATATATAAAGGGAGACCCCCCTAGGTTTTAATCCTTTATCCACAGGAAGCTGAGTCTGCCGCCCTATACCCGTGATACACCGGACACAGCATTCGGGGAGATTGCCTGCACGTACGGAAAGTCCTTGGTTGATTTCTCTTTCATTTTTGAAACCAAGGTGTATATTGCAGTTCACTGTTATTTGGTACACCCTTTTTGCCTAGTATTCCTGAGCAGTCATTTGATCTTTTCTGACTCCATAAATTTGAAAGGATCACCAAGCGCTTGTCCTTTCACGCTTGTGTCAAATTTGAAAGAGATAGAGTCACCTTTTTTACTGTTTCTCGACTCTTAAAACATGAAACGGTGAAGTTTCTTATTTTTCAATGCGGTAAAAAAATTAATCACCCATGATTACACGCCCTGTTAGATTCTTCTTGTTGACCATTTGATCGTGTGTCTTGACTCTTTTTCAGCTCGTGTGTGTGCTTGATCTTTTCTCTTGTTGTTTTTGTCACAGTGGCGGAACCCTCGGTTTCGTCTACTGGTAGTCCTTACACGGACGATTCATCAGAGGTTTCCCAATCCTCTGCTGAACCACAACAGCCCATTGTTTCTAAGTTTCCTGACGGGGGACTGGTTCTTTCTGAGCAACCCTTTGGGGGACCAGTTGAGTTCGATTGGCCCTTTTCGGACCCTGTTTCTGAATTGAGATTAGGAGCTGATTTCCTTTCTCTTACATCGGGTTCGCCTTTTATAGCTACTGTTTTTCCTCCTAGTCCTCGCCGTCTATTGCGAGATCTAGCGACAGGCTCAACCATGAGTGATTCTGGTGAGGAAATCCCAACGTCTGGTGAAGACTATCAGCTCTTCCCACGAAGATTGTTTCCGGGAGACAACTCTGAATCAGCTGTTATGTTAACAGCCAATCCCTCATTACCACTGGGGCACAGGTCTTTGGGTCAGATCATTTCCGCTGCTACCGCTATGGGAGTGTCACCTCCTTCTCCGAGGCCAGCTGCTCCTTCACCAGGGGTGTCTCCTCAAACGCCCGTTACTTTTGTACCCGTTCGGCCCACTGTTTGTGTGGCCGCCTCCACACCCATTGTCACGGCACCCTCCGCCAGGGCTATGTCGTCTCCTGAAGACATTTATCTAGCAACTGCTATACCAGAGAATATCTCTCCGGAGGAGTATAGGTTGTCCCTGCAACAGCCAAACCCCGAGGTTGGACTATCCTCCCAAGATCCCAACCGCTCTTACTTTTCGCACTATGCACAGGATGGTACACCCGTGTATGCTTTTCCAGGTCAGTATGATGAGCACGGGGACATTTTGCGTCTACCCACTCCTGAGGCTTACCTCCATGCTCAAGGTTTACCTTATAACCAGGTTTATAACCCGCAAGGGCAACCTTTCCAAGGACAACCTTCGGGCCAACCTGGCTATCCTTATGACCCACAGGGGAAACCCGTGCAGGGCTATCCTGCGGGCCAGCAAGGGCCATTGTACAGTCTGCAAGGACAATATTATAGCCCTTCCAGTCAACCTATACAGCCTCAGCCGGGGTACCAACCGGGACTGGTCTATGGTCCTGGGGGGCAAATCCAGCCTTCTCAACCAATGCAACTATAGTATCCTGCTGTTTCTAACATTCCATATCAGCCGGGACCATCCTATGGTTCTGCTCCAGGTCAAACCGATTACCAGTAAACACCTGGCCCTATTCCTCCACCAGGCCAACCGGCCCATCCGGTACAACCTGGGGCTCCTTTACAGCCAGGTCAACCTGCGCAACCAGTGCCGCCTGTTTCTTCGGGTCAACCTGTTCATTCAGGGCAGCCCTCTCAGTCAGGTCAACCTGTTCACTTAGGGCAACCCGCTCATTCCATTAACCCTGCCCAGCAGCCGATTCATTCGATGCCGCAGCCAAATCAACAGTTGCGCCCTAGTTATCAAGCTCCGCAGGGTTCCACCTATTAGCAGCCGACTCATCCTGAGGGCGGTTATTATCCTCATGGTCAATATCAACCGAATTATAACCACCCCAGAGCCTCTCAGTATTATCCTCCTCCACCTGGTTACACCTATACTCAGCAGCCAAATCCAAATGCTGCTTATACAGGGCCGAATCCTAACCATGGTCCACACTCTGGTTATCAAGCCCCACACACTGGTTACCAGCATCCAAATCAGTCTGGTTATACGACCTACACCCCCTACAGGCAGAATCCTACGGGACAGAACCCATGGGGGCAAGGATATTCACAACCATTGTGGAGCATAGGTACCGGTCCTCATCCCGGGCCTGGCATGCCGGTCAATCCGCCATTGCCATTCCTGGCCACCTTGGAGTTGCCAGATGTTTCAAAATTGACCAATGATCCGATTTTACATAATCCGTATTGGCCTCCAGTTCCTACCAAGATACCAGGTGATTGCCCCAAGTTTGAGGGGAACGCTGGAGAGGACCCCCAGGCGCATGTGATGACGTATCATCTTTGGTGTTCGTCTAACTCTTGGGTCGACAATTCGATTCGTCTGCACCTCTTCCAGTGCACTTTAACTGGAGCTGCTGCTAAGTGGTACATCGAGTTATTCCATGGTATCTTCCAAGATTTCAATTCCTTAGCCATGGCTTTTCTCACGCACTTTCAGTTACCGGTTCGTTATGAAGCCGGGACGCACCTCCTGACTTCTCTGAAGCAAGATAAAGCCACTCACATTTCTGATCACATTCATGAGTGGCGGCGCCGTCGTAGACTGATCAAGTTTCATATACCTGATCAGATACTAACTCACTGGTTCACCACCTCCTTCGTGAACAAAATCGCCCAAGATATTGCGATGGGAGCGTGTGTGACGGAGGAACAAGCCATTACGCGTGCCCAATATCTGGATCTTGTATATTCTCAGTCTGTCACGCTTTATGATATCTTGCCTGATGCCCCACGGTCCGGAACCTCTAAGGCTCCACCTACCCCCGCAGTGGATGGTGTCATTGGTTCTGTATCTCAGAATTCGAAGAAATCTTCGAATGGGAAGCAGAAGTCTAATTCTTCCAACAATACTCCTGCTAATCCCGCCCCATCAGATTCTGGCAAAACCGCGGAGGTGAACGCCGTTCAGGTCAATCCTACGGAGAAAGCCTCCAAAGGGAAAAAGAAGGGCAAAGGTAAATCCAAATCCGATGCCCCGAGGCCAGAATCCAAATCTTGTATTGAGGATGGTTCTCAGCGTAAACCGAAGTACCCCTGCCTCATTTGTGAAGGAGACCATTATACTAAGGATTGTCCACGACGATCCGAAGTTAGTCAACTTCTCAAGGGCTCAAAAGGGACTCCGGCAGTTCTTAAAGAGCCATTCCCATCTCAGCAGACCCAGATGGTTGAACAGCCGTCACCATCTGCACCATTTGGGTCCCAAGTTTTCATGATGAAGGTTGCTGCACCTATTTCTGTTGCTAGGCGTTCGAAGGACTACAACGAATCGCGGCAGGCACTCGGGAAGGCAGTTGCGGATGGACCGCCTCCCCCACCTATCTCCGGTTCGTTGGAAATCGAGAAGCCTACTCTTGAACCCGTTGTGAAGCCACCTTCTAAAGGTGTTCTTCGAAGATCTTCTTATAATCCGAATGCTCGTGCCGCTCAACATTACAGCACTGTTGAGGATTTGGCACAGGCACCTTCTGCTATGTCTGCACTATAAGTTCTTCAAAGTTGTCCTTCGCAACGGAAGGATTTATTGTCTGTGATCGGTGGCATTGATCCCGCTGATTCGAGTCTTCTCACCTTCGATTTAGAGAATTTTCCCCCCCGACTTCCACATCAGATAGCTCTTGTTATTCAAGTCGGGATTAATGGTCTTAATATCCATAGGGCCGTTGTGGATGAAGGTGCTTCTACCTGTGTCATGTCATCCGCTTGCTGGAAGGCCATTGGCTCTCCAGCCCTTGCGTCATCTCCCAATGCCCTCGAGGCATTTGATGGTCGGGAATCCAAACCCCCGGGTGTTCTCGAGAGTTTAGCGATCACTTTACAGGGGAAGACTGTCAACGTGGAAGTAGAAGTAGTCGACGCTAGGCTCAACTACAATATACTTCTTGGCTGCAGCTGGACCCATGCAATGCTATGCGTGCCATCCACCGTCTTTCGACTTATTAAGTTCCCTCACGAGGGCAAAATCGTCACGGTGGATCAGTTGTCCTTCTTCACCTCCACTTCCGAAAACAACGTACCATGCGTGGATCAGATTCCGAATCCCCCTGACAGTGTAGGACCCGGTCTCTTCAAGGACCCCGTCCTCATGGGTATCTTTCCCGCACCACCACCGCACGCTGCTCAAGTCAACATGATTTCCAGGTCTGATGACCCCTGGCTTATTCCTACGCCTGAGCAGGTGTTTGAGTTTGGAGAATCAATGCCCTTGACTCCAGTAGAGATAAGCTACTGTTAAATTGTTTCCGCATCTGATCCTCCACCCCCTCAGCATGCTCCTTTGAGCATGGCTCTAGATGTTTACTCTCAATCCCCCTGGCTTGGTCAGGACGATTCACCTGATCCTCTCAAAGAGACTTTTCCTTCCGATGAAGCCATCATTGAAACTATGTCTCTTGAGGAGCTGCCTTGGGGCGATGGACATCATCGCTCCTCTTTTATGCCTAGCTTGGGGGCAATGTCAGATTGTCTGGAGCATTATGCATCTCAGGTTCCTACTCCCCCTCTCCAAATGCCCATCTTGACACATGAGGTTTTTTCAGAGGGAAACCTGAGTAATATCACTCAAACCATCTCGATCAACATCTCCGTCAAACCGGGGATCGTTGAGAATATTCACATGGGAGTGACTTGTTCTCCTGATGAGATTCAAGTCTATATTAATCTTTTCAAAGAATTCAGAGATGTGTTCGCCTGGTCCTACGAGGAAATGCCGGGTATTGATCCCAGTATCGTAGTGCATGAGATTCCAACCTATCCAGGTGCGAAGCCCGTGCGCCAACGCTTACGCCCCATGCATCTTCGGAAAGCCGCTGCAATTAAGGCAGAAGTTGAAAAAATTCTGAACGCGGGCTTTATTTATCCTATCCCCCTCACAGAATGGGTTTCTAACATTGTTCTTGTTGATAAAAAGTAGGGTACTATTAGGGTCTGTGTTGATTACCGCGACATCAATCGCGCCTGTCCAAAAGATAACTATCCCACTCCGTTCATAGATCAGATCATTGACGAATGTGCCAGAAGTGAGATTTACTCCTTGATGGACGGTTTCTCAGGGTATAATCAGATCAATATTGCACCCGAGGATCAACATAAGACTACATTCATCTGTCCGTGGGGTACTTTCGCATATAAAAAGCTCCCGTTCGGCTTGAAGAACGCTGGAGCCACTTTTCAGCGTGCGATGTCTTATGCTTTCCATGACATTCGCCATATCGTTCAGCCTTATCTGGATGACTTGCCAGCTCATTCAGCTGGGCGAGGAGATCACCCTGAACACCTCCGCCAGATTTTCCTCCGCTGTAGGCGCTACAATATTAGGCTCAATCCTCATAAGTGCGTCTTCTGCGTGGATTTTGGCCATATTTTGGGATTCATAGTCTCCAAAGACGGAATTCGCCTTGACCCTTTAAAATTCGAGGCTATCATCAACCTCCCATCACCCTCCCATCACCCTCCTTGTTATATCAGTTGCAGAGTTTGCAGAGAAAAGCAAACTTCCTTCGACGCTTTATCCCGAACTACGCGGAGGTGGCTAAAGGATTCACGCGCCTATTAAAGCAGAATGTTCCTTTCCATTGGGACGAAATTTCTCAGCAATCCTTTGAGAAGCTAAAGACGTTATTGGTTAATGCTCCTTTGCTTCGTCTGCCTGATTATCACCGCGATTTCACTTTATATCTCGCTGCCGCGTTTAGCACCATTGCTATGGTTCTGGTGCAGGATGATGATGATGGTAATGAACATGTCATTTATTATCTATCGCGAAACCTTCTCGATACAGAAACGCGTTATGCTCACGTCGAGAAGTTGGCGTTAGCCGCAGTACACGCTGTGCAACACTTTCGCCATTACATCCTGTTGTGTACGATAACAGTGGTTTCGGATTGCAACCCCATGACATATATTCTCTCTAGACAATTGCTGGGGGGGAAATACTCCAAATGGATCGTTATCCTGCAGGAGTTTGACTTAGAGTTCACTACCGCTAAGTCAAAGAAATCACTTGTTTTCGCGGATCTTATATGCTCGCTCTCGACAGACTCCACTCCTTCACTTTCCGAGGATCATATCCCGGACGAAACTCTTTTCCTCATCAGTACTCACGACCCTTGGTATGGCGACATAATCGTGTATCTTCAGACCTCCACATTTCGGTCTGAGTTGACTAAAGATGTTCGACGTTGAATTCAGCATCAATCTCAACCCTACCGCATCGTAGGAGATACCTTATACCATGTTGGAGTAGATTCGGTGCTCCGTCGATGCCTAACCTTGGAAGAGGCTGAAAGGGTTCTAAATGACTGCCACAGTGGTGCCTGTGGTGGACATATGTCCGGATATGCTACTGCCCAGAAGATTCTGCGAGCAGGTTATTTCTGGGCGTCAATATTCAAAGATTGTATCGTTGCAGTCTGTAAATGTCACGCGTGCCAGGTGTTTCAGCGCAAGATGCGCACGCCGCCTCTCCCTTTGTATCCTATTATTACTGTCGGCCCTTTTGTGAAATGGGGCATGGATTTTATGACGTGTAACCCTCACTCAGCCAGGGGGCATGCGTATATCATTGTCGCTGTCGACTACTTCACCAAGTTGGCCGAAGCGATGCCTACACTAGCTGCCGACAGTAAGACAGCTGCCCAATTCATATTCAACCATATCATTGCACGTTTCGGGGTCCCGCAAGCCATCGTTACTGACCACGGTACTCATTTCTGAGATTATATGATGGTTGATCTGACTTCAAAGTTGGGCTTACGTCACGATAGCTCAATGCCATATTACCCTCAGGAAAACGGCCAGGTTGAAGCAGTGAACAAGGTTCTGGTCACTATGCTTCAACGAACAGTTGGTATCCACAAATCCAATTGGCACCTCCAACTGTTCTCAGCTCTATGGGCATACCGGACATCTGCAAAGAGTGCAACTGGATTCACACCATTTCAATTGGTGTATGGTCTGGAAGCAACTCTTTTGGTTGAATGCGAGATTCCTTCGTTGAAATTAGCTGTAGAACTTCTACCCGACACTTCTGCTGAGGAAGAGCTTCTTTTGTATCTGGAATGGTTAGATGAAAACTGCCGCTTAGCTGCTTTAGTTATTGAAGCACAAAAGAAGCGGGTCAAAGCTCACTTCGATCAATCGGTTTCTCCTCGTTCCTTTGTTGAAGGAGACCTCGTCCTCCTGTATGATCAAGCACATGACAAGCTTGGAGCCGGTAAGTTCCAACCTATGTGGCATGGGCCCTACATAGTAAAACGTGTTTTGAAGAACGGGGCTTATGAGCTTATAGATTATGAAGGAGTTCCGCTGGCGCAACCCAGAAATGGGTTGTACCTCAAAAAATACTATGCCTGAAGTGATTTTTGGTGTGGTGTGTGTACATAAGTGTGTGTTTTTCATTTGTGTGCATGTGTGGTGTGGTTTGCAATGTAAACATCTTTCTGCTGATCGGGTCTTCCTGATTGTGCAGATGTCCATTCATCCGTTTGTTGGTTTCGCGGATGGTGCCTCCCACAGTACCAGGAATCTGTCTTCAGCAGCCTGGGTAATCTACGATCCTGCTGGTGAGTTGGTCAACCTGCAAGGTGTGTGTCTGGGACGTACTACAAATAACATCGCGGAATATAGTGTTGTATTAGAATTATTAACCGAGGCTGTAAACCTTGGTATCCATGAATTACTTGTGTATCTAGACTTGCAACTTGTAGTATTACAACTGAACGGTCATTATTCGGTCAGAAACCCATCCATCTTACGTCTGTATCTGCGTATTCGTTTACTGGAAAGAAATTTTGACTATATTACATACCAACATATTCCCAGGCATATGAATGCGTTAACTGATGCAGTAACTAATTTGGTTTTAGATAGACATTTGCACAATTTGTAAAACAACATCACATGAAAAAGAAAAATCCATCCAGAAATAGATATTTATATATATATATATATCGAAATGTTTGCATAGTGTGCATCACATTAAATCAAAAAATATATATGTTCGTCTTAATACATCCGGAGACGACATGTCTCTCAAAAAATATGCATGATAAAAGTCCTAGGAGTCTAATCCACATGGTGCTCATGATAACAAGTAACTGCACGCACTAAGCATCTTAGAATTCGGTGGAGGCAACTGGGCACTCCCACCGTGTGTCTCTGGTATGCCATCGGTACATCCGCCAGCCGGGCATAGTCTGGGATCCCTCGGGCGATGCCCTCGAGATTCTGGATTAACTCCCCCCCCCCTCTGCACCCTCTGCCTAAGGATCAGGTGCGGGAAGAGTCCTCCGTGCGATAGGAGACATACCGGCTGGTCTCTCTGGACCCACGTCTGCATGCATATAAAATGTGTCAGGAAGAACATGTATTAACAAAAAAAAAATCATAAAATATAAAATCAAAAAGAGAAGGGGTCATACCCAACTCCTCGTCCCAATCATCTCCCTCCGGCAATGGGAGATCTGGATCACCAGTGAAATCGGTACCAGCATATGGCCAGTCTTCCACTACGATCAACTGACGCCGCAACCACCCAAAAAACTCCGGCCTCCAGGACATCTATTGGCCCCCTCCAGCTCTGGGCATCAGTGCTTCCCAACGAGCCATTCTTGGCTCTCGTGGAATAGGCTCAGCTACTATGGCCCCTTGGCCCTGGAAGATTGGTAATCGTTCCAGAATGAACGATACCAGGATAGAACCATAGCCGAACTGTTTCAGCTTGGCTTGTTTGCATTTGGTCAGTTGCCTCTTTATGTTTATCGTCACTGTTGTGGCCCAGTCGAACAATAGAGGAGTCATACATTCTGAGGCTAACAAAATTTGGGCCTTTGTGGCCTCGTGCGGTGCCTGCGACCCCGCAGCCCGCGTGATGGTATGCAGCACCACTCTCAGTGCCAGATCAAGAATGGTATGGATGTCCACCTTTCCACTTCCGGATCCCAGTTGTGCCCCTCGGCACACTCGTGCCATCACTTGCTCCATTTTCTCACCAGAGGGTCTGCTCCCTGTCAGTATGGGCACCGAACCTCTGCGTGATAATCCGGTTATGAAGTACACGTCAGCAACCTCCAGTTCTAACACTTGGTCTTGCAATTTGAATACTTTTTCATCTGCATCCCACATATTGATCAAGTACTGTAGAAGCTCGGGCTGAGCTCGTAAACAAGGTGTTAGGAAGAACTTTTTTAGCCCACAGTTCCTGAGGGCGTTCATGCAAACTTCATTTTCCATGGCTTGTTCATCCTCTTCACCGTGCTCCCTTTCTTTCCACTCAATCACCATTTTTCTCGGTTCACTGCATCAACATGGTCAAAACCCTTAATTAGATCTTTGATGAGCTTCAAATTTCATTCAATTTGATTAAAATCTCGAATTTTTAGGCGAAAAATGAGTTTCTGCCGCTGGCGTGGATATTTCCTGAACAGTCGTGCCAGCTAGCGTGAGCCCTTTGCATATAAAAGCCCATTGGCGCGGGTCCGTGCCCGATACCCGCGCCAATGAGCGGAGCCCTAAAAATTTAAAAAGTGGCCTCAGAAGTCTAATGCATGATGGAAAACTATTAAAAAATGGATTGAAATGGAGTACAAAGAAGCACCTCTTACCTGGAACTGACGGAACTCTGAATGGTAGCCCGGATCGGTCGTAATCACTGTCAGAAGTTTGCACACCAAACTGGACCACTGCTGCTCTTCGGTGAGGTAAATAGTAAAAAGTAATTCTATTTTTACCATTTGACATATTTATAACTTTTTGAACTCAAAATAGGTTTTGAAAGTTATTTTTCTGAATATTTTAATGTATTTGTGTCGAAAATGGGTTTTACGCTTGCCTTTTTGTGCAGCAACAGGTCTTTTACGCAACTGAAATGGTGAAACGAGTTGTATTTTATACTTTTTCGGACTCGGTAAATACACGAAAAAGTCACTCTGGAGTCATCTTTCAGCTCTTTTCTGACTCTCTAAACATGAAAAGATTGCCGAGGCCCTTGTCATTTCGATCTCGTTAAAGTGGACACGAATCGACATCTACCCAGTATACGTTTACCCCTTTTTCGGGCTGGGATGGATTATTTACGAAAAAGGAATACCCTAGCCTATCGTGACTAGGAGGTTTTCTCAGGTATTGTTTTCTACCTTTTCGGGTCTGGGAACTATCTAAGAAAAGGGACTGCTGGATTTTACTTTTCTGCTGTCTTTTCAAACTCTCTAAATATGAAAAGACGCTGAGTTCTTCCTTTGTCAGACTCGTTAAACCCTGATGACATTGGATTCAGTCGAAATGACGTTATTCGAGTCGCTCCTTCCTAGGGCTCGTTAAATGTACTAGGATGGATTCGCCCGAAGGGCGGACTTATATCACAAGCATATGCTATCCCCTTCAAGCTTGTTATCAAAAATAATTGGGGTACTCGCCAGAAATGGTGGGGAAAAATGGAACCAGCATCGTCGTCGTGTCGGCAGTATGTCACTCTTGAACATGGCACTTGTCTGCATTCGTGTCGGGTTGGGGACATATCATCTCGTTCTTCACTTTGCCTCCGTGGGTTTGGATAATCCCTTTTGACCTCTCATCTGCTCATTGCCTCGTCACCATGACCTCTGATCCGTTGATGTCAAATACTTCCAAGTCCACTGTCGTGCCCTTTACATGTTCAAGAGAAGTTGACCTCTGCAAGTATCAACCTTCCTCTGATTCTCATATGATCCTGATTCACAAAAACATTATGTTCCTCTGTCTCGTGTCGATGATGTGGGAAAGGTTATGGCCCACCTTCGATCAAGGTCACTTCCTGTCGACTTCAGCTCATTATCCAGGAAGATGTTCTAGAGACTCTTTCATGGTACCTTGGAGCCTGCATGCCTCAATGGCAGGTTCATCGCATTTGACGTGAGGTTTTCATCATTGGCCTCCGATCGAGTGATTCTACAGGTGTTCGACACCAGCTCATTGATTCACATGCCGTAGATTGTACCTATAGTACCTTGAGGGCCATTGCCATTATTGGTGGTTCCTCTCACGTCTGTTACCATTTTGCTCGGTTCACTGCATCAACATGGTCAAAACCCTTAATTAGATCTCTGATGAGCTTCAAATTTCATTCAAATTGATTAAAATCTTGAATTTTTAGGCGAAAATTGAGGTTCTGCCGCTAGCACGGCAGTTTCCCGAACAGTCGCGCCAGCTGGCGCGAGCCCTTTGCATATAAAAGCCCATTGGCGCGGGTCCGTGCCCGATACCCGCGCCAATGAGCGGAGCCCTAAAAACTTAAAAAGTGGCCTCAGAAGTCTAATGCATGATGAAAAACTATTAAAAAATGGATTGAAATGGAGTACAAAGAAGCGCCTCTTACCTGGAACTGACGGAACTCTGAATGGTAGCCCAGATCGGTCGTAATCACTGTCAGAAGTTTGCACACCAAACTGAACCATTGTTGCTCTTCGGTGAGGTAAATTGTAAAAGTAATTCTATTTTTACCATTTGACATATTTATAAATTTTTGAACTCAAAATAGGTTTTGAAAGTTATTTTTCTGAATATTTTAATGTATTTGTGTCAAAAATGGGTTTTACACTTGCCTTTTTGTGCAGCAACAGGTCTTTTACGCAACTGAAACGGTGAAACAAGTTGTATTTTATACTTTTTCGGACTCGGTAAATACATGAAAAAGTCACTATGGAGTCATCTTTCAGCTCTTTTCTGACTCTCTAAACATGAAAAGATTACCGAGGCCCTTTTCGTTTCGATCTCGTTAAAGTGGACACGAATCGACATCTACCTAGTATACGTTTACCCCTTTTTCGGGCTGGGATGGATTATTTATGAAAAAGGAATACCCTAGCCTATCACGACTAGGAGGTTTTCTCGGGTATTGTTTTCTACCTTTTCGGGTCTGGGGAACTATCTACGAAAAAGGGCCGCTGGAGTTTACTTTTCTGCTGTCTTTTCAAACTCTCTAAATATGAAAAGACGTCGAGTTCTTCCTTTGTCAGACTCGTTAAACCCTGATGACATTGGATTCAGTCGAAATGACGTTATTCGAGTCGCTCCTTCCTAGGGCTCGTTAAATGTACTAGGATGAATTCGCCCGAAGGGCGGACTTATATCACAAGCATATGCTATCCCCTTTAAGCTTGTTATCAAAAATAATTGGGGTACTCGCCATAAATGGTGGGGGAAAATGGAACCAGCATCGTCGTTGTGTCGGCAGTATGTCGCTCTTGAACATGGCACTTGTTTGCATTCGTGTCGGGTTGGGGACATCTCATCTCATTCTTCACTTTTCCTTCGTGGGTTTGGATAATCCCTTTTGACCTCTCATCTGCTCATTGCCTCGTCACCATGACCTCTGATCCGTTGATGTCAAATACTGCCAAGTCCACTGTCGTGCCGTTTACATGTTCAAGAGAAGTTGACCTCTCCAAGTATCAACCTTCCTCTGATTCTCATATGATCCTGATTCAAAAAAACATTATGTTCCTCTGTCTCGTGTCGATGATGTGGGAAACGTTATGGCCCACCTTCGATCAAGGTCACTTCCTATCGACTTCAGCTCATTATCTAGGAAGATGGTCTAGAGACTCTTTCATGGTACCTTGGAGCCTGCATGCCTCAATGGCAGGTTCGTTGCATTCGACATGAGGTTTTCATCATTGGCCTCCGATCGAGTGATTCTACAGGTGTTCGACACCAGCTCATTGATTCACACGCCATAGATTGTACCTATAGTACCTTGAGGGCCATTGTCATTATTGGTGGTTCCTCTCGCGTCTGTTAACAACTTTCATCATTGGCTGGTAATCAGACAATGTTCTTGCATGTTTGACTTCAGCTCACATATTCACATGCTTGAACTTGTACTTTGTTCGGGTAAAGATGGAGCGCAAGACCCTGGATTGTTTCTGTTGTAATCCAGGCTGCGATATTGTGGATTATTATGATTATTTACATGGCTCTCTGATTGGATGGATGCGACCATACCTGAGTCTATTTATCGATCTTCATTGGATGGCTGCGTCCATGCCTTGGATCTAGTACACTCTGTTATGGATGGCTGCGCCCATACCACGCATATATATCATGTATTTGAGACATCAGTTGTACTTCGCTCCGCAGGTTTTCCGATGGCGGTGTTTTCGGTCGGCATGTTCTCGTAAAGCATTTCACCCCTCTCTCTCTCTTTCGGGCCTCATGCTTTAGGGGGCATCTGTTACACAACAATTTGTCACCGTCCCTACAATCCCCATCCCACACATTGGAGGGCTCATTCCGTGACCTGTGGGCAGAGTTAAGACTTGAAAATACTTTCATTGCATCCCTCTGAAGATGAGCTTTAATTTCCCTGAAGACATCTCCCTGCAAAAAACCCTAAAAATAGCTCTTTTTCCATTGGCGCGGTTCCATAGTTCAGCCCTCGCGCCAAGAGGGAAATCCTCCAAAGAGGGCGCGCCAATTGGCGCTCTGTCATAGAGCCGTACCCGTGCCAACCATATTAAGAGGTGTTTTTTAAAAATAAAAGGCGGAAGTTTCATCCTAACAAATTACTGGGCTGATTTCTATCTTGAGTTGGGAGGTTTGGCTATGGATTTCCATGGAGAGGAAGTGGTTTGCCACCTCTCATGGAAGCTTCCTTGATGATAGAGCCAATCCCATAATTATAGGGATCCCAACTCCCCTTCCTCCTTCTATAAAAGCTTGCCCATTTCCATTTGCAAGCTAGTTCCAAAGAGTGGCAGAATTTCCAAGTTCCCAAGAGCTTTCATGCTGCAAAAGCCTTCTTGATTCCCTAAGGCTAAATCCAAGCAAGGAGACTATTGCCAAGTATCCGGAGAGAGAGGCTTGTCCCATCCCTGACAGGCTTTATCGAGACATGTTGTGCTGACGACTCACTAAAGGAGAGTGCTACGTCGAAGCTATGGCTGTATTCTTCTTTTGACTCTTTAATGATAAGCGACTATCGGTTATGGTTCCACTCTTGTTCTTGATCATGTTCATGAGTTATGTCCACTTCGACTGATATATAGTTGTATGTACTGGATTTTATGCTTGCGTTTGTGTTGTTTCTTGCATGTGCAGGTGTCCGATCACGGAGATCGTGAGGGCTGTGATCTGCCAGGGTGAAGGAACGGGAGCACCACCTCTTCTACAAATGACAGCGTTGGATTCCAGGTAAGCCTTCCTCGCAAGTCGGTTTATTTACAATTAGGAACCTGCACTGTAGCGTGTTCGATTGTTGCTAGACCCGAACTGGGCTAGTAGGGATCGCCTATGTCCGCAGAGGGGATTTACCTCCTCAACATTATGTTATTCTGTTATTGACCCAAGGAATGTGAAGAACTTGGACATGTGCATTTTCTCATGGATGATGGACAACATTGGAACTCTTTCAGGGGTATTACCAATTGATTAAGAACAGTTTCGGATAATTCTTAATTAGGGATCTGGATACTGTTATAGCTGTGTATTTTCTTATTCAGCCACATTCATTTTCATATCCATTGATTAAAGAACAGATTCAAATTATTAATTAAGGGATAGGATGATTCTAAAGGTTCTGCTATTTTGTTATTGACCTAACGAATGTGAAGAATTTTTTCATGGATAGGTGTAGTTTCTTGTGGATGATGAACATCGATAATAATTCAAATTGAAATACCAATTGATTAATATATTAGTATATTTTTTAGTTAGGGAATATCACCTAAATAATGCTAAGGATTTGCATGGATAGATTTGTACTTCATATTCATGATATTTGCTAGTTTTTTTAACTGGATAGATTCTGACTTTATTGTGAAATACACTCTTGGTACGAGATGTTAGGTACATACGATGATACGTTCTCCTATCCTTTCTTGTGATCGACTACAATACCTATTTTATGTTTTGGATTTTCTACATTATCAAAATGGGTTATTGAACTGTTTATGTTTTGAATTTATATATAATAAAAAATTATATATATATATATATATATATATATATATATTTCCCCCTTTTAAAGGGAATCTTATATTAATTGTAAGAATAGAAAATTACATCATGAGGTAGTTGTCTCGATAGTGAGATCTAACCATAACCAAAATAGAATCCTCTTAAGCGAGTTCCGAGATATCAAAAAACAAAAAGAAAATACAAGAACCTCACTATATCCGGTGTACTGTCTTGGGATAAATTGACTGCACATAGTAATAACAAAGGACATGTGAAACATCAACACAAATTGCTATTGTAAGGGCTCCAAATCCGATATTGCAAAATTAACAGTTGCTTTTCCCTTCTCCTGAGGTGCGCTACCCATAGGAGGAAGACCAAGTTGCTGCTCAATTCACATCAATTTTATATCCATGATATTCAGGCAGTGGTGCAAATGTTCCAATGAGTGGAGGACGTCATCTCTATGCTCTTGCCTATCCATCAATGTGCATCCTAGAATAAACTGCATTTGCAAATATAAATCAATAGTCTGCAAATATTGGGTGAAACACTCTCTGGTTTGCTTTGTAGCCTGGATCTAGTTGACCCACTCAATCATCACTTCTGTCTCCGAAAGGGTGGATTTGTGGGAAGGAGCCTCACTCTTTTCTCTAGCAATTTCCTCTTGAATTGAGTATGGAGTAAGTATCCTGTTTCACTCTGCAAAGAATTGTAGCCTTTGCTACTTGCGAGGTTGCCCCTTCTGGGCACCCTCCTGATGGAAATTGGTTGGTTCCAATGTAGATGCCACATCAAATAGCAAGGCCTCCAAAGATGAGCCCACAATATTCTTAGAGCATAATCAATTTTAAATCGAGACTTCCCCAACTGGATCACCACCCACGTCCAGTTGCCTAAACTTCTAAAGAGGTGGATGTGGGACAATGTTGATGAGAGCAAAACCAAAGTTAAAGCAATACACCCCCTTGCGATTTCACCAACAAAGTGTATATAATACCTTAGAGAGTTTGGTGATGACCTTGTCGTACAACATAGAGATCCACCAGGAATCTTGCTCATACAGGGCTCCTAGGTAATAAACCAATCCTTCTTGATGGTCATATGCTTTAAAGCACCAAAATCAAGGAACCAATTACGTAAAGGCCTACCTCCCAGCTAAGAAGAAATTTTAATATATATATATATATACTATATATGTTCTAGGGATCTTGTTGTCGGGCTGTCATAGGTTTCCTAGTTGTGCAGGTGTTTATTACTGTTGTGAATTGTGTGTGGCACTGAACTGGGATTAAGTTTAATACACAGTTCAATGCTTAGATTTTTTATAATCCAGAGCCAATTCATCCCTTTATCTTGTCCATTCTGGTCGCATTTCATGATTGAAAGTAAGATTAGGTCAAGGTTCAGCCAGGGTGAAAACTGTTTCAGTCATAATTGACTTCATCACATCCACGAACAACTTGCCAGTAATTGATATCTGGCCAGATTTGTCATGCCTATAGAACAAGATGGTTCTTTGGGTTATATTTTATTTGGAATTATAAGTTATAACTACCAGATTTGAAAATATGCATATACTGAAAATGTATCTCTCCTTGTACAAATTTAAAACAAGACATCATTTGTACAACAATACTAGGAGAGCATTGGCAAGTTCTAGAGTGGACCTCCTCTCCAATCAATGGAGCTATCAGGTAAATACAGGGTGCCACTGCTACTACTTATGGGATTCTGCTACAAACAGATTCATGACATGGCATGGGCATGACATGGGGAATTCCGAATGGAGTTTTTCTAATGGTTCTCTTCATGTTGATGGTTATAATTTTAACAGATTCAGCAGGGTGCCTGCAACTGGCACATATTCCTTTCAATATCCATATTTTGAAGGCACGAGAAGGAATAATATTTTGAAGAAGTGAGAAGAAGTTCACCTTATTATAGTTACCATGCTAGGTCTTCCTTTAAGAGATTCCCAGCATCAAATCATTTCCATAAATATGGTTGTGTAAGAGTCGTGATGGTGTTGTAATGTAAATTATGTTTGTACCTGCAGCCATCCCTGTAGATACCTCCTCCATTGGTGATTCATTATTTGCTTATTAAGCATTGACTGCAATTCATTTTAGCAGTTTCTTAAGATAAAATTTGAGTAACTGAATCATAAACATTTAAACTTGAGTAAATGTGGAAGAAGAAGTTTGAGGTGAGTGCAAGTCTACAGTGCGGATGTGTCCTTTGTCGAATGCGCTCCTGTTTGAGGCAAGGTAGACTGGTTAGTACTACTGGCAAGGTATTTCCCACTAAACCAAGCAATAAAACAAGGCCAATGTGGATGACTGTCACTAATGGAAATGGCCTTAAGCATCCCCACAAATACACCAACAATTTGATTGCAAGTATCGAAGTAAAAATACTTAGTTATCCCTTGATTTATAGTGACAACACTAAACCAAGAAATAAAACAAAGGAAATGTGGATGAATGTCGCCAATGGCAATGGTCTTAAGTATCCACACAAATACACCAACAATTTGAGGTCAAGTATCAACTCTGATTCTAGGTATTGATTTGCTGACTTCAATGAAAGGTTTGCAAAATACAAGAAACAACAATGTCTGTAGGTTTAACAATAACTGGGGCTTAAAGCCATTTCCATTGTCAAGCATATTGGTAAGTACTTCGAGCATTACTCTTTCGTATCTTTTCTTGACTGCAGAAACCTTGTTGGAAACAACTTGTATAATCACATTTTTGGTACAGATTGCCAATTTTTTATATACGTTCATTTGTTCTGAATCACTGTTGGGTCTGCTTCATAGCATTTATTTCCAAGGTTTTCATACAATGGTCAAAGATATAAGGTGCATTATAATTCTGATTAAGATATTCTATGATTCACAAGATGGAAAAGTGCTTACAGAGAGTGTCAATATCAAGCAATTTCAACTTAAATGGATAAGGAAAAAAAAGGATTTGTAACCCAGGAACATGTCCTCTTTACATCCACTATTTAGATTATCTTGCATATAGTAGAGATGTAGTTATATAACTAGAAATACATGCTTCTTCCATGCTTGTTAATGCAAAAAAATTATGAGCAAGATGTACTAGTTTTTGAGCTAATTTTACATAATAATGGGTGTTAGATGTTGCACTATCCAATAACATAAATTTTACATGCAATATTGCCATATTATGATTGGTAGCAATCATTGGCACACATCATATTTAAATTTGTCACTTGGGTTGCATAATAGAATATACTTGTTTAACACTTTTAATTCAACTTACCTATACTGAAAAAAGATATAAAAGATTCACTGATTTGTTCTTACAAACATGCCTTACTAGAGGTTGTTATTGATTTTTTCAGTAGTATTGTATAACTAATAAGGTAGTAAATGTATGGAATTTTATTTCAAGACTCAAGTTGATTGGGAGAAGTTATACAGAGTCCAGATCCTATTTCTTAGGTACATTTGATGCAAGCAAAATGTACCTCAGGTTGTTGTTTAGGCAGAGTTTGCAGCCCAAACTCTTTTCTTCAAGACCATCTTCAAATTGGTATCATTCCTTTGCAGATTTAGGTATTTGTGGGATTTAGCTTCAAGGAAAGACATAAATCTGTAATTAGAAGTTAGCACTCTGTTTTTCGGAGGTCATTACCTTGTTCAGTCTCTTAGGGCATGCTCAGTGTTGACTCTCAAAGGTCTCTTGATTGCTCCAGTTAGTGGCTAGCTCTCTAGATCATCTTCCCCATTCACGTATTACCTAGATGTGCCATGCCATCTCCTATCATTAAATTAGGTCCTCAACTGAGCTATTAAAGGGGACTTCCAGGATAACTTTGATAATGTGGAGAAAAAGCTAAAATCTTTGTATTGGAGGTCCAGGCCCAACAATATGAGATTGGAAATTTTGCATATATTGCAAAGGTTGAGATGGAAATGGAGGCGTTGTAGACTGCTTAGTGTAGCCCTAAATAGAGTAATTAACTGCATCCATCCCTGCATATACCTCCTCCAGTGGTGATTCATTATTTTCTTATTAAGCATTGATTGCAATTCATTTAGGCAGTTTCTTACGATAAATTTTGAGTAACTGAAATTGTGTTTCCATCTATTAGTTGTTTTGAGCTGCTGCAAACTCTCTGGAATTGAAATGGTAATGCTAATAAAATACAAATTGCAGGTAGTGACTCTTAGAAGAGGCCCTTCGAGAAGCATTGTTTACAGGAAAGATATTAGTACTCAATTAAACATTCATATTAGGTCCGGCCATTGGCGGGGTAAGAACATGCCAGGTAACTTAGGTCTTGCAATATGTGCAAGTAACTATCTTTTCAACTGTACTAAATGCATTACATATGCAATAATCTTATTTCATAATAGAAGCTTGTTGTGCCTGATTTTTGTATTACTTTATTTTGTGTTGTAACATTCCAAGGGTGTGTAATAGACCCACATTTCCAGAGATTCCATATTCTTATTGACTATAGCTGAGATTTTATGGATTATAATTGAGACTATGTATTTATGATTTTAAATAAAAACATTCATGTTGTTTAGCAGCTTGTTTCAAAGGAGGGGGAACAAGAACATTTTTATTTGTCGTCTCGATTATTGATTTTATTTTGTATAGATGTAAAGTCATGTTGTCAACTTTTCCTATTACATTACCAAATCATTCATATAGATATAAATATATGCATATATGTATATTTGAAGAATGTGTTGTGGTAAGAGTAGTACAATGAATGTGAGTAGCTAACTGGTTGTTTCATTTTGTAGTTAATACCACCTGCCTTCAGCAGTCTAACGAGGAAGATGAAATGGCTAGAATATGAATTTTTCCCTTATGAAGCAAACTTGATGAATCTATGCATTGACTAGTTATTGAATTACTATCTGCAGGGAAATATCTTTGTATATATTACACAAATTTGGTTTGAAAACCTCATTTGGTGGAAAACCATTTTTATGCGACGATTATATTACTTGGATTGTGCATGAAATGATTCATGTTTACAATTTTGTCAGATATTACGATAGTTGAAGCATGAGAATATCATAGAGATGCTAGATGCATTTGAAAGTCCACAGGAGTTTTGTGTTGTGACAGAATTTGCGCAGGTATTTATGATTGTATTATAGCATGTGCGTACTCTTTTATCTTTCCAGTTTGAAGTATATCAGCATTAAAATTCTTCTCCCAAAACATTTGATATAGACCATAGACTTATAAATGATTTTGATGATAGGGTGAACTATTTGAGATTCTTGAAGATGACAAATGCCTTCCTGAAGCACAAGTTCAGGCTATTGCTAAGCAACTGGTATTTTAGTCTTTATTTTATGCATTTGTAGCTGCAAGTCAATTTGTGTGTGTAGATTTTCTCAGTGTTGTTAGTGGTTGGATTAACAATATTTTGGATTAAGCGTGACTTCTTAAAATCTTGTTTCGCTGTTTATTATTATTTTTTGAAAATCCTTAGTTTTAGGACAAACATTTAGTTCATGAATCTACCTCCCATTTGATGAGGAATGTGGGCATAAAGGGGTATTTGTGATGAAGAGTCTGCCAGGATTATATAAATATCTTTTTCGAGTTAGGTTAGATTGAGAATTTGAGGGGTAGTTGTGTCCTGTTTGGGAAGGCTTGGACTATCTGTAGGTTTAGTCACCGCATTCGACGTCATTTATTTCGAAAGAATTATAATTTTGCTGAATCTTAAGGATTGGTGAATTTAATGGTGAACTGATGGTGGATTTTACAAGTTTACACAAAATATAGACTCAAAATGGGAGCCAACATGGCCTTCCTGTTTGTCACAGATCATTACTTACTGACTGCAAATATTTAGTTTTGAGCCATTTGTAAGCCTTTGGAATTATATACACTCCTTAGTATTGTATTCACTTTGGATGATTCATTATAAGTAATTTTTGATGCATTTCTTGGTACTATTGATAACTTATAAAACTTAGATTTTGACAAGGTATTTTCTGAAATTAGAGCTAAGCAATTTTTGGTTGCTTAATGATGTGCAGAATATATATCCTAGGGCATACTTTGGCCTCATGAAAAGGTTGAGGTTCCCTTTTATTTTTGGATCTTTATGTTTTTAGTATAATATAAAATAAAATTGTTTCAAAGTTCAAAGTTCAAACGCACACACATATAAGGTAAGCATCCTGTGGGGTATGCTTACCTGAAGTGCCCTCCACTGTCTTTGGCATATTTAGAATCATTAGAATTAGCATCCGCTACCCTTAATCCATCAGCATTCCCATCAATTTCTGAAATCAATTCTCAACTTTAGTTTATACCTACCCTTCCCCTCCAACTTATCACTCCTACTTCTCCATCAACAGCTCCTCTTTCTACGGATTCGCCCCATGAGGCTATGTTTACAGAACATATTTGTAAAGTGAAAATTATGTCAATCTAATATTATTTTATGATAAACTGTACGTTTATCTATCCGTGGGCGTTCTTAACAACAAAGTTACAAACTTCATTATGAATTGTCCTGTACTGTTCCTCTTGCATACAACTTTATGGGTTATTTGAGGGCCTCTCTGATGATATGCAAATAATTGTGCATACTGTTGTCATTTTTTTACCATAATTTGGCCACTGTAGCCGTCCTTCAATTGTGTTGTACTGGGCATTGACATCAGAGTGCTCGAAACATGAAAAAGCCACGGAAATTTCTTGTTTCTCACTGTGTTTTAGTTCTTGTCAGTGTGTAGTGAACTTCAGTAATGTAATGACTTCACTGCTAAGGTTTAGCATCGTAGTTCTAGTGGTTAGCCTATATTTTCTAAATTTAATGTCTATTTTTCTCCAGGAAGGGTTCTTGGTATATGAATGCAACTCTATGTGCAGCTGTAATAAAGAATGCCCAAATCGGGTGCTGCAGAAGGGAGTGCAAGTCAGAATTGAAGTATATAAAACAAAGCATAAGGTGTTATTTTGCTTTTATTGAAGTTCTAGTATTGGTAGTGCATTAGGAGAATTATTGAAATTTAATCATGGTCTAGAATGTAAATAACTTCACTTGTTAATGTCAGATGCATTTTTTCAAAAAAAAAAAGCTTGGTTTCAAAATTATCAATAAACCAAGGTGCAACAAGACCCCAATTCTGTTTCAATGTTTTGGTCTGTCTTTCTGTTTGATTTTAGGGCTGGGCAGTTAGAGCTGCACAAGCAATTTCACGTGGGACATTCATTTGTGAATACCTTGGAGAGGTCTTAAATGATCAAGAAACAAATAAAAGAGGATAAAGGTAAATTTTTATCTTGTATTAAATTTTGTTTTCCTATTTCTTCATCATAAATGGTTCTCTAACTGAATGCACCTATTGCTTACTGCCACTGCTTTTCTTGTTTGTTCTAAATTACTACTATTCAGGTATGAAAATGAAGGTTGTAGCTACCTATATCATATTGACGCCCATATTGATACAAGTGATTTGATTGATGGTGTACAACTAGATCTGATATATTTTGAATTCACTGCTAATCTATTTCCCATGGAAGCAGATAACAGTTTGAACTGCTTGTAATTCATACTGTATACTATTAAAAGTATAATTTTGCTAGCTGAAAGAAAAAGGATGAAGTCCGCACTAAGGAAACTACTTGCCACCAGAAAAAGGCAGCTATAAAAAAATATACATATACAAAGAGAAAAAGAAACCATCAAAGAGGAGATGAATGGTCACATAAAACTACACCAGTGAAAAACACTCAACTCCCACCCTCTGTAGTCAATGCCCACAAGCACAACAATATTTTTCAGCAAAATTCACAATCGTAGGAGCAGCCAAGGTTTCTTGCTCCCAAGTTATATGTCCAGATGCATACAAAGCTCTCATTGCAGAGTGATATGCACGAAGTTCTAATTTATGTACTTTTGCTGCTCCTTTCTCTTCAGTCAAAGATTTATCTTGCCTCCGGTTTGGAAATTCACATGAAGACATAGCATCATCGAAAGAGCTATAGAATACAGGTCGTGATGAATGCTTTTGATTTGAACATAAAATATCATTTTACATATAGCTACTACTACTACTAGCAACAGAACAATGACAACTCTCAACTTCCTCAATTGAACGATTTAATCTGTCTTCAAATGAAGACATGCATAGAAATTCCTCACCCACATGTTTTCTGGTGAAAGGAAAGGTATCTACCTTTTCTAACAGAGGACGTGATGACTCTCCCACTGCCTCATGGTTCCTAGATTTCTGGATTGCTCTCCTTTTCTGAGGAGCAGCCTCCATGTTGAAGAAATCTTCCTTGTATGCAGATTGCATTTGAATTCCTGGTTTTCTCTTTGTAGCCTTTAAAGAGACATGAGATGTCAAAGGGTTGCACAAATAGGAATCTTGTTTTTCTTACTGTAGCACTTAGAAGACCTATAACAGCAGTTACATACAATATCAGGTGTGTAACAGAGGCAGTGTCACCCATCAAGATTGTAAAAATGCTAGGCTTGGGTTGAATTGGAATTTGTATTTTAATATCTTGCATTTGACATAAAGGTAGTAATTCCTTCCAACCATGGTCCAATTGTCGCTACCAGTCCTAGTCACTAATTCATCAAATGCTTGCTTGAGGACAGCAAAAATATTAGCTGTGAATATGACATTAATCTTACGAGCTTTTGCTAGGGGATGAAATGTGTGTAACTGACAAATACCCGTTGCTACCAAAGATCCTGTATTTGGTTCTTGGTTGTTGGAACCTGATGGAGGTAAGACCCAGAGTCCCGGTTTTTCAAAACTTTTTTGCCCAATCAATTTCACAATCTGGGCAAAGTCAACCCGTTCTCATTTCTTGAACTGGCAAATTTAATAAACCTCCAAACCAAAGTCTGGCAATTCACAATAATCTCGATTGGCAATTTCAATACTGTGTGGAACTAATTCACTTTCCTTCGTAGGTTATAAAACCCTCATTTCGTATCACCTGCCTTTGTAATAAGATCCGAATTTCATAAAGGTTCATTTCATAATGGTGATCAAATGAGCTTTATTATAAAGTTAATTTGTTACCATAGGCCCACGCACGTATATCCACTTACGACAAGGCTCCCCCTTTTATCACCTATGCTTTCGCCCACTATATATATATATATATACGCCTGTATGTTAACTATTATTTGGTTACGAATCCAATTCATAACATAACAATTCCGTTCATAACACACATAACCAGTTGTTGATTAGACCCCGCAGTGCATTTAACATACCTTTTCATTAATCGTCGCCTCCATCCTACGGCTGGAAGGCTATCGCACTGCCACTCCATCATTCGACGATAGTCGCGTGACCCAGCTACATGGAGGTTAATTCTCCAAACGCGCGTGATATAGATGGTATCACAAAACCGCTCAATTACACATTTCCATCGTCGGAGTATATCACGTTGTTTTTATAAAAAAAACTCACCACCTTCGGCCTCGCGCGATACTGCCGGGTTTGGATTTAAAAACCGCCTTTACTGTTCAATGATCACGGTTCCACTCCTTGCCTTCAGGTTTCATCGCTCCACAGTTGAACAACCCTCACCAATTTACAATCCTCCTTGGTTTCGGATTGCGGTTCTCAACGCTGGTCCAATTCATGCATCGACCATGCTATGCTGTTCTAGCACGGATGACCTCATCCATGAGAAGTAGTTGCGATACAGTTACAGGGCCAAAATTTATAATCTAGTGCTTGACAGAGTAGTTGTTGAAAATTCCCTCCAAGTATGGGTCCATCGGTTCTCCTGTATGATGATTTAAACCAACAATATTGCCTTTGTCATGCTCCACCTGTAGTCCAACCAAGACATCTTGAGTATCTAGTCCAGAATTTTCTGCCAGAGTCTTGGGCACAACCAAAAGCGCATCAGAAAAGGCTTCAACTCCTAATTGTGCACGCCCTTGAACAGTCTTCTTGACAGTGTGTTTGAGATGCTGGCTTGCAGCAACTTCAAAAGCTCCAGCACCCAAGACAACAACTCTATCTTCAAGTGTGTTTTTAATAGCTCTCAGTCCATCACGTACAACATCCTTAATTTGAGCAATAGTATGATCATTAGGTCCTTTTATTAGAATTTTACACGAGTGAGGATTCCTAGAATTTTCCACAAAAGTGTACTTTTCTTCCCCTAGAACATGCTCATATACAAGCCCAGCCCATCCAAGAACACTAGGAGACAGATCATCAACAGAATTGACAGCCTCCCCACCACAAGCTAAAACCAATCTCTCCATATTGTGCCTCTTCGCTCTCCTCAAAGCTACAACCCCTTCTCTTGCAAGAATATCGAGTGACATAGGATCTATTCCCTTTTGATTGATCACAACAAAATTGTTGTCAGTGCCATCACAAACTTTCTTCTTCAGGTTAATGATCTTTTGAGTTTTCTCATCTACTTGTATTCTTTCTGCTAAAACCATTTTATCCCTCTGCTCTGAATTTGAATAAAAGAAACCTGCATTTACTTCACTCTTTTCATATTCTAGAGAGACATTGCAAGTCAATTCATTACAATCTTTCATTACATTCTAGCCCCAAAAAACAGAGGAAACTAGAGCCTGTTTAGGAGTAAAAAAGAGCATAACTTCTCTGTATATATTATTGTGGAAATTCAAGTAGCCTTTGTGAAAATTCCGCAATAGAATAAAGAAGGCAGGTCTTACCTAGAAACCATGTAAGAGTCCTAATGGTTGGACACAAACTACATTTTGCATCAATGAGACAATGTGATAGTAAAGATGCAAGGACCCAGCAAAAAAAAAAAAGAATCCTGACAAAATGATTCCCATCCTGTTGATTTCATCATTTTTATGACCTGACCTTATATATTCAAATGAAACTTACAGTCAAAGATGAGGGCAATGAAAATGTCAAGCAAAGGCTCAGTTCACGAAATGATAGGACAAATTGGGATTGATGCCTATTAGGGAAATATCAAGCCAAGCTTTATATGGGTTTGAGCTAGTATCTATGCCGAGACCTCTCCAAATTTACAAACACATAAATTCTTGAATACCAAATAAGGAAGCGTAGAGAATGAAAGAACAATAGTCAACTTAAAAAAAATTCTCCCGAAGATGCAATTCTGTAAAAGCTTACATAAGTTCAACAAAGCAACTTTGATAATAGGATCCCTTGCTACACCCATGGAACTCTGCAACACAATGTCACCAAGTCTAGATTCTGCATTTCCCAACCATAATCACATTCTAAAAAAAAATGAAATCACATAAAATTCCTAATAAATATTCCATCCCTTAATCACCCATGGAACTCCAACTCTTAATTCTTAGGCCAGAGGTTACATTAATGTAGCAAAATTCATGTACTAAATACTTAAAAATATCTCATGGTCATGGGCATTCTGATAAGATTATTCATCAAGGAAGGGAGGTGGGAATCATCGTGAAAACAAAGAAAATATTTCATTGCGGTGCTCAGAGAGCGTGTGCTCGATACTCTCGCGAGCTCACTTGGAATCAATTTATTATGAGACAAGTGCAGAGGGTTTTTGGAGTAACATTATGGAGGATAAATCATGTATATTGTACAAAAATATGCTGGTCATATGAGACAATGTGAGAGTTTTTCCAAGGACTATAATAGACTGAAATTCCTTGAATAATTTACAGAGGAATTAAAGTTGGTTAGGACGAATTTTTGAAGGGTGTTGAAGTGAGGAACAAGTACTCATTATGAACTTTGTTATCCCTTTACAATGTATTTATTATTTACTGAAATATTAGCCAAGATCTTACAATATTTTATAATTCAGTGAAAGATTCGCCATGATTTTATAAGATAATATAATATCGTGAGAGATTCGCCAAAAGAATTAAATATACATATTATATTACTGATAAAATCGCCTTCCTCTTTTCCTATGTATCATGGAGATTCGCCTATTTATTATACAAAAAAATTTAGGGGGGTTCTTAAAATTTTCCCTGATAGCTCCCCATGGGATAGTATTGTTCCTTGATGGAATCTCAGAAATAATTCCCAGTGGGTACAACTGAGAACAAAGAGGGTTCTATCTCGTCCTTTTTCTCATAGTAGGTTTCCCACCAGTCCTTGACATGGGGGGCGCTTTAAGGAGTGAAAAAATAATATTCTCCAGGTCGGAAAATTCATGAATAGAGAAATATCCTTCTAATAGATTCAACCATCTATATATGACATCTGCATATATTTGACCGTCATATATGGGAATGTCAAAGTTTACTTGTACCTTAAAGGGAGTCGCGCCTCCAGAGTGGCTGCTGGATACAGATGCGCCGCCAATGGGCAGCCGTTGAAGGATCCGAGAAAAGTTATCCATCCTCTTGTTCCTTTGTTTTTCGAGGGCCTCCTCGAGCAATATTTTGATAGGATCTCCTGCCCCCTCATATTTCTTTTCATCCCCCATGGGCGGCCATCAGGGTTTGCGAGGTTGATCTTGCAAAGGTTCCACTAGATCGAGTCCTAACTCCTTATACCTCGACCTTGATGGGGACATGAAAAGAAGGATCAAGAAAAAAATAGACCACTCTAATACCACTGTTCCGGATTTACGCAGGAATGCAACATAATACACGTATAACCATAAATACAAAGATGCAGTGGAAACAACACTTCATTTCATTAATATCAAAGAACTGAAATTGTCTTACAGACAAAATGGAAATAAACTAGCTAGGGCGCTGGTAGTTTATCTATGAGAAGAGATGTGGTGGCTAGAGGCCTTTGAACTGTGTTACAATGAGGCTCGAGGGCCTATATATTATTTGGAAACAATGGAAAACCCTAAACATCCAAAACCCTAACCCTAGGAGATGAAGTGGCAAAACTATGGGCCCTATTTGGGTAAATTGGTGTTTGAACTTCTTGGGGACATAACTTTGGCATACAATCTCCATTTGACGTGCACCATACCTCCTTAGAAATATCTATCCGAGATCTACAACTTTTAATGTGAGTGACATTGGTACAATGACCCATTTTGCTCCCAGTTTTACCAAAAAACATCGTTTAGGGCCTAAAAAAGGCTCTGGAAGTTTAGGACCCGAAAAGCTGCTAAAAATAGTAAGTTGTTCTGAAACTGAAAAACTGAAAGAGACAATGGTGGGGCCCCAAGTGGAAGCAATATCCACCTGGATCATTCCTCCCCCCTTAGGAAGCAATGGTCCCCATTGCGTTGAGTTCCTCCATGAGATGATGAAATTTCTGCTGAACTTGGTCTTTGGTGAACCATTTTCCTTGGTGCAGGAGTTGGCCAACTTTGACAACCTGATACAATTGGATCTTTTGTTGGCGAGTGTTCTTGATTTGCATGTCCATGATACAATCTGTGGTGGCCTGTTCCATGCAGTCTGGGTTTAACTCTGTTGGTGTGATTTGTTATGCAATGTCAGAGGTGTGCAGTAGAGGTGGGAAGTAAGGACGAAGGTGGTCCACATTGAATACTGGGTGCAGACCAAGGAATGGTGGAATACTGAGCTCGAAAGGAATTTTTCCTATAGCCTTGGTGATGGTGTACGACCGATATTGGAGCGGGCGAAGCTTGCGGTGGGGTCTAGTGAGGTGCTCCTTCTGCAAATGTATCCACACTTTGTCACCCACCTAGAAGTTGTGTGGCACCCGATGTTGATCATGTCATTGCTTATACTTAGCATTGGCTCTGTTCAATATGTCATAAACCTGTTGGCGGATGTGCTGAATGTGCTCGATGAAGCTATTTGCTTTGTCAGCTTCAGACTGGACATGAGACGTGTTGCCCTGAGTAGCTGCAAATGGCATGGCTACGTCAATGGGACATAGTGGCTGGAATCCCAAGCCCACCTGAAAGGGCCTGTGGCCGGTTGAGCTGTGGAGAGCCTGATTATAACTGTGTTCTACATAGGGGAGGCTCTCATCCCATGTGCATGTATGCTTTTAATTGTACATGCGCATAATGTGTACAATCATCTTGTTGACGACCTCTGTCTGGCCATCAGTTTGGGGATGGAAAGTTGTGGACTTGGTGAGCTTGGTGTCCAGCATTTGACCAGAGGTTGGACCAAAATGTGTTAAGGAACTTGCTGTCACGATCTGATATGATAGACCGTGGGATCCTAAAGTGCACCAACACTAATTCAAAGAAGAGTTTAGCAGTGGCTTCTGCTGTGATATTTTTCTTGCAGGCTGCCATAATGGCCATCTTCGAGAATCTGTCGACGGTCACGGAAACACAGTCATTTCCATGCTTAGTAGAAGGAAGGCCCGACATGTAATCCATGGAGATGGATTCCCAAGGTCGAATAGGGGTAGCTAGCGGAGTATAGAGGCCTTTCTTCTTGATGGTCGGTTTGGCAATTGTTGGAACAAGGTCTCATACAAAAGCTGCGAATCTGGTCCATTTTTGTATATTTTTTATTATATTTAGTCTAATGTAGGGGTTTTGGGGTGGGTCAAAGCCCCTAATGCATTGTAAATGGGTCAAGGGTAGACCAAGAGTCCGCAAACCACGGTTTGTGGACCATTGGATGCGTAGGCTAAAGTAGTATAAGTAATTGAACCTTTTTGAGTTGTAAGGAAAATATTGAACTAAGATTGGTGCGAATTGAGAATTAGTAGATCTGTTTTGGGTTTTCGAGGAAAGGAATCGTGCTGGTTGTGTGTGAAAAGATCCTCAGTTTTGCTATGTTCGGACCCTGCTGCTGTGTGCGCTGGTTGGGTTTTGGGTATTGTAAAAGGATCTGAAGGATCAATGAATGCGGAAGGCTGTTGAATATTTGAATCTATTGGACTTATGAATCTGTGATATCTGATAATGTGTGCTCCGTGTCATTGATTTAAGATGCAAAAGTACTTGTGTTACTTGTTCATACTGCGATCTGGATCTGTTATGTTATGCATACGACTATATTCAGCTTCGCCAGTAACTGTGTTAAGTACTTATGCTGTGTTGAAAATTGATCTGAATCTGTTTATTAGACTTTAGGCAAGAATAGCTACGATAGTTGCTTTATTGTCCTGTATCTATTATTTATTGTGATTATATATGGTATTGCGCACGTGGATGCGAAGGGACTGATAGATTTGGGTTTTGTAATATGCGATCTGATATTTGTGAAGTCGAATGCAACTCTGCCTGACTTACCTGCCGTCTCCCAGGGTGTGGAAACCTAGTTCTAGCACCCTCCCATACTACTTCGGGTGAGACTTTGGCCTGTGCAAGCAGGTCACTGCTGAAAGGGCCAGTAGTATAGGGGTTTGTTGGCAAACCTTCACCTCCAAACCTGGGTCAGGACCCCTCGAGCCAAAAAATGGTTCCGTTGCCGGCATCGGGAGAATTTTGAGAGAGGGATCGGGTAATGTTGAGATTGCAACAAGATGATGAGCTTAGTGGAAAGGAGTCGCCTTCACTAAGTGGGCCCGCAGGCTATTTTTGGTGAAAAGTCTATTTTTAGACATGTCGATCATATTCTATGAGTTGCGGGATGATATTTGTGGATGGTTGGTCAAGTTGGAAAAATAGATGGACTTCTATTTTTAGACATATTGGGCGGAATCTATTTTTAGATTGCCAGTCTAAAAATAGATATGTCGAATATTATTGGCTCTTAATAATATTTGGACTCTAAACATTATCTTATTCTCTTGGAGCACTTCAGTTAAGTGCACAGATGTGGCACAGGAGCTGACAGAAGGAATTACGCTATTCCTAAGGGTTATGTGGAACTATTGCATGGATACTTCAGTTAGAACTCATGTGACAGAGTTTGGTGGAGTTGATTGAGGAAGTTAGTGGAGTTGTATTCAGTTTAACTAATCTAAACATAGTTGAGCTATTTGTATTCAGTTTAACTAATTGATACAATTAGTGAGTGGTGTGAATTAATTATTAATTAATTCACTAATTATATACTCATTAATTAACTAAAGAATACATCAGTTAACTTTAGTGCATGGACAGTTTCAGTGGAGACCAGTGCAGGAATAGGTGAAAGAGCAGGTTAACTATCAGTTGTGACTATACAGTTGCTATTTGCAACACACAGATAGGTGGAGTAAGCCCATGAGGATTGCGCAATTCAGGCCAGGTGGTTATCTATTTAATGAAGCCATCCCATAGCTTTGAAAACGCAATAGAGGCTGGCTATCAAGTGGCTAAGGGTTGGAGCATGAGCTTTGCTAGATCTAGCTTGATAGTGTGTAGAAATTGAGGGTGTGCATGAGAGCTTGTGAGGAGATTTTGTACTATGATTTTTACATGATCTCCATGACATATAATATACAGATAGTTGGGGTTTTCAGCTTTAAGCTTTCCCATTAAATACTGTGTTCATATGTGTGATTGTTTGTGGTTTTAATGTGTGCATGAAATTGATTTTATTTCCGCATGTGATGATCAATGGTAGAAGAGATTCTGTATTATGCATGAAGCTAAAATAGTGTGTGATCAGGAGAATCTCGGTGAATAATATCTCAGTTATTCAAATTTCTACAGGTAATGCCAAGGTCGTACTGGAAACCTAAAATAAAATAAATTGATGAATGGTTCAAACAACAAGTTTAGGAATTCACAGTAAAAGAAAACCGCAGTAAGAGGTTGACCACTGAAGAGTGGAAAAAAGTATTTTTTCACAGAGATCTACGAGATCTTCTTTGTAACCATTGTGATCGAGCTCCAGGAGTGCTCGCAAGGTTGGTTGAATTTCAAAAGTGTTGGAAGGACGAGTGGGTCACACAGTGGACCCTAGAATTGATCCAACAATTAGAGAAGGCCGATAAAACCATCACTCGCACAGTAGACCACTGGGTGGACAACATGCTAGGAGGATTCGTGACAAAATTTTCCATCGATTAGTTCGTCTCCTACTCTGAAGGAGAGCAAAGATTCTTCAAAGGATTTAGGGGTAAGTTTCTAAAGACTTTACCATTGTTGATTAAGATATTACTGTGCGAAAAAAGTATTCTATGTAGCCACACCGAATGAATGACCTCTAATCTGAACGAGAGTACGACGCGAAGTCGCAAATACTATCGGATCAACCTAGAAGGAGGTAGATCTATCTACAACCCGGTAAGAGAAACAACTGTGCAAAGTCCTCCAGCCACACCACTTTCAAACTAGCGTAGGGGTAAGAATTTAACTACACCTCCACCTCTAGAAGACGACATGGCTACGCACATGAATTACTTACCTTTAAGGGTGTGGGAGATGAAGACATGGAGCAGTTATGGTTTGTCACAGAATCGGTATGGACTGCGCAGAACATAGCTAGTGATGCGGTGAGGAGGGCACAACTGTCCCTTGCCTTCGAAGGAAGAGCTTTGGATTGGTACATGGGATACATCAGACAACATGCAAACTCAACCATTGATGAGATCAATAACGCCTTGAAAAAACAGTTCAAGAAGCCTAAGTCCTATTCTCAAATAGTGGTCGATCTAAAGGATTTCATGCACGGGCCTTCTGAATCTGTGTGGGATGCCGATCAACGACTGAAGAAGGTGATAAGAGAAGGAGGATTTTAGTATGATGAAATACAACACACAGAATGGTTCATTGCTATGTTGCTGCCTCACCTACGCATACCTATGGGTGACCAAACTTTTGAATCACCAGAAAAAGCCCTGGAGGTCGCTATGAAGTTAGAAGCTACGCCCAGGGATGACACCCAACTAGGCATCTAGAAGATCCAAGGACAACTGGAGGTGATGCACATGGAGATCCAGAATCTGTGAAAGGAGTGAGGAGCAGAGGCTAGCCTTGAAAGATGGTGCATATGATGCAGGACGAATGGTCAAACCAAGGATAACTACGCTGTGTTAACAGACTACATGTAGGCTAAGGGACCTAGTCCATTGTGCCCTAGGGAAGTTGCAAGACCAAGTGGGCCGGCACTATGGTGCAATGATTGTCACGTTGTAGGGCTGCACGACACAAACCACTGTCCTTGCCTTACTGCGTACGTCCTAGAAGTAAAACAACAATGGTGCAAATTCTGCAGGTCGGTAGGACATGATGAACATAATTTCCTAACATATGATTTGATGATCAATCAAGGGAATATCTATAGGGTGCAGTCGGATCCATCCTCACCCAAATCCCTCTCGGGCGCAGGGGGCTCCCCAGTAAGGGGCAGGGGAGGCGAAAGAGGTGGGAGCAAAGGTTGGGGATGAGGGCAACTAATCTGTTATAACTGTGGGGAGGTAGGGCACTTTTCCAGGGACTGTCCACACCCTACAAGACAGTCCTGCTGATATTGCAGGCAACTGGACCATGTGATTGAAGACATTCCAGTCTTGATAGCAAAGATGCAGGAAAAGTAGCCGACACCTACGCAGAATGTGTAGAGGGTTAAGGCCGAGCTAAGAGACAAAGATCCAAGAGTGAATGTCGTAACGCACAGTGGGATGGCCACCGGGGGCCTGGCGAGGAAACTGCAACCGAGCCTCTGATCCGACCAACAACTATCAAACAAGAAGGTTTGGATCTAAAAAAAGAGAAATAAACATTTGTTGCAGCTCGCAAAGACTTTGTTGAGGCAGAGGCATCTACTTTGCAGCCGCCTGAAGACCTCAAGGTAGATGAGGAGGCCAAACCCTTTTTATAGGCATGTATGAAGCTGCTACACAACCCAAAGGCTGTGGAAAATTTTCAGGCATTGATAGATAGATGCTCAACATGAACTATCCTCCCTCTGAAAGTCAAGGACATACACAAACTCTATAGGTATAAGAAATGCATTGGTAGGGAGATGCGGTTGACTGCGCAGATCGGTGATTACAAGATGGATCAGGTTATTTTGGACCTAGGTTCAGATGCGAATGTACTACCTATGCAGACTTGGCAATGAATGGGGGAACCTAAGTTGGAATGGTCCACTATCCAGCTCCATATGGCTAATCAACAGAAGATCATACCGTTGGGAAGACTATCGAAGATTGTGGTGGATATCGCAGGGTTTAAGGTCCAGGCTGACTTTGAAGAAATTCAGATTGTCAAAGATGCAGACCCCTACCCTGCGCTCCTAGGCTTGGATTGGACCATCGATATGGGGGGCATCATTAACCTAAAGAAGAGAAGCATGGTATTCAAGAATAACGGTACAAGGGTAATAGTACCATTAGATCCTGTAGAAGGCGAACGATACACAAAACTAGTGCGTGACGAAGAGGATGTGGATCACATCTATAAATTGATTGCATGAGATGAAGATTGGATCAACCCCACGGTGGAGGGGGTAATCTGCTTGGAAAAGGACATTGAATGTTTCTCTGACTCTGATGAGGAGATAGAGAATTGGAAAAACTGGTTACATGATGTCTCAGCGCTGCGATGTCTTCGGATCACGAAGAATTTCCGCTGCATCTCCTCAGAGGTAAGAGATCTACCTTATTTCGATGGTTCTGGTAATGTTAGGGACTTTTTGCGGGCATTTGAAGCTGAGGTTCCCCAAGAACGACGACTATGGGCCTGTAAGCTGGCCATGCGTGGATCACCTGCGCAATGGTGGGCAACACATGAAGAGGCGTTCCAAGATTGGGAGGAGTGTTGGAACATGATGATCCTATGATTTGAGGCCCTAGTCGACGTGAAAATCAAAACGTTCCTTGGACCCAAAGATCCACGCAAATATCTATTCGCTTGGATGAAACAATGGTGCAATAAAACTGCCCAGGAGTGGGTTCATTTGCTTATTCATGCCCTGGGACCACTTCCCACTACATGGTACTTAGATGCGGAGCTCCATCGGCGTACCTGCAATTGGGAGACTTTGAGGGATGATTTTCTGGGCACATATGGATTAATAGGCAGGACAGAGGCACTTGACGCAGCTTTGCAGAACATTGACACTATAGCATGGGGTGAATCGCACCTGTGTGTCGCACCTAAAATAGCCAATTGGGAGCCACGGACACCAAGCATGGTTAAATACTATAGCCTAGTCCCAAAATAAGGTAAGAATGATCCACGAGAGGGTCCTGACTCAGAGTTGAATAGGGTGCACATGGGTAACGGACCACTTGGGCTGTGAACGGATAGCATAGAGACGCACCCCACGTTGGCTAAAATTGGGGATGCGAATATTACATATCCGCTAGCTCCTGCAAAAAAGAGGAAGCTGCTCTCACTTCTCAGCCACATAGGTTATTACAGAAAGTTTGTTCTTTAATATGCAGTGATCATAGCACCTCTAAAATATTTTCTCACGAAGGCACCCCGGTTCTGTTGCGATGACACAAGCCGAGCAAACATATCTTTGGGTTTGAAGTACTTAGGGCTTAAGACTGTGTTGGGGGAAGATGCGTAGAAGGTGCAGGTGTTTAAGCCAAGCGTAACAGGAATGCCAAGTGCACAGGAGGTGCGAAAACTAGTCGTTGGCACAGTAACATCTGATAAAAAGCAAAAGTTACCATTAAAAGGAGTGGGCCGCTGGCATTTAATGGGGCAGATTTTGATGATTTTTACTGTTTTCCTAATGGTAAGTTCCAGGTGAAGTTTACCCTACTGTTGGATGCTCGCAGGTGCTATAAAAAGGCCGGATAGCTCAAAAAAGGGTTTTGTCTCACTTGCATAACTTGTACTTATCCTCCTTATCTCGCGCGAGCTTGAGCTGTAAGATTTTTTGGGTTTGCACTGTCCCTCTCATGTCGGATCAACCTCCCCCTGCTGACAGTAGCCACCCAGAGTCGAGATTCATTTTCCGCGCTAGGATGACAGCCACTAACCCAGCTGAGCCCTTGACACCTATTGCCCCAGAAGTTTAGGAAGTAATGGAGATCGGGTCTGAGGATGAAGAAGTGCCCTCAACGCCGGTCACAAGGAAGGGAAAAGAGTAGGCACAGGGCTCCAGGAAGCCCCCCAAAGTTGCAAAATGGGCTTAAGGGAAACCTAGGACCTCCCCAAGGCATACCAAGTCCCCGCGAGAAACGCCTTAGGCTCAGGCTGCGCAGGAGGAAGCCTTGCCTGCCAATCCAATCAAATGGTTACCTCCCTTCAGCCGGTCGCGCAGGCCCTCAACGCACACACCAACGAACCTTGATGGCCTGGTTACCTATCTGCAGATGCCGCTAACCCCAGGAGAAGTGCCTGTCCTGAGTGACCCCTGTGGGAAGCTCCATGAAGTTAAATTTGACGATCATGACTTGGTGAATTACGAAGCCTTCCCTGAGCTGACCCCCAAACTATACTTCGACATAATTTATGCGGACGATGGGGTCACAGTCGTTCCTCAACACTGGGTAAGCGGATTGGCCAGATCTGGGCTCTTGAACCTATTGTGTATGCCCCACTTTGGCCATTATAACATCATAGATCGGTTGGCCTGACAGCTGCTCGCCCTAATTCACAATGGCTGCCTATGGATTTGGGATAGGGTCCCCATAGATGCTGCACTAGCCCATAGAATCATGGGCCTTCCCATGAACGGGCCACACCCTCTGGAGCGTGTGGGCAAGAAATATGAAGGGGACACCGCTGAATACGTGCATAAGACCTACCATGTGAAAATGAATACGTGAGGCTTCGTCATAAAATCCATCAGCGACCTGGCTATGCAGATGGGCACCATATTACTAGCTTGCAAGCTAATGCGCAAGTGCCAGGTCGCAACCGTCCCTACCTATGTCATTCGGCTAGCCGGTTAGTGTGTGAAGGGGGTCTACCTCAATTGGGCCCAATACTTATGGGACGAGTTCTTAGCGAACGTCCACGAATCGCAGGAGTAGGGAAAATCCTTCTGCTATGCCTAGATACTATTTTTTATAGCCCTCGTTGCCTAGGAAACCGCTGCGGAGTCGGTCCCCCCAAGCTCCCTCCAGATATGTGCAAAGGGGCCCAATATGCCCATTTGTGGGATTCCAAGGATGTGCAACACATAGAATATAACCAAGTCTTCTGGGTCCTCTCCCAGAGTAGCGTGGCCGCAGCCATCAATTCTCGACCTCGGCTATCCCCAATAGTATATGAAAAATACAAGAATATCGCAACATTCTAGGTTACCAAGAACAACATTCAGCTCCGCAGCCACAAGGATAAAACCTGGATGTCACTGCCTTATATGGTAGAGGATGAGGAAATTGATAATGTGATTGCGCTATGGCCTCCCGCCTGGAAGATAGGCTTCAAAACCAGCGCAAGGGGCACTGCCGGTACTAGCACGACGCAGGTAATCCCACCTGTTATCACCAAGGAGACTGGAAGCACAGGGAAAGACTCAGTTGCAGCCTCGAAAAAGGACACACAACCAAAGAAGACCACCACAAAGAACACCGAGGCTGAAACCTAGGTTGATTCGCAGCTGGGCACGGAGGAAGTAAACGTCAGAGGTACGAAGCGGACAGGCGAGCCTGTCAAGGGACCCCGAAAGAAGTAGCGTGCCTAGTAGAAGGAATGAGATGAGATGATTACATTGATGGATGGAGATCTCAAACAAATTGCAGATGCCGTCACATTGGCCACCAAATAAAAATGGGTAGCTTTAGAGGAACACCAGAAGGCTGCGATCAACGCCATCCAGGAAGAGCTTCAAACCTTGCAGCTAAAGATAGACACAATACAGACCAGCATGGCTCAGGGATGAATTCCCTTGGCATCTAGCTGTCAAGCGCTAGCCACGAAAGAAATCTGTCTCTATCCCTTACCTAGCGCTGCCCTTGTGATCAGTTCACCGGACCAGGAGATCCAGCTCCAAGCAGGTGCAGGGGTGCAGTTGAATTTTTCCAAGCTACCCCACGCAACATTATAGGGTCTCCACACCGCGGTGTTTCAGGAGATTCACCATCGAGACCAACAAGTACACCAACAACTTGGCATGGCTGAACAGACCATTGCACAACAGAACGCAAAAGTACTCTTTGCTGTCACGCAGCAAGCAGAGCTTGAAACTCTGATCCACCAGCTCTGCAGAGTGGTTACAGAAGAAATCCTGGCCGTAGCCACCCCCCGGCTAAAATGGAAGGATTGGTCGCAGAATTGGAGGCTTCCAGGATGGAGATGCAGGTCATTAAGACATAGTTGGAGCAGCAAATCTCTGACTTACAGGCCAAACTGCAGCCCGAGATACCCCTGGAGGTACGAGCCCAGCGCGCTGCGCTAGTAACCGCGACTACAAACACCATTATAGGACAAATTTCTTAGAGAGCCCAATTACTCAAATACGCCATGCAGTGCTGGACCAAGGTCTAGTGTGATCTAGTCCTCTAGAGAATAAATTAGGACTTGTGACAGAAGGAGGAAGATTTTTAGCAGATCAAGGCTACATTACTAACCTTGGTCCCTGCACAGCATTTGGCGCAATTAAGGACCAACGACAACCTCCAAGCTGAGATCGAGGGACTCCGCCAAAAGAAGCATGTTATCGGAGAACGCTTGAAGCCTTGGGTAGCCGCAACCCTCCAGCTCTCACAGGATGTTGATGGTGCCGTGATACGAATAAAACAAACATTGGAGAGTGTCACGGATGCGATAGAGGATCAACATCGTAGAAGATTTTTAATATTGTGTAGAGCGCTGCTGCTCAGAGTCAGGAAGTGCTGCCCCTGTTGGTCGCAACTATCAATGCACTGCGCGCGCAGGTGGAGACCCCACCACCACAGTGACTCGGGACGAGTCACAAGATTGTGTTGGGGGACTATTGGAACAGGGTCTCCTACAAAAGCTATGAATCTGGTCCATTTTTGTATATTTTTTATTATATTTAGTATAACGTAGGGGTTTTGGGGTGGGTCAAAGCCCCTAATGCATTGTAAATGGGTCAAGGGGACCAAGAGTCCACAAACTACGATTTGCGAACCATTGGATGCGTAGGATAAAGTAGTATAAGTAATTGAACCTTTTTGAGTTGTAAGGTAGACATTGAACTAAGATTGGTGTGAATCGAGAACTAGTAGATCTGTTTTGGGTTTTTGGGGAAAGGACTCCTGCTGGCTGTGTGCACGAAGATCCTCAGTCCTGCTATGTGCGGACCCTGCTCCTATGTGCGTAGGTTGGGTTTTGGGTATTGTAAAAGGATCTGAAGGATCAATGAATGCAAAAGGTTGTTGAATATCTGGATCTATTGGACTTATGAATCTATGATATCTGATGATGTATGCTCCGTGTCATTGATTTAAGCTGCAAAAGTACTTGTGTTACTTGTTCATACTGTGATCTAGATCTATTATGTTATGCATAAGACTATATTGAGCTCCGCTAGTAACTGTGTTAAGTAATTATGATGTGTTGACAATTAATATGAATCTGTTTATTAGAATTTAGGCAAGAATAGCTGCGATAGTTGCTTTATTGTCATGTATCTGTTATTTATTGTGATTATATATGGTATTGCGCACGTGGATGCGAAGGGATTGATAGATCTGGGTTCTGTAATATACGATATGATATTTGTGAAGTCGAACACAGCTCTTCCTGACTTACTCACCCTCTCCCAGGGTGTGGAAACCTGGTTCTAGCACCCTCCCATACTACTTCGGGTGAGAAAGCAGGTCACTACCGAAAGGGCCAGTAGTATAGGGGTTTGTTGGCAAACCTTCACCGCCAAACCTGGGTTAGGACCCCTCAAGCCAACAACAATTACATAAGAAGTGCATGATCTGATGTACTTCCTCACATCCTGTCGAAGGTTCGGCCAAAATAAATACTTCTGCAGTACTACCACTGTTTTCTCGACCCCGAAATGCCCAACCACTCGATTGTAGTGTGCTTCTCATATCATCTTGGCACGCTCGCTTGAGGGAACACAAAGGTGTCCTAGGTGACATAACAGTGCATCTTGGAGGTGAAAATTTAGAACTTGCATACCCCCCAAGAGTGCCTTGTATGTGTGGCCGAATTCTGGATCACTCTTGTAGAGAAGCGGCCAATCAGAAGTCTCATGCCCACAAGAGTTGAGAACGATGGTTAGCGCCATGATCGGTGGTAGGCTGAGGCTATGCAAAATTATTGGTGCTACCCTTCTTGTACTTGATGTTCAAATGAAACTGTTGCATATATGTGGACCACTTTTGATGGCGATAGTTCTACAACTTCCCTTGTGTCTGTATGAACTGTAAGGGATGGTGGTCTGTGTGGATGTTTGTTTCCTTCCCCAAAATTTAATGCTTCGATTTTCGACAAGCCTACATAATGGAATACATTTCTTTGTCATAAGTGGGATACTTGAAAACTGTGTCGGACAATGTCGCACTATGATATGCCACTGGATGACCCTGTTGAGTAAGAAATGCCCCAATAGGATAGTCAGAGGCGTCTATCTTGATCTCAAATGGTTGTTGCAAGTCTGGTAATGTGAGCACTAGGGAAAAACATAGGCGATGTTTCAATTATACGAACGCCTTCTATTGAGATTCTGATGAAAATAAATTTTCTTTTGCTCCTCCCTTGGTGACTTGACTCAAGTGCCAAGCGATATGAAAGAATCCCAACATGAAATTGCGGTAGAAATTAGCAAGACCCAAAAATCTGTGAAGCTCTGTTAGAGTGGTTGGGGCTGGCCAATCCCGAATGGCTTAGATCTTGGTTGGATCCACATACACCCCCCTTTCATCAATAATGTATCCGAGATGTTGAACCCGGGTCATGCCAAAAGTGCACTTCTCCAAATTTTCACACAACTTGTGTTGCTGCAGTGTTTGAAGGACTTGTCTGATGTGGTGGAGGTTCTCTTCCCAAGTCTGGCTGAAGATCAGAATGTCATCCAAGTACACCGCTACAAATGAGTTGGTGAATGGCCGCAAGATGTCGTCCATCAACCTCATGAAGGTTGCGGGAGCATTCGTCAACTCGAAAGGCATGACCAACCATTCAAAAAGTCCCTCCTTGGCTTTGAAGGAAGTCTTCCACACATCGGGGGGTTTGATTGGTACCTGGTGATACCCAGACTTCAATTCGATCTTGCTGAAATATTTTTCCCCTTTGAGTTGCTCCAAAAGGTCATCAATTCGTGGGATCAGGTACCTATTCCAGACATTGATCTGTTTTAGCGCCTGATAGTCAATACAGAGTCTTCAAGTCCCATCCTTATTCTGTACCAACATGATTGGGCTCCCACAGGGCGATGAACTTGGCCAGATGTGACCTTTCTACAACAACTCCTGAATATGCCTCTTGATTTCATCGTTCTCAAATAAATAGCACTGATAGATTGGTCCATTGGGTAGCGATGCACCTAGGGTCAGATCAATGGGATGCTTGACCTGACAGTGCAGAGGAACCCCTGTGGGTGAGGTGAAGATGTCCCCGTACTCCTCCACAACCTTGTCCATTTGTTGTTGTTGTGCAGAGGAGCCTTGTATGGAGGTCGTGGCCACAATATTATTCTTTCCCTAGGGGCGAATCATCAGAAAAAAAAATTTCCTGGTTTGGGAAATGAGCTTACTGCATTGTTTTGCAGTAATCAAATAGATAGTGGCAGGTGGTGGTACCTCTGGTATCCTGTACAACTTATTTCCCAAAGTAACAATAACAGCGCAAGGGCGAGACTTATATACAACATGTCACTTCCACAAGTATGTTTGGCCTAATAATACATCAGAAACAACAAGAGGATCAATGTCACATAATACCTCATCCGTGAAGGGCTTGATGCTATAGGGAAGGAGACACTGCTCGCTGACACGGAAATCTCGTCCTTATTGAAGCCACCCCATGGTGTATGAATTTGGGTGTGTTGTGGTCAGAAGGGCCAACCACTTCATCGTCTGCTGAAATGAGGTTCTTTTGGCTTCCATTTTCGACAATGAACTGTAGCGGGGAACCCTTTACCCACATCTAGGAGTGGAAGAGACACTCCTCCTCCTCTGGATCTTCCGGTTCCTCGTTTTGGATCTTCGCAGTGGAAACATTGGCATTGGGCTTTGCATCAATGATATATTTCCCTTTGTCATTCCCCTTGTCAGGTTTTGACTCAGTGTCAGAGCATGCATCTCACTTAGAAGCCCTCATCTCGGCCACCAGCGACTGCTTGGCCCGACACTCACTTGTGTTGTGAGTGGAGCTCTTACGGAACTCACACCACTTTCCTGTGTCCTTCTTTGGCTTCGCAATGTTTTTATTTGCTTGTGGCTTTGGTAGGTTGTTTTGGGCCACCATGGCTTGGATTTGTCCTTTGTTTTGTGGTTTGGGGGCACCTTTCCCTTGCTTTTGATTCGCAGATCCAAAGTCTCACTTCTTCTGTTTGAATTTCTGCTCAATCTTGGCAGTATACCTGTATGCCGTACCAAGCGAGGAGATGTTGAGGAACTCTATTTCCTCCTGAATGTATCTGTGTAGAAAACTGTGATACTTTAGCACCAAATGTTTCTCCAAATATTTGATACCCAACTTTGTGTGTAGGGTAAGGAACATATTCGTCAGCTCATGCACATATTGATCCCTTTGCTGCCGCAGCGTGGTCCATTGTATGTACTTGTCCTCATAGCTCCCCATGGGATAATATTGTTCCTTGATGGCATATCAGAAAGAATTCCAATTGGGTACACCTATATGTGGATGCTCACAATTGTGTACTCGAAAGACATCTATAACAATCATATTTACTACTTTTTATTATAAATCTAGGGATGGAAGGTAGTGGATTTAGTTAAGCTTGATCTCCATCATGGACCAAAGGTTAAACCAAAAAATACTAAGGAACCTACTATCTGCCCTATCAAGAAATATGGTGTTTGGAAACAAAAAATGAACCAAAATATCCTCGAAGAAGAACTTATGAGTGGATTTTTGTGCAACAATTTTCTTACAAGGTGCCAAAATTCCCATCTGTTACCATGCTTGGTTGAGGGAAAAAATGACATAAAATTTAAGGGCACTAACTCCCAAGGCCTACAACTGGTGTGGATGGCCATTTGATTTGGTAGAATATAATTCTTCCACTGCTTTCATGCTTTGACAATAGAATCCAACTCGTTGTCATAGGTCGGGTATCTATGAAACCCATCATAGAGTGTTTGGCTATGATAGACCATTGAATGTTTGTGTCATGTGAGCACTACATCGGAAACATGAAAAATTGGTTCATATGGTCATTGTGTAGCCATTCATCAAAGAAAGCTACATCCCTAGGTGGTGCTAACACATGCCACATAATGCCAAGGGATTATTATACATGCCAAGTGTTATGGCATGTCAAGATGTAAATTATGTTGCTCAGTTGTTTTATGGCCACGGTTGGACATGAGCCTTGAATTGGTAACTTGTTAAGTGGGTTAAGTTGAAATTGTACATGAGTAGCCCAAGTGAATTCATACTCAATTCTTAGGTGAAAAAGGCATAGTATAGTTTTAGTAACTGTACCTTGGGAACACCAAGTTAAAATGAAAATAAATGAACACATATGAGGTTTAATAATTTAGGACCTTACCTTTTCAAGAGGGGCATGCTAGGCATACCAACACTAGTGTCAATACATGCCAAGGGCCAAGTTTTAGTGTGTCTTAAGTGCCAAATCATCCCCTATTACTTCTCTCTCAATTGTGAATAATTGATCTCAAATAAATTTTATCTTAAAGCATGCTAAGGAATTCCGGGGCATCCAAACACATGCCAAGAATTTTCAAGTGCCACTAAGTGCCAAGAGCCAATATGTGTCAGGGAGTTATAGGGCATGTTATGGAGTTCTAGGTTTGCTAAGGAGGGAGTGACAAGATATGCTAGATATTTCCAAGGCATACTAGAGTGCCAGGGAAGCATACTAAGATGTGCCAAGTGCCAATGTGTGTTGAGCGTTAGCGATTTCCAAGGAAACATAAGGGAACACTATCTAAAAAAGCATGGAAATTAATGAATAAGAGTGTGACATGGAGTGTTAGTGAGTTCCAGGTGTTCTAAGGAGGGAGTGACATGATATTCTAGGTAGTGATAAGTCATGCTAGTGTTCCAGAGCAGCATGTGGCCAAGATGTGCTAGGTGCCAAGGTGTGCCAACACATGCTAGGAAGTGTTAGGGAGTCCTAGGGACACACAAGGGAGCACTAGGTGAAAATAATGCATGCAAATGAAAAATTAAGAGAACGTGATAGGAACTATCAGTGAGTTCCAGGTGTGATAAGGAGGGAGTGACAAGGTATGCTAGGTAGTGCTAAGGTATGCTAGAGGTTAGGAAAACATGCCAAGATGTGTCAAGTGCTAGGGTGTGCCAATGCATGTCAGGGAGTGTTATGGAGTGCCGGGGAAAAACAAGGGAGAAATAGTTTAAAATGCATGGAAATGAATGAATAAGAGTGTGTGATAGGGATTGTTAGAAAATTATAGGTGTGTTAAGGAGGGAGTGACTGTTGAATATTGCAACAAGAAATAGTGAAGGAGGCATCCTGAAACATCTTTCCTGATCCTAGTTGGAAAGTGATCACCAAAACTAGGTGGGGGCCACACATGTGATTTTTGTTGCAAAGTCTATTTTTAGATTATGTCTATTTTTAGACATATGGATCATGGTCTATAAGTTGCAGGATGCTATTTATGGATGATTGGTCAAGTTTGTAAATATAGAGGGACCTCTATTTTTAGACATTGGGCGGAATCTATTTTTAGACTGCCAGTCTAAAAATAGATCAGTCGAATATTATTAGCTCTTAATAATATTTGGACTATAAACATTATCTTATCCTCTTGGAGCACTTCAGTTCGAGCTACGGATGTGGCACATGCAGCTGACAGAAGGAATTACGCTATTCCTAGGGTTAGTTGAGCTATTGCATGGTTGACTTCAGTTAGAACTCATGTGGCAGAGTTTGGTGGAGTTGATGAGACAGTTGGTGGAGTTGTGTTCGGTTTAACTTAGTTGAACTAGTTGTATTTAGTATAACTGAAAAATACACTAGTGATGAGTGGTGTGAATTAATTATTAATTAATTCACTAATTATTAATTCATAAATCAACTAAAGAATACATCAGTTAACTGCAATGCATGGACAGTTCAGTGGAGACCAGTGTTAGAGGTGGGTGAAAGGGTGAGTCTACTATCAGTTGTGACTATACTTGTGCATGAGATTTTCACACACATTGATTGAGATTGCCAATGAGGATTGTGCATTACAAGTTGGTGGGATTCGAACTTGGATCTCATTCATTCTCATCTTGGATTGCGCAGTAGAGGCAGGCAAACAGTGGAGGAGATTTGAACCTGTGACTTGTTCAAATCTGAGCTAGTTTGTGTGTAAATTTTGGAGATAGTACTGAGTACTTGTGAGGAGTATTGTACTATGATTGTTACATGTTATCTATCATTATAATATACAGATAGTTGGGGGTTTTCAGCTGTATGCTTTCCCCATTACATATTGTGTTATATGTGTGCTTGATTATGTTTTAATGTGCGCATGCGACTGCTTCTATTTCCGCATATTGATGATCAATTGTAGAAGAGGTTATGTATTATGCATGAAGCTTAAATAGTGTGTAATCAAGATAATATCGGTGAATAATTCAGCAAATTATTCAAATTTCTACATGGTATCAGAGCGAGATTGATCATCGGATCTATTACAGTGATTACAATTATTTCGGTAGACAGAGTCTGTAACGGGCCAGGTAGCCTCTGGATCCATCCTTTCTCTGAAAGGTGATATATCCAGTAAATTCCCCTACATTCGATCTCTGTGCTAGAAATAATTTTTTCTCACAGATCGGAAGCAGTTGAGTTTTGAGCTGGTGGAATTTGAATTTGTAGCAGAATTTGGAATTCGAATTTGCAGCAGTTTTCTTGGTATCGAAGTCAAAATGTCTTTCAACGGATTGCGACTGGAATATGCCCTTGAGGGCAGTTCGAATTATGTTGCATGGAAGGACCGGATGGAGGCGGTATTAGATGATAACGGGCTGAAGGAGTTCATAGAAGCTGAGATCCCAAAGCCTACTGATGCTGCTCAAGTTGAGGCTTGGCAAAAGAAGATGGCAAAATGTCGAAGGATTCTGTTGGAGGGCGTGAAGGATCACATTGTATCCAGCATGCATGGAAAAGCTTCTCCATACTTGATGTGGAAAGCGTTGACAGATTTATTCCAAAGCAAGAGCGACCAGAGGAAGTTGGCGCTCAAGGATAAACTCAGGAAAATAAATATGGAGAAGAATGACACTATTTCGGTATACTTGACAAAGTTTGTCCACTGCAGGGATGAGCTTGGGAGTGTAGGAGTTAGTGTGGATGATGAGGACTTGGTGAGCTTGGCTCTCCTTGGTCTTCCAAAGAGTTGGCATTCCTATGAGGATTCTGTCAATGGTCGGGAGAAATTTCCAGGATGGGATCGACTTTGGTCGGATCTTGTGCAAGAGGAGGTAAGGCGGAGTACCAGGGATGGATCTTCATCAAAGGCATCTGATGAAGAGGATTGCGCTTTGGCTGCCAAAGAAAGGAAGGGGAAGGGCAAGAAGAATGCTTCTAAATATGGTGCGGATGGTAAAGAGTGTGACATGTCCAAAGTGAAGTGTTTTCACTGTCACGATCATGGACATTACGCCACAAATTGTCCACAAAAGAAGAAGAACAAGCAGGCTGCTGGAGCTGCAGCTGGTGAGGCTCTTGCCTCGCAATTTGAGCTGGACTTCTCATTGATCGCATGCATGGTGTTTAGTGCATTGGGATCGGGGTGGTATTTTGATAGTGGCGCTTCCTTTCACATGACGGGAGATGTGAATCTTTTCAGTGACTTGGTGGAGAAAGATCTCCAGTTGCATGTTGAGTTGGGTGACAATGGACGATACAATGCGACCGGCATTGGTACCATAACCTTTCAGAGGGAGTCAGGTAAACTCATTCTTTTACAAGATGTAAAGCATGTTCCAGGTTTAAAGAAGAATTTGATCTCAGTTGCAATGTTAGACGATAAAGGGTATGAAGTTGTCTTCAGTGAAGGAAAATTTTTCCTTCGGCACAAGGAAACAGGACAAGTCAAGAAGGTTGGGATTCGAGCAAAGAATCTCTACAGACTTGAAGTAGATGGGATGTCTACGGAGCTTCCTACTGTTGGGAAGTGTAAGAAAGACATGCAATTGATGCTTGAGAGGGAGCAAGTTTTGCATGCAGGTAATAGTGAACCTCAGGATGTGGAGCAGCCACAAGATGAGGATCATGGAGTGGGAGAAACCACTCATGCAGAGAAATTTCGTGCCAGATGGGCAGAGGGAGTGCATGCAGCTATACCACCAGGTGAGAGGTGGGGCGACATGCATGATTAATCCCAAGAGGAGATTTCTGGGCAGGATTCATGAGATTGTGTGGATCTCATGAGTTGAACCTGGCTACGAGGTACCTACAGTGCAGAAGTAGCATGATCAGTTGAATTGATGCAGGCAGATCAAAGTGACAGTGTCAGATACTGGAGCACGGATCAGAGTTGACAACAAGTGCAAGAGTGCATGGGTGCAAGAGTTCAACAACATAGTGGTTCCTGATGACATGTGCAGTTGGTACCAGCAGAAGTCGAAGACTTTGATGATAGATGCATCAGATTGATTGAGTTGTTTGGATCCTATTCAGTTTCAGAGGAGTTGCAGAGCAGATGCATGGAGTTGCATGGCAGTTGTGAAGGTTGCAGGGCGAATGCATGGAGTTGCATGTCGCATGCAAAGACAATCCTTTCTTGTTGAGAGGGAGTGTTGAAGATTGCAACAAGAAACAACGAAGGAGGCATCCTGAAACATCTTTCCTGATCCTAGTTGGAAAGTGATCACCAAAACTAGGTGGGGGCCACACAGGTGATTTTTGTCGCAAAGTCTATTTTTAGACTATGTCTATTTTTAGACATATGGATCATGGTCTATGAGTTGCGGGATGCTATTTATGGATGATTGGTCGAGTTGGTAAAAATAGATGGACCTCTATTTTTAGACATTGGGCGGAATCTATTTTTAGACTGCCGGGCTAAAAATAGAACAGTCAAATATTATTAACCCTTAATAATATTTAGATTATAAACATTATCTTATCCTCTTGGAGCACTTCAGTTTGATGCTTGGATGTGGCACATGCAGCTGACAGAAGGAAATACGCTTTTCCTAAGGGTTAGTTGAGCTATTGCATGGTTGAATTCAGTTAGAACTCATGTGGCAGAGTTTGGCGGAGTTGATGAGACAATTGGTGGAGTTGTGTTCGGTTTATCTTAGTTGAACTAGTTGTATTTAGTCTAACTGGAAAATACACTAGTGATGAGTGGTGTGAATTAATTATTAATTAATTCACTAATTATTAACTCATAAATCAACTAAAGAACACATTAGTTAACTGCAATGCATGGACAGTTCAGTGGAGACCAGTGTTAGAGGTGGGTGAAAGGGTGAGTCTACTATCAGTTGTGACTATAGATGTGCATGAGATTTGCACACACATTGATGGATATTGCCAATGAGGATTGCGCAGTACAAGCCCGGGGATTCAAACTTGGATCTCATTCATTCTCATCTTGGATTGCGCAGTAGAGGCAGGCAGACTTGTGGAGGAGATTTGAACCTGTGACTTGTTCAAATCTAAGCTAGTTTGTGTGTAACTTTTGGAGATAGTACTGAGTACTTGTGAGGAGTATTGTGCTATGTATTGTTACATGTTCTCTATCATTATAATATACAGATAGTTGGGGGTTTTCAGCTGTATGCTTTCCCCATTACATACTGTGTTATATGTGTGCTTGATTATGTTTTAATGTGCGCATGCGACTGCTTCTATTTTCCGCAAATTGATGATCAATTGTAGAAGAGGTTATGTATTATGCATGAAGCTTAAATAGTGTGTAATCAAGATAATCTCGGTGAATAATTCAGCAAATTATTCAAATTTCTACATAGTTTAAAATGCATGGAAATGAATGAATAAGAGTGTGTGATAGGGATTGTTAGAAAATTCTAGGTGTGTTAAGGAGGGAGTGACAATGTATGTTAGGTAGTGCCAAGGAATGCTAGATTGCCAGGGTGACATGCCAAGATGTGTCAAGTGCCAGGGTGTGCTAATTTGTGTCAGGGAGTGTTAGGGAGTACTATGGAAACATAAGGGAGAACTAGTTCAAAATGCATGGAAATGAGCGAATATAGTGTGTGATAGGGATTTTTAGCAAGTTCCAACTGTGCTAAGGAGGGAATGACAAGGTTATATGTTAGGCAATGCCAAGGCATGCTAAAGTTCCAGGGTATGTCATGGAATGGTAGGGTGTGTTAGGGAGTTCCAAAGCATATCAAGGAATGGAGGGGATGCTAACACGTGCCACATAGTGCCAAGGGATTGTTATATGTTCCAGGTGTTATGGCATGTCAAGGTGTAAACTATGTTGCTCAGTTGTTTTATGGCCACGATTGGACATTCGCCTTGACTTGGTAAATTTTTAAGTGGGATGAGTTAATATTGGCCACAAGTAGGCCTAGTATTAGTTATAAGTCATTATTAGGTGAACAAGGCATAGTCTAGTTGTAGTAAATGAAACTTGGTCAAGTTGTTGTAGTCAAGGCAGGACTTGGCTGGGTTCCCAAGTCTAAAAAAAAATAAGGGTAGTTATGAGGACATGATATTTAAGAAGTGCCAGGGCGTCCCAATGTATTAAAATGTGTGCCAACACATTCCATTTAGTGTTAATGCACGACGAGGAGTGTTTGGGAGTGTCAATGCATCACAAGGGAGAACTAGTTCAAAGTGCATGAAAACAAATGAATAAGAGTGTTTGTGGGGGAGTGTCAGTGAATTCCAGGTGTCCCATGGATGAATTGTGTTAGGATAATTTCATAATAGGAATTGCAAGAGGAAATCCTATTATTGTGATAAGGGGATGGACGAAGCAGTTTCAGACAAAGGGAGACTTTGTGCTAGACACAATACTATTTTTTTAATGACTTAGTTTAGTTCCCAAGTCACAAAAAAAGTAAGGTTATCTATGAGGGCATGAAAACTAGGGAGTGCCAAGGTGTGTAGGGAATCCTAGGAAGTGATAACACATGCTAGAAAGTTACCAAGGAATTTTAGGCATTCCAATATGTGCTAGGTGCTAGGTTTTGGCGCCAACGCATGCTAGGGAGTGCCAAGGAAACCGAATGGAGGACTAATTTCAATTGCATGGAAATGAATGAATAATAGTGTGTGTTAGGGAGTGTTAGCAAGTTCTAGGTGTGCTAAGGAGGGAGTGACAAGGTATGCTACAAAATTATAAGGCACGAGAGAGTGCTAGGAAAGATTGCCAAGATATGCCAAGTTCCATGGTGTGCCAATGTGTGCCAAGGAGTGTTAGGGAGTGCTAGAGAAACACAAGGGAGCACTATGTCATAATGCATGGAAATAAATGAATAAGAGTGTGTGACAAGGAGTTTCAATGAGTTCCAAGTGTTCTAAGGAGGAGCGACAAGGAGTTTCAATGAGTTTCAAGTGTGCTAAGGAGGAGTGACAAGGAATGCTTGGTAGTGTTAAGGAATGCTAGAGTGCTAGGGCATAATGCAACCAAGATGTGACAACACGTGCAAGGAAGTGTTAACTAGGAGTTCCAGGGAAACGCAAGGGAGAAATATATTAAAATGCATGGAAATGAACAAATAAGAGTTTGTGATTGGAAGTTTTAGTGAGTTCTAGGTGTGCTAAGGAGGGTGTGACAAGGTATGCTAGGCAGTGTTAAGGCATGCTAGAGGCTAGGGTGACATGCCAAGATGTCCTAGGTGCCAGGGTGTACCAACACGTGCCAAAGAGTGTTAAGGAATGCTATGGAAACACAAGGGAGCACTAGGTAAAAATGCATGGAAATGAAAGAATAAGAGTTTGTGACTGGGAGTTTCAATGAGCTCTAGGTGTGCTAAGGAGAGTGAAAAAGTATGCTAGGTAGTTCCAAGGAATGATAGAGTGATAGGGTGGCATGCCAAGATGTGCCAATTGTTAGGGTGTGCCAATGCGTGCTATCTTTATATCTCTCTATCTTTAGATAAATTTGCCTGCTTCCCTGTATATTTCTCAACCAGTGCTTTGAACTCACAAAATTTTGAGAACGTCTGATATTTATTCTGCATGAAGTAGATCTAACACTTTCTAGAAAAATCATCAAAAAAAATCACATAGTACCTGTGCTTTGTTGTAGAAGCTATAGAGAATGGTCCACACACTTCTGAGTGAACTCTCTCAAGGATTTCCGCTGCTCGGTTCTCCTTCTCATGAAAAGTGGCCTTTGTATACCTCTGCATGGTACATCCCTTGCATGTGTCTATCTGTGCAAGAGTACCCTTTGGAAGCCCCATAGAAATTTGTTGCATGACCTTCAAATCACTATGGTGTAGATGGCCCAATCTCCTATTCCATAACTCACCCTCATCCTGGCTCACCACTATGTCTGCTTTACTCATCAATGTTTGTTGTGAAACCAGCTCCAAAATAGAAGAAAAGAGATATCAACGCCTTAGAAATAAGCCACTTCGAGGGGGCAACATCCAATAAATTACATGAATGAAAAATTCTAGGATGATACAAATTACAAAACCTCCTTTCTATATATAGGAGTCCATGGGGCCACAATCTAATATTAGTGAGGCCACAATGTAATCCTAGCCGACCTCACAATAATAATTTAAGGGCACAATAATAACAATATGGTAGTTATAGGGGTACAATAATAACAATAAGGGGGTTACACTAACAAAAATAAGGGACTATACTAGTAATATAGAGACCTAACATGCCCCTCTCATTCAAAAAAGTGTTGTCCTCAACGCTTGAGTAGCTCTGGGTGCTTCTGCATAAAATTCTCATCCTCCTATGTAGAATCTTCAGTGGGTACGTTCTTCCACTCGATGAGACATTTGGCGATAATTTATTATCCTTATTAGCTTGCTTAAGGGACATTTGTTTGTATGGTTGTAGCCGTAAAAATACCCAGTCTCCTACATCAAAACTTCTCTCGCTGAGATGTTGATCTGCCTGTTGTTTCATTCGATTTTGTGCCAAATTTAGGTTATCCTTTAAGAGCTGGAGAACTTCTTGTTGATGCTCGATGTGATCTTCCACTGCTTGAACCTTCGAATTTTTTCTTAAAGATGATGTGATGGACGGTGGATGATATCCATAAAGTGCCATAAATGGGGTCATTTTTGCTGCAGTATGGAAGGAAGTGTTATACCACCATTCAGCGAGAGGTAACCACTTCACCCATTGTGTTTGTTTATCAGATACAAAACAACGAATATATCCTTCCAAACATTTATTTACTATCTCAGTTTGACCATCAGATTGAGGATGATAAGATGAGCTATGAGCTAATTGAGTACCTAAACAAGAAAATAACTTCGTCCAAAAATTTCCAGTAAAAATGGGATCTCTGTCGCTCACAATAACCCTTGGGCTTCCATGTAGCTTTTGAATTCTGTCCATAAATGTAGTAGCAATTGTACTTGCTTTAAATGGATGAGATAATGAACAAAAGTGTGCATACTTGGTAAGTCTATCAACTACCACCATGATGACACTCTTTCCTTCAGACTTAGGTAAACCTGTGATAAAATCCATTGAAATCTCCTCCCAACGTTGACTTGGAATGGATAAAGGTTGTAGAAGACCCGGGGTCTTAATTGTCTCAACTTTATTCTGCTGGAAAATCAAACATTCTGCCACAAACTTTTGAATATCAGATTTAAGGCCATCCCAAAAAAATTCTTTCTTCACCCTGTGGTAAGTTTTTAAAAATCCTGAGTGTCCTCCTAAACGAGAAGTGTGCAATTCCAGAAGAATCTTTTGTTTTAGTTGGGAATTCTTACAAAGATATAAGCGATCTTTGTACCATAAGGAATCATTTTCCCAACTAAATGTATCAGATGTACTAGGATCTTGCTGCAACTTTTGAATGAGTGTCCATACATCTTTGTCCTTCTTCCATTCATCTCTTGCTTCGGTTATCCAATCTGGTTGGATAATAGAAATGTCACAAAGCAATGCTTCCACCTCTTCATTATTTCTTGAGAGTGCATCTGCAACAACATTTAGCTTCCCTTTTTTGTAGATTATTTCAAAGTCATAACCCAACATCTTTGTGACCCATTTTTGCTGCTCTTATGAAGATAGTCTTTGTTCCAAAAATTATTTAAGACTATCATGATCAGTTTTTACCTTGAAGTGTCTTCCCATTAGGTAAGTTCGCCATTTCTTTAGTGCATGCAGTATTGCTAACATTTCCTTCTCATAAATAGCTTTTAGTAAATACTTTCCTTTGATTGGACGACTTTCAAAAGAAATGGGTCTTCCTTCTTGCATTAAAACAACACCAATTCCATTTCCTGAGGCATCACATTCCACAATAAAGGTTTTTGTGAAGTCTGGCGTAGCTAAGACCGGTGCTAGGCACATTGACTCTTTAATATGTTCAAAGGCCTTAGTTGCTTTAGGAGTCCATGAAAATGCATCTTTCTTCAATAATGTTGTTACAGGTGCTGCTATTCTCCCATAATTCTTAACAAAATTTTGATAATACCCTGTTAACCCGAGAAATCCTTGCAACTGCTTTATGGTTGTGGGGAATTTCCATTCTTTAATGGATTTAATTTTGTTAGGGTATACCTTAACACCCTCATGAGATACAATATGACCCAGATATTCCACCTCTTGTACTCCAAATAAAAATTTGGATGTTTTTGCATATAATTGTTTCTCCTGTAATAGTTTGAGCACCCTGTCAACATGTTGAACATGGTCCTTCCAAGACCTGCTGTAGATTAGTATATCATCCAAAAATACTAGCACAAATTTTCTTAGGAAGGGTTTGAAAATGGAATTAACCAACCCTTGAAATGTAGAAGGTGCATTGGTAAGGCAAAAAGGAATGACCAAAAATTCATAATGACCCTCATGAGTTCGAAACACCATTTTCAGAATATCTTCAGTCTTCATTCTAATTTGATGATATCTTGAACGAAGATCCAACTTGGTAAAATAAATTGCTCCATGTAATTCATCCAATAATTCATCAATCACATGAATGGGAAATTTATCTTTAATGGTGAGCTTATTGAGCTCCCTATGACCTAGACACATGCGCCATGATCCATCCTTCATGTGTACCAATACTACAGGAGCAGAGAAAGAACTTTGACTAGGTTGAATTATACCAGCCTCTAATATTTCTTCAATCATATGTTCAATTTCTCTCTTTTGGAAATAAGGATATCTATAAGGCCTGATGTTTGGAGGAACAATTACTGGAATCAAATGAATAGCATGATCATGATCATGAATAGGTGGGAGTCCTTTGGGAGTTTCAAAAACCTTGGAATGTTTGTCCAAGACTTTTTGGAGATCTGCAGAAATAGATGATTTTGATGTTGGAACTTCTAGTGAGCATAATTGTGCAATTACGCCTCGTTGTTCTTTCTTTAGAAGCTTTGTCATGACATTAGAGCTTATTATCTTTCCCGGATTCCCTGCAATATCCCGTAATTCAACTTCCTTTCCTTCTGAAAAAAATTTCAAGAAAATTTCTTGAAAATTAAAAGCTATCGTCCCCAAAGATTGTAACCATTGTACTCCTAGTACAACATCAACACCTCCCATAGGAATGGAAAGAATTGTACTATTCAATACATATTCTCCCATGGTTAGCTTGATATTATGGCATTTTCTAGAGCAATTTATAGTTCTTCCATTTGCAACCATCACTTGACATTCTAGTGCTGGGTATAGGAAACAATTCAATTCCTTGGCTACCTTACAATGAATAAAATTATGGGTACTACTTGAATCAATCAACACTATTGACTTTTTCTTCTTGATATGTCCTTCTATCTTGAGAGTTTGAGGAGTGGTAATTCCTACCAATGAATTACACGATATGGCCAGACTCATTTGTTCCTCTTCTTGGGTTGGTTCCTGGTGTATATCCTCTTCTTGTTAATTTTCTTCTTCCTCTTCACAATCTATGTAAAATAATTTCTTCTCAGCACACTTATGACCTTTAGTGTATTTTCTATCACAACTATAGCAAAGTACTTTTGCTCTTTCTTCCAATTGTTGTGGTGTCAACATTGTAGGTTGTGGAAATCTAGGAGTAGCAACACTTCCCTCTTTATAGAAGTGAGTGGTAGGCTTCCTTGTCACCATAATTTTACATTCAATTTTTCTTGCCAACCTGAATGCCTTCTCCAATGAATCAGGTTCCAAAAAGCGAACTTCATGTTGGATGTTATCCTTTAAAGTGCCTATGAAGAGATCAATCCTGTGTTCCTCTGGAATATCAGTTACCCTTATATTCAATTTTTGGAAGTCCTCAATGTGCTCCCCACTAAACCCTTTTGTTTGAGATTTATCAATTGGCTAAAGAAGGTGTTGCTCTTTGTATCCTCATAATGTGCTATCATTTCCTCCGTAAAAATTGATCAAGTGACAATTTTTTTATGGGAGCAAAGCCATCGATACCATACAAATGTATTTTGTTCTAAATGTAAAGTTGCAATGCGTACCTTTTGTGTGTTTTTCACATTATTGAGATCAAAATATTACTCCATCTGTAGTATCCATGTTACAGGATCCTTTCCATCAAACTTCCTCATATCCATTTTTGGAATATGGTGGTTCTTCCCGCCAACATTAGAGTTTATGAAATCATGATTAACATTTATTTTGTTCTCATCATGAGTTTCCTCTACTATCTTTTAACCATTAGAAAACATTTCTTGTATCAACTTTGTCAAACCTTCCATGTCTGTTTTGTTGCTCTATGCGAGAGCGAAATTTTTTGCACTTGCTCTTGTAATTTTGATATGTCATGTTGCCATTATTCGTCTTCATGAGTCATAGTAGAGCCTTCTAAAGGCTTAATGGGTGTTGAATTATTTTTAGGGGCCATTTTAGAAACCAATACTGATATCTATTCTACAATATGCCCTTGGAATCAATTCAACTTGATTCTTCAAACAAGACTTATGCAATTCGGGAAAAAAAAATACGCACCTTTTACTTGCTTTTGCGGAGATCTATATTGAAATTGAATTATCTCTATAATTGCGGATCCTAAATATCTAAAATTTTACCTTGTAGTATCCCTCTGAAGCTTCTTTCAAATGTCACAGGTCTGACCTGATTTGGATTCTTCAAGGCAAAGTTATGTCCAATCTCCCACAATGACCCAGTTATTGATTGGTACAGTAGAGCGAATTTGTACGACTTCCCACGTGCCACTGTTTCCTCCTTTGGCTCTAAAATTGATAGAAAAGAAACTACTATCTGTGTACTTGCGGCCACTTTTTACATCATTCCAATCCGATGCTCAGAGAGAGAGTTATGAAGATTTTACCACGATAACCTCTTTGAGATGAAATTCGGGAGCCTGAAAAAGACCTAACTTCCACATATCATATCTTTGAATATATTGTGAACCAAGCTCTGAAATTTTGCAAAGATGTTCCTCAGGATTGCGGCTTCGCTCTCTAAAAATTTCAACTTCTTAATCTTCGTAGAAAAAAATTTATAGCGAAAATTCCGCGATGACCTATTTAGGTTAAATTCAGGAGCCTGCAAAAAGCCCCAAGTTCCACAGATCATATCTCCAAAAATTTTGCTAACCAAGCTTTGAAATTTTGCGACAATGTTCCTCAGGATTTCGGCTTTGCACTCTAAAAATTTCAGCTTCTGAACCTTTGTAAGCAAAGTTATAGCGAAAATTCCACGATGACCTGTTTGGAGCGGCGAAAACCCTAGAATCCAAAGCTTTGATACCAAATGTTGTGAAACCAGCTCCAAAAATAGAATAAAAGAGATATCAATGCCTTAGAAATAAGCCACTTCAAGGGGGAAACCTCCAATACATTACATGAATGAACAATTCTTGGATGATACAAATTACAAAACCTCCTTTCTATATATAGGAGTCCATGGGGCCACAATGTAATCTTAGTGGGGCCACAATGTAATCCTAGCCGACCTAACAATAATAATTTAAGGGGACAATAATAACAATATGGGGGTTACAGGGGTACAATAATAAAAATAAGGGGGTTACACTAACGACAATAAGGGACTATACTAGTAATATAGGGACCTAACAATGTTGAACAACCATCTACATCAAGTTTGTAGAGGTTCTTCACACGAACCCCAATCTTCTTAACTTGTCCTGTGGCTTTGTGACGAAGGAATGCTTTCCCTTCATTGAAAACCACATCATTTCCCCTATCCTCCAACATAGCAACTGAAACTAAATTATTTTTCAAGCTTGGTACATGCATGACATATTTTAATAAAAAAGGTTTACCTGACTATCTCTTTAAAGTAACTGTACCAATCCCAATAACGCTATACCTCCTGTCATCACCCATCTCGGTGTGCATCTGAAGATCCTTCTCCTCCAAGCTATTAAAGAGTTATTTGTCTCCCGTCATGTGGAAAGATGCACCATTATCCAAGTACCACACTGATCCCATCACAGTAGAAACTATGCATGCAATGAGTGAGAAGTCCAACTCGAACTGTGAAGCCAAAGAATCACCCATTGTAGATCCTGAAGCCTTGTTGTTGTTGTTGTTCTTCTATGGACAATTAGTGGCATAATGTCCATGCTTGTGACAATGAAAACATTTAACTCTGGACATGTCACACTTCTTTCCTTCCTTGTCGGTCTCATATTTGGAATAGGATTTCTTTCCCTTCCCATTATTTGCCTTACCATCCAAGGCAAAATTTTCCTCATCATCTGTCTTGGACGAGGATCCATCCCTGGTATTCCGCCTGAATTCTTCTTGTACCAAATCCGACCAAAGTTGCTCCCAATCTGGTAGCTTCTCACTCCCATTGACAGAGTCCTAATAACTATGCCAACTCTTGGGAAGGCCTAGAAGTGCTAGGCTCACCAAGTCATCATATGCTATAGTAATCCCGACACTTCCAAGATCATCTTGACATTGGATGAACTTGGTCAAGTATTTCGAAATAGTGTCGCCTTTCTCCATTTTGATTTTCCTGAGCTTGTCCTTCAGTGCCAATTTTCTATGGTCAATGTTGTTCTGAAACATATCTGTCAAGGCTTTCCACATTACATATGGAGTTGCCTTGCCATGGAGACTTGAGACAATGTGATCTCGAACTCCCTCTAATAATATCCTCCTCACCTTTGTAACCTTCTTTTGCCAAGCATCATGAAGAGTGACGTCTGCTTCTGCGGGCCTTGGAATATCAATGTCGATAAATTCTTTCAACCTGTTGTCTTCCAGAACTACCTCCATTTTGTCTTTCCGTGCAATATAACTAGAACTGCCCTCGAGTGCATATTCCAATCTTAATCCATTGAAAGCCATCTTGATCCACCTGTCACACCAAAGAATATTTTTTCAAATTCGAATGTTGTTCAGCACAAACTGAATTTCTTCTCAACTATAGTGATTTTTGGGGCTCTAATACCATGTAGAAATTACACCAATGGATTAAATCCGATCATGTAATATACTAAAACAAGATATTGAATCCTTATACAATATTTGCGGAAAATAAACATGATCGCAAAATTACACCAAGTAAGAGAAATAAGGAAATAAATCACACAAAACATATATTTTTCCTGGTCAAAGCTTGCTCCTCAAAACCCCTCTATCTTTATTGTATAATAAACCAAGGAATCATGAAACAATACAATGCACTTTTCTCAAAAGAGTCTGTTGCACTCTACTAGCTGTCTCACACTGATCTTGAAAAAATCGACAAACACTTAGCCAATTTCCTGCCACTGCTTAGCCTACCTTGCTTGTGCAATTCTAAGAACAATTGATCCCTATTAATTAGGAAATTCAACCTTCCAAAACTGTGCAATACATCATGAGAAATATTATGGTTGTCTAATTGCATGTCGACAATTTACCAATAATACAAATGATAGACAACATCCTTTAAACTATGTCTCAACTAGGTCTTCATCAGAACTGACATGCATGCAACTATTAATAGTAAATCATCAATCACTTGATAGATCACTGCATGTGAATTAAATCTGATTTAATTCACTTGACCTCTCACTAGTGCAACAATCACTTACAACTAGTTAGACTCACTTTAACTCACTTAATTGAGTTAATTGATTTCTCATGCATTAAACTAATACAATAACTACAACTTTGACTCTCAAACAAATTTAATCACTCTACATGCCTCACCAACCACCTTCAACTCAAATTTCATGAGCTAACTGAGTCGATCACACTCAGTTAACTATTACAAGTGATTATGAGATAAGATTACAATTTATTGTCTAAATTAATTAAGGGAAAATTAAATTAGACACACATTTCTTGTTGACTTTTCAACAAAGTCTTATTATTCTCCCTCAACCCTTCAATCCCCCTCCTCTCTCCCTAGAAGATCAATTCCCTTGCTTGAAAGGAAAGCATGTCCCACTCTTTATTCTATCTTAGGGAAAGGGCTTCTAGGGTCACTTCCCACCTATTCATTGACCTATAATCTACAAGTGACTTCCTAAACTACCAGGACTCCTCCCATCGGTGAAAGTATGTGATGAGCAAGGAGCCTTAGCTATGGTGACAATGGGCTAAGCCTCCATCGTTGCCCTTGTCCTAGCAGTTTCCCTCTTAGGAACCCCTTTTAGGTCCACTACTAGTTTGAGTGGTAACAAGTTGTTCACAACTCCATTTGTGAACAACTCTTTGGTATGCCCACTTTTTCCATACTACAACTCCAAGATGATAAGTCTAGGGCTATGGAGGTTTCCCTTCTTCTCACTGAATTAATCCTCTACAATATAGTGAACTAGGGCTAGCTGGTTGGCCCACTTGTCTGCTACTTTTGTCCTTCAAAGTCTGCACATACTTAGGCCCTATACTCCTGCCCTTGTTGCCACTTTTGATAGAAATCATTCTGCAACTTCCCTTGTGTCTATATGAACTGCAAGGGTCGGTGGTCTATGTGGATGATTGTTTCCTTCCCAAAAATGTAATGCTTCCATTGTCTACAAGCCCGCACAATGGAATAAATTTCTTTGTCATAAGTGGGATACTTGCGAACTGTGTCAGACAATGTCACACTATGATATGCCACTGGATGCCCCTGTTGAGTAAGAAATTCCCCAATAGCAGAGTCAGAGGCATCTGTCTCGATCTCAAATGGTTTTTTCAAGTCTGGTAATGTGAGCACTGGGGCAAAACAGATGAGATGTTTCAATTCTACGAACACATTCTGTTGAGATTCCGACCAAAATAATTTTTCTTTCGCTCCTTCCTTGGTGACTTAACTCAAGGGCCAAGTGATATGAGAGAATCCCAACACGAAATTGCGGTAGAAATTAGCAAGAACCAAAAAGCTGCGAAGCGCTGTTAGAGTGGTTGGGGCTGGCCAATCTCGAATGACTTGGATCTTGGTTAGATCCACATGCACCCCCCTTTCATCAATAATGTATCCCATATATTGAACCTGGGTCATGCCAAAAGTGCATTTCTCCAAATTGGCACACAACTTGTGTTGCCACAGTGTTTGGAGGACTTTTCGGATGTGGTGGAGGTGCTCTTCCAAAGTCTGGCTGAAGATTAGAATGTCATCCAAGTACACCACTACAAATGAGTTGGTTAATGGCTGCAAGATGTCGTCCATTAACCTCATGAAGGTTGCAGGAGCATTTGTCAAGCTGAAAGGCATGACCAGCAATTCAAAAAGGCCCTCCTTGGCTTTGAAGGCAGTATTCCACACATCCGAGGGTTCGATTGGTACCTGATGATACCCAGACTTCAAGTCGATCTTGCTGAAATATTTGGCCCCTTTGAGTTTTTCCAGAAGGTCATCAATCCATGGGGTTGGATACATATTCTGGATAGTGATCTTGTTCAGTGCCCGATAGTCGATACAGAGTCTCCAAGTCCCATCCTTCTTCTATACCAACACGATCGAGCTCCCACAGGGCGATGAACTTGGCCGAATGTGACCTTTCTACAACAACTCCTAAATCTGCCACTTGATTTCATTGTTCTCCAGAACAGAGCATGGATAGATCAGTCCATTGGGTAGTGGCTCACCCGGGGTCAGATCAATGGGGTGCTTGACCTCATAGCGCAGAGGAACCCTTGTGGGTGAGGTGAAGATGTACTCGTACTCCCCCACAACCTTGTACATTTGTTTTTGTCGTGTGGAGGAGCCCTATCTGGAGGTCGTGGCCACAGTCTTCTTCTTTCCCTAGGGGCAGATCCTTAGGAAATTTTTTTTCCTTATTTGGGAAATGTTCTTAATGCATTGTTTTGCAACAACCAAAGAGATATCAACAGGCGATGGTACCTCTGGTATCCTGTACAACTTATTTCCCAAAGTAACAATAACAACACAAGGTCGAGACTCATACATGACATGTCGCTTCCACAAGTAATACTTCAAAAACATCAAGAGGAGAAATGTCACATAAAACCTCATCCGTGAAGGGCTTGATGCTATAGGGAAGGTGACATTGCTGGCTGACGCGGAGATCCCGTCCTTGGTGAAGCCACCCGATGGTGTATGGCTGTGGGTGTGATGTGATCGACAAGCCCAACCACTTCACAACATTTGCTGAAATGAGGTTCTTTTGGATCCCATTGTCGATAATGAACTATATCGGGGAACCCTTTACCCACATCTGGGAGTGGAAGAGACACTCGTCCTCCTCTGGATCTTTTGGTTCCTCCTTCTAGATCTTCGCAGTGGCAACAATGGCATTGGGCTCCGCATCAATAATCTATTTCCCTTTGTCATTCCCCTTTCCATGGTCTGATTCAGAGTCGAAGCATGCCTCTGACTTAAAAGCCCTCATCTCGGACACCAGCGACTGCTTGGCCTGACACTCACTTGTGTTGTGAGTGGAGCTCTTATGGAACTCACACCACTTTACCGTGTCCTTATTTGGATTCACAATGTTGTTCTTTGCTTGTGGATTTGGCAGGTTATCTTGGGTCGCCATGGCTTGCCTTTGTCCTTTGTTCTGCGGTTCGGGGGCACCTTTCCCTTGCTTTTGATTCGCAAATCCAAAGTCTCGCTTCTTCTGTTTGAATTTATGCTCAATCTTGGAAGCATACCGGTATGTCGTACCAATCAAGGAGATGTTGAGGAACTCCATTTCCTCCTGAATTTATCAGTGCAGACAACTGCGACACTTTAGCACCAAATTTTTCTCCGAATCTTTAATACCCAACTTTGTTCATAGGGTATGGAGCAGATTCGTTAGCTCATGCACATCTTGATCCCTTTGTTGCCGCAGCGTGGTCCATTGTATGTACTTGTCCTCATAGCTCCCCATGGGATAGTATTGTTCCTTGATGACATCTCGAAAAGAATTCCAAGTGGGTATTGTTGAGAACAGAGACGGTTCTATCTCGTACTTTTTCTCACAATAGGTTTCCCACCAGTCCTTGACATGGGGGGTAGCTTTGAGGAGTGCAAAAATAATCTTCTCTCAGTCGGAAAAGTCATGAACCGAGAAATATCCTTCTAATAGATTCAACCATATATCTACGACATCTGCATCTATTTGACCCTCAAATATGGGAATGCCAAAGTTTACTTGTACCTTAAAGGGAGTCGCGCCTCCAGAGTGTCTTCTAGATGTAGATGCACCACCGGTGGGCAGTTGTTGAAGGATCCGGGAAAAGTTATCCATCATCGCGTTCCTTTGTTTTTCGAGGGCCTCCTTGAGTAATATTTTGATATGATCTCCTACCCCTCATATTTATTTTCGTCCCCCATGGGCAGCCATCGGGGTTTGTGAGGCTGATCTTACAAAGGTTCCACCAGATTGAGCCCTAACTCCTTATACCTCGACCTCGTTGGAGATATGCAAAGAAGGATCGAGAAAAAAACAGACCGCCCTGATACCATTGATCTGGATTTATGCAGGAACACAACGGAATACACATATAACCATAAATTCAAATATGCAACAGAAATAACACTTCATTTCATTAATATCAAAGAATTGATTTTTCCTTACAGACAAAATGGAAATAAACTAGCTAGGGCATTGGTAGCTTATCTCTGAGAAGATATGTGGCGGCTACATGCCTCTAAATTGTATTACAATGAGGCTCGAGGGCCTATTTATTATTTGGAAACAATGGAAAACCCTAAACATCCAAAACGCTAACCTAGGAGATGAAGCACCAAAACTGTGGGCCTCGTTTGGGTAAATTGGTGTTTCAACTTCTTGGGGACATAACTTTGGCATACGATCTGCATTTGACGTTCACCATACCTTGTTAGAAATATCTATCCGAGGAATAAAACTTTTTATGTCAGCAAAATACATCGTTTAGGGCCTCAAAACGGCTCCAAAAGTTCAAGACCCAAAAAACTGCTAGAAAAAGTAAGTTATGCTGAAACTGAAAAACTGAAAGAGACAATGGTGGGGCCCCAAGTGGAATTGGCGGGTGGCCACCAATATCCACCTAGATCAGAATGCCAAAATGAGGAAATACTTATATATTTTGACATATGTTGTTGATTTCGAGTCTCCTTAAGTTCTAAAACTCTGACACTCTCTCTCCCTCTCTTTACTAATAGTATTTGAAGTATTTTTATCATCATATTATTCTCTGACCTCACACTTTAGGGGGCATATGTTACACTAGAAAATACCTCCTCATCAACTAGAGGAGAAGACCAACTTGGACTAGAAGAAACCCTAACTTAAAGGCCTATTTTCCATGGTAACACACCCCAAAAACTAGCAGAGAGTGTGCTAACTGGTATAATAGTGTAGTACACCATGTTAACCTAGTGATGAACACATTTTTTTTCCTATAACATCACGTTACCTGACTTTCATGATCTCGCGAAGGAAAAAACCTGAGTTAACTCACTGAAACTCCATTATTTACTCAAGGTTGACTCTAAAAAGCTAGAAATATTTTCCTCAAACTTGCCTTTAGAAATTTCCTATCCTAATATAGGTTAATGAGTAGGGAAAGAGAAATGAAGTAGTTGAAACATCCTCTAACCTTTTGGCTTCTGTCCAAAGTAAACTGGTGAAGAAAATGGCAAAAGCTAAGCCTCCCATTTCCTATATATTGGAGGCTAGGACACAATAATATGGATCCAAATTTTTGCACTATAACACTATCAAGATACAATTGAGAGAGAGAGAAAGGAGATAGGAGTTGAGGGAAGGATTATTGCAACATCATGGTTGTAATATACCTTTTTATAATTAATAATATAGATCTAATATTGTTCTATCTATGTCGTGGCTTCGACATTTACATTTTATGTGTTATGATATGATGATTTAGACTAATGCTTTGTTGTTGATGCATTCAATTTCTATATGTGGTTACAAGTTAGTGTGTTGAATTTTCAAAATTTTATATATGTTATGAATATCACTTATTATCTGTCTTATGTGCAGGTCTAGTTCTTGGAGTTGGTTGAGGGTTCCTTCTCCACCACACTAATCACTCTAACATATTTGTGCAAAGGACAAGTAGGTAACCCCTCACCATCACTTTGTAAATTCTTATATAACATTTCCATGTTTGAATGTATCTTGCTTGAATAATTGCAGATCCCTTGATCTACCTACCTTAGGTTCTATGAAACCTAAGAGGGTTTTCTATCCACCATGCGTGCATTAACCCCTACAACAACATTGTTCTGAAATGTTCCATATGTCTAGATACATTTATTTATACCTTCCTCTATACAACATTACATATCACAAAGTAGATAAAAAATATACAAAAAAAACATAGAGTTGTATAATGTAATAATAATAATCAAATGAAAATAAATCGATAAAATACACATCTTAACAAAGTTGCCATTGTATTTAATTGTATCCGTTCTATTTGTGGTCATTGTCCCCGCTCCAACAATATGAATTAGAAAAAATACCTAGAACAAGAGTGGAGAAATGTTCTAATTTCATAGCACGAAAATAATTCAAATGTAATAGCAACACGAAAATAGCGTATATTGTATACATGTTTTTAGTGCTTAATGCATATTGTATAAATTCCCTATGTACTCCCATATAGAAGAAATCAGGCATTTTTTAGCTAAAAATACTATTTTTGCATCCCAATATCAAATAAGATGCATTCACGTTGAAACAAAAACCTTACATTTTGTGTCTGGTTTATACTTTGTTTTTATTATTTAAAAATAAAATATTTTCACTAGTACAAAATGGTTAATCAGTTATTAAAAAAATAACTAAAATTTGCATATAAATGACGATTTTTCAGTCAGTGACTAATAGTAGCTAATTTACAATATCTTATAACGCTACCAACTTTTAGTCATTTTTAGCTTAGTCATTGATTGGTTGTCTCAATTTTATTATCTAGTCGCATATTTAGTGATAATTTTGGTCATTAATTTAGTCATTAATTATCGCAATTAATGACCAAATACATTACTATATGATTAGTCGTCATTGATTTAGTCATTAATTGTTAGAATTAATGACCAAATACATTACTATATGATTAACCAATAAAACCAATTATTGACCAAAGAAATATGACCAAAAAATTGGTCATGTTATAAGATACTGTAAATTAGCTACTAATAGTCATATATATGCAAATTTAGTCATACTTTGAAACCAATTAATGACTAAAGAAATATGAATAAATTTTAGTCGTGTTATAAGATACTATAAATTAGCTACTAATACTTGTATATATGAAAAATTTAGTCATCTTTTGTAATCACAAATTTATCATTTACAATAGTCATTTATCTTTTTTTAGGTAGTTTCATATTCATTATATAAACGATTGATTTAGTCGTTTCTATTCATTTCATTTAATTTCATTCATAATCATTAGAAATGACTAATTTAGTCATTATTAATTTTATTTGTATTCATTATTAATCAATATAAACTACTAATTTTGTAGTTTTAGATTGATGTTATGTGTTCATTATTAATCAACATAAATTAATTAGTATGATTTTGTGAGTAAATTAAAAAAAAAATATTACAATGTGCATGTTGATCTAATATGATAACACAAAATTACATATGTTAATTACTAGTCTAAATGATATCAAGTGCAAATAAAAATAATTTCAACCACATAAATTTTATTATATAAAATGTGAAGTATTACAATATGACTTTCCAACTTAATATTGGTTGAACAACAATTTACACATGAAATATTGTTTCATCATTTCAAAATATTATTGTTGTGTTGCGAAGGAATTACAAGTGAATTCATCAACTCTGAAGACTTGTCCATCTGTCTCTATGTGTGTCTTATGCAAGATATTGGTTCTAAGAGTATCACTAGACCAATTCTCTTCTCTCTCTCATTTTGCATTTGTTTCTTCAGTGTTATTTTTCTTCTCTTTCTTTAATTCCTACTTCTTACCATCAATAATATTGATGAGTTTATCTTCTGGAAATGAAAGAAGATACAATGCATAGTATAAGACATGAAATATGGTGAAAACTTGAATATAAATTAAAGTAGACTATAAAATATTTATACGACATATACATCAACATCAACAATGTTAATGCCATTTCCCCCCATAAAATTAAGAAGCTCGAACAAGTTTTCTTCAGTTGGGGATAGTGGCCATTATGTCGCCATATGACCTGTATAAAAAAAGTAAATAAAACATCACCATAGAAAATACGTTATTAACTTAGTTATTTTCAACCTTCATAGAAAGCTTAGGAACAATCATGCACTAGTACAAAATGGCTAATTAGTTACTAAAAAAAGACTAAAATTTGCATATAAACGACTATTTTTCGGTCGGTGACCAATAGTAGCTAATTTACAGTATCTTATAACGCGACCAACTTTTGGTCATTTTTAGCTTAGTCATTAATTGGTTATCTCAATTTTTTTGTCTAGTTGTATATTTGATCGTTAATTTGGTCATTAATTTAGTCACTGATTTAGTCATTGATTTTATCATTAATTTAGTCGTTGGTTTGGTCATTAATTTGGCCATTGATTTGGTCATTGATTTAATCCTTGATTTGGTCATTAATTCTCACAATTAATAACCAAATATACAACAAAATATATTACTATACGATCACCCAACAAAACCAATTAATGACCAAAGAAATATGACCAAAAATTTGGTAGTGTTATAAGATACTGTAAATTAGCTACTAATAGTCATATATATGCAAATTTTAGTCATTGTTTGAAATCAATTAATGACTGAAAAAATATGACTAAGTTTTAGTCGTGTTATAAGATACCGTAAATTAGCTACTAATAGTCGTATATATGCAAAATTTAGTCGTCATTTGTGGTCACAAATTTATCATTTGTAGTAGTCATTTATTCATTATATAAACGACTAATTTAGTAGTTTATATTTATTTCATTTACTTTCACTAATAATCATTATAAATGACTAATTTAATTGTATATTCATTTTATTTGTATTCTTCATTAATGAATATAAACTACTATTTTAATAGTTTTAGATTGATTTTATGTGTTCATTATTAATCAACATAAATTAACTAGTATGAATTTGCAAATAAATTAAAAAAAAAATGTCATACAAATTATATGCTCATCTAATATGAAAACCCAAAGTTACATATGTTAATTACAATACCAAGTAATATCAAGTGCAACTATAAATAATTCCAACCACATAAATTATATTATATAAAATGTCAAGTATTACAATATGAGTTTCCAACTTAATATTGGTTGGAGTACAATTTACAGATAAAATATTGTTGATCACTTCAAAGCATTATCATTATCTTGCCAAAGAATTGCAAGTGAATTCACCAACTCTAAAAACTTGACCATCAGTCTTTATGTGTGTGTATTATGCGGGATATTGGCTCTATGGATACCACTAGACCAGTACACTTCTCTCTCTTTGTCACTCTAGTGTTATTGTTCCCCTCTTTCTTCAATCATTGCTTCTTACCATCAATACTAAGTCCATTTTCTGCAAAAAGAAAACAAAAAAAGTTACAATGTAAAGTATAAGACATGAAAGTCGATGAACACTGGAATATAAACTAAAGTAGACTATAAAGGATTTATATGATATATACCTCAACATCAAAAATATTGTTGATGCCATTTTTCCCCATAAAATCAAGAAACTTGAACAAGTTTTCTTTAGTTGGGAAATAGTGGCCACTATGTGGCCAGATGAAGTGTATAAACAAAGCAATTAAAATGTCACAAATAAACACAATAGAGCTAGAAATTTCTACTAAGAATGTCTCATGCTCCACTTTTGTAGTTGTATCGTTTCCTCTGGTTACCTATAAGTAGTGACACTTCAAAAATAAAACTGGTTAGTAGAAATCTAATGGGTGGAGCAAAGTATTACTCACACAAGATTACAACAAGAAACTAAAAAAGAATAGGACAAGACTTTGTAAATTGTGATACAACTTCAATATAGTAATCTTCAATTATCAACGTACTATTCCAAGGGAAAAGGAATCCAATTCCCATAAGCCAACAAATTATGTATGCCCCTTGTTTTCCCTGTAATTAATTGAGCAAGATTAGCACACACAATTTCCATTTAGAATCTCTAAAATGATTCTATAAATATTCAAAGCAAACTTGATGTTACGTATCCATTTTTCTCTAATGCAAACAAAACTGAATATGCTAACTTGTTTTTAAGCTGGAGAGTTTTGTAATTCATCGTGTCCAAAATCATTGTTTATTTTCGTGACTGTTTTTTTTAATGATCAGGCAACTGGCCTATATTTGATAAAAAAACATATTTTTCAGAATATATTACATTTTTCTAATTAAAAGCTAGATTTCCTTCCAGTTTATGACGTTCAAACAAACTAGAATCATTTTTCTTTAACAAGTCATTGTTGTAATATAATACTAAACAGACAACTACGTAATGAAGTTATTATTGGTGGAATACTAATAAATCACAAATACAGGGAAGAAATAACACCACTATGTCCTAGACATGCCAAGTCTTTATCTTCTTGGTTGGAAATATTACTTCATGAAAACAACATATTTGACAAAGAGAACTTTTCTAAAAGTAACCAAAGCCAGTGTATCCAACAACATTGACATTTCTATTGGCATGCTCTCAAAATGTGTGGAAGTATCAAACAAGTGTAGTGCACTTCCTTGTAAGGTTAAAGTTTGGAAATGGAATATGTTGTCCCTTAGTCTAATCATGTTTTAACTTGCCTTTGATAGCTTATAGAGAATGGGAATCCAATATAGAACAACGACAAAAAGATTTTATTCATTCACACTTACCTAGATCCTAAACAAGCATTGAAGCACTATACAAATCCAAGAATGTCTCACAGTCCACCAGGAAACAAAATTTCTTGATTTTGATTGTAACCCTTGAGGCTTTCTCAAATTTGTAAACAAGTAACATCATAAATATTTTTCCTTAGTTCTCAAACCTTCTTTTGTGTGGAGCTTGAGAAAATATGTGCATACACATATCACAATATAACATGTTGTGGAGTACATTTACATGAAACGAATCATTCAAAATTTTATATTCTATCAAGATTGAGGCATGTGTTAAATGCCCATTATTTGCATCTCTACGCAATGATGTCATTTATAATTTGAAGGTTCTTGGCTTGTGATGCTGGATCATTCGAGCACCCTTCATTAAAATTGGAATCCAATGCTACAAAAAGAGGAAGCATGGCACGAGGACGAGATTTACTCACGTTTTGTTGAGTTTGTTAAATTTTTGTTAATGAAATTACTATTTTTATGGTCAACCTATTATAAAAATAAGGAAGTGCATGATTTTAGAAAACTATTACGAGATCCTCAGAGAGACAAATGGATCTGAAATGATCCATTTGATGTATTGTATTCTTTATAAATATAGCCTTCGGCATAGTGAGAGAGATGGGGGCCGATGCAACGTAAAGACTAGAATTGGCCTTCGTAGCCAATTGTGTACAATCTGGCTCAGCCACGAACCATACTGCAGTGTTGTTCCATAAATGGAATTTGTTTTCTTTGTGACTATATTTTAGAGAATTAAATAGAGTTTTGTTTCTTTTTTGTTATATCTGCGTGTGTTTAAAATCAAGACTATGTTAACCCTTTAATGATGGAATATAATGCAACATTGGCTAGTATTTGTTTTTATTGAGAGTAATATTGAAGGTTGGATGATCCAAATGATGAGGAAATGAGACGTTGATGGGAAATGAATTCTGAGTTAATAATACAAAAGGGGAATCTAACAAGGAGTTAGATATAAAATCCCAACTTGCAGTAAAATTTCCAGTGAATACGGAATGATTAAAATATTTCTGCAAATTAATTATGATTGCAGGTCCGACTAGGATTGAGAAATAGAAAAATGAGATTTGAAGAGAATCAATGGTGATCCACTAACGATATCATGTGATCCACAACAGATCCAACGTCCATTCGTATCGAGGGCAACGAAGGGGATTTACGTATGAAAAAGAGTGCCAGAGTATTGAGGAATTTTGTTGCCATGTAGTGAACTAATTCGTTTAGATCATGGGCCCATAACCCACAGGTCTAAGAATTGGGAAAATTGCAGTTTTGCTACATCAGCTTGCTAGTATGATCTAATTATTGCTTTGTGCAAGATGTTTTTTCACTCCTATTTTTAAAATTTTAATGTTTATGAACAATATATAGATACAATGGATGCTTCAAATAATAAAAGAGGCAATAATTTTTACATCAATAGAATTCAAGTATTTTCATATGGTGTAAATTCAGTGGTTTTATTGGTGGTACTTAGGGTCAACCTAAATGGTTATTTCGCATGCATCAAAATAAGTACAAAGTGATAATAGGAAGGAATCATGCGAACTTTTCTAATTGTACATGTTGAATCTGCAAGTGTTAATGTTGTTGTGCTCAATTTATTATTGGGGTACCTATCAACTGACAAAGTTTGTACAAATGTTTGAAATGATACTAAATAAGATGGACCTGAGGGACTAAAGAATGAAAGCACAAGACAATACTTGATTGAGATCTATAGGTGATATATATATATAAAAAGTCACGGGCCCAATTCTTACAATGACCTCTCGTAGAGTCTTACACCATAACTAATTTCCCATGTTAAACCATCATTTTGTGTCATTAGCAAGCCTTCTTTAGACAGTCCCTCAGCCTCTGACTTAAATTATCTATAAATATGATGGAATGATATCTTCAAGAACTGTGCTTTGATTTTCTTCAACTACTCCAGAATGGGTTGCGAAAACAATTCTTCCATCCTAAACCTCCATTCAACCAATTGATAACCAAGGAATCCCCAAAGACCTAGAATTCAGTCAGCTCTCCTCTACTGCTACTGTTAACAAAAAATTTAGTGCCTTTATTTCATCATAAATGTTAGAGCCTGTACCAATAAATGCTTTAATTTTTGAAGATATGAGTATAATAGAATCACTATGGTGTAGGATACGTCCTGCAACATATTCTGCTTTTTGACCTTGACTGGAACTATTGAAAATTGAAACAACACCATTCCCACTCTTAACAATAGAAAGATGGATCAATGTCCTTTCTTTACCCGTGTTAGGAGCTTTTTTACTTTGAAAGCTTAGTCATGACTTGGAGACACACTAAAACGATGGCTAAACCTTACCTTGAAAGATGTCAGAGTTTCTGGCAAGCCAAATACATCAAAACACCATAAGACACAATGCCTTACAACCCTTTAAGTCTTTATTCAAAAACCAATATTTAAAAATTGAATACGAGATCGCTCATAGGTATATATGAATCTAGTCACTTAGTTTTTGAAGATTTTTGAACATCTAGAGCTTCTTCCACTACCAAAGTGCATGCTCTTGCTTGTCATTTTCAATATCTTTGTCATTTTATGTTTCCATTCCTTGCTATGGGATAATGGTACTATCCAAAGTAAATGAACTATTGCTTCAAAAGTAGTCAAAATTTTTTTTAATTGTACCATGATCATAGAAATAATTCACCATTATTGTATTAAATTCTTCGTTGTTGCACTAAGCAATCCTATATCATTACGATGTCGATTGTGAACTACAAAAACCTCCACAAGAGTCACATAAGACGATCACATTGTAGACACAAACTTATTCATATTTTCAAAGTCCAAGAGATCAAATGACATCCTTTTAACTTTTTGGGCTTGAGATGTTTCTCCTACACTTACAAAGCCTCCAATGTCACCCTTTGATGCATTTTCATGTTGCCCAAGATGACCAAGACACATTCTTGAAATCCCTTCGATAGCATGGTTTGTTTTTGTCTTGTTTGTATAACAAAAATATATTAGGGTTCAATGAACCAATGGGAAGCAAGCCCATTCCTCACAGACACTGGGTTCACATGTCGAACAACTGAAACTATGTTAGTGTCATTGCCAACTTCTGTACTTGCTACATTTTGTGCCAAATTTTCAATTGAAGGTCCTTTTCAACCTCTTTATTCACATCTAATTTTGAATCACTAACAAGATATTTCTACCAAACTATTTCTTTGTACACCATCCCTACATGCTTCAATATGTCTGCATCCCTAGAACCAATTTCAGGCACCTTTGTTGTTGTGCTTTTCAGTAAATGTGTTGAAAAGGATAAAATACCATCTAGAATTGAAAGTAAATGCAAAGTTCATATGTGTTGTGCTACCTCAATGTCTGCCAACTTTGTTCTAGCCAACAAATCCATGAATTCATTTGTAGGTTTCATGTGTTCTCTCAAAGTAGTACAAACAACCCTTGTAAGAGGAGATGAGTGTTGCGATGAAAATTTCTTAAATGCAACAACAATATTCTAGCTACCTCGAAATGAAAATGGCAAGAGGCATAAATCAAACATTTGCAACATAGCCTCTATACATTTTTTCTCAATAAACACCCATGTATCTATATTATGCAGAATATTCTCTAAGAGACATGTAGCATTGTTTATACAATCTGGGAGAAAGCATTCCATGTTTGAAGACAAATTTTCAGCATAAGTATCAACCCCTAAGTCAACTTTCACCATCTATGATTCATCTCCATCCACTGAACTAATTGTTTGTTGCTCTAAATTAGTCTCCATGGGAATAGGCACAAAAGAGATGGAAAATTTTTGCAACAGGGAAGACACTTCAACACCAAATCCAAGTTTTGCAATAGCATTTAATATTTCAATCAATACATCCACCCCATGCCCCCTCAAATAAGGAGCATGTCGTATCATCTCATCCAAGGCAGATGATAAGGACCTAAGAGTGTCACTTGCCAAAGCTCGTAAGTAAGCTTTTGATGTAAAAAAATTCACAAAAGATCTTAGAGAACCACAATCATTAATAGCTTGAAGTCTGAGGTTATTAAGTCACTAAACATCTAAGCATTGTGGTATACAATCTACTACATCTGCAGAAGGGAGGATACCAACCATGATGACATCCAAAAAAGCATTAGGCAAACCAACAACATCTAAAGCAGAATAGCAAGTTGGATATTTGTAAATAAGATCACTTGTGACTATAGTTGCAAGTGAAAATACCCCAACACCAAAGTCCTTTGATCTTCTGAATATGGTGCACAAGAAAAATGGGAAATAACTCTTCAGATCTTATGGTCGAGTAGTATTTCCAGGAGCATATGTGCCAAGAGATAGAGCCCAAGGAAAAACCTTCATAATAATTCTTTTATGATAAGGAACCAATGTGTTAGGCTGAGAAGTTTGAATTGCCTTTGACCTAGCATCATTTTTAAGAGGATACTTACCCTTGGAACCTGATTGTGATTCTCCACCCTGCTTCCTTTCTCCTCAAAATGGCAGACTTCCAATGTGTTATGGTGTTGTCCAAGGCTCCAAAACCTCTAAAGGACTTTTTAGTAGGATTACTATTGTCCATAAAAGGCTTAAGAACATGCACAATAGCTGTTACCAAGTGTATATGTTGTGGATCCAAATATTTGAGAAGAGGGAGAAAAGTTGGCATTAAACCCACATCCCATAATGCAGTGCAGCCAAAAGAAGAAGAAACTAGAGCTATTACAAGAGAAAGCAGTGCTTCTACTAAAGATATCGAACAATAGGATGATTCACTAGAAACTTATTTCCATTGAGCTCAGGGGGATATTGGATATTATTGATGCAATATTAAGTATATGTGAGAAGAGCAATATTATTACAAAGGCTTACCAGAACTCCACTCCTAATCCTTCTAAAATGGAGCTGACATTCCAATGTTTATTTTCATTAGATCTTGTTGTGGATTGACCAACTCCATAATTGAATCTTTATTAGGGCCGAGAAGGTCATTCTCTTGAGACAAGCACTACCAATTCATCTAATATCAATTAGTTTCATCTCACATGTATCCCCAAAAGAGGATGCCTTTCTTGTTGAATGTGAGAGCATGAAGGTGGCGTAACTATTGAAGGCAATCACCCTGCATCTCCAACTCCAAATCGAGTGCGTGTTAGATCCCAATTTGTCTTTCATGTTCCACCTATCCAAGCCCACAATTGATTTCCATGTTAACCAATTCCTCTAGGAAATTGAAATAAGTGAGCTTGAGACCTGGAATTTGGTGTGCTAAATTTTCTTAACCCTAGCAACTGGAAAGTTTAGTTTCTAGTAAATTTACTTGCTGTAAATTATTTAAAGTTTCAACTTACTAAATAAAAAGCACTATTTGGATTTAACAGGTAAATAAAATAAAATCGGCGGTAGAAAATTGTACACCAATCCCACACATGCATACACAAAAAATTTTCACATCAAAATTTGGTGTTCATTAAATAATATCTTATCGTACAAGGGTTTCCTTACTAGAAACATGGTCCTTTGTGGGAAATTACGATCTCCAACAACTATAGAAATTTTATGGGAACTTGTGTAGGTTGTATTACCCAAATTCTCCTAAGAAACCACACGACTTGCCATCTGCTCAACCTGCAATGAAACCTTTCTGTCACCTGTGCGGTTGTTTGCACCCCTACCCACATCACGTGCAACAGTTTACTGCTTCATGTGGCATGTGTGACTGCTCTGCTCACTTTGCACGACACATGCGGCCCTACTGCAGCACACATCACTATTTTGAACCATCCACACAACTCATGTTTCTCTCTCAAGATGAGTATGGCCACATTGTACCATGGTTGTTGGATGATCTATAGACTTCTACTGTACAACCTTATTGGGAATGATCCTTGCTGCAGAAATCACTTTGCTACACTGCAGATTTCAGAACATATCACTTGGATGAAATTCTCTTTTCATCCAATCACATGTCTAGACTCTAGACACTCAAATCTGTTTGGAAGTACCTGTCCGGTGCTACTATCATAAACATGGGGAGGATGAAGGAGATGATATCACACAAAGAAAAATCCCCCTGCACTTTCCCCACTTGTTGACATCCTAGAGGTCAAAATAGAACCTGCCATGGAGCATCACCCTCTAGACCCCTTGACACTCATATGGTAGCCAAAATAAACACTTTAGCAGGAAGCTTGATCAAACCAAGCCCCCTGACATCCTTGGGGATAGTAACACATCCCAAGGAGCCAATGGAAGACCCTTTTGTTTGATTGAGACCATGGTTACAATCTCAAAATTTGCTCTACTATTGATATCGGGCATTGCTATGCAACCAACAAGACACATAATATATTTGCAAGTCTAGTAGGATTGTGCAACCATGGTCAAATTCCTCGTAAAGGGAAGGTCTCGATGATGCTAAACAGGAAGTTTCCTTTGTAGTTGCTGAAGTTACCAATTCTACATGGATATTGGAAAAAGATCTAGACTAAAGTGAATACAAATATCTAACAACCATCCAGGGTGGGGTAAATGTCCAAGCTGAGGGATTATAGTTAGGAAGAGAGTCCAACCCCACCAAGAAAAAAATAGTTTTTTATTCACTAAACACATCACTTGATGCCAGGTTGATTATGTCTAAACAAGCGTGAAAATCATCAACTAAACTTATCTAAGCATTATTTGGTATATAAAAGCTAATGTATTAGTGAAAAATGTGTTCTCCATAGTCACACATCTATGTCCAAACTCCACGTGAGTCAACATCTAAATAATGAAACTCCAATCCACTCAGTCAAAAGCTTTGTCAAATGAAATTTCAAAGAAAAGGGGTTGCTGAATAGTTTTTGTGCACATTTGAAGGTTTTACATGTTGAAAACATGGTACTGAGATTACTTGTTTGTACACAAAAATTGTGTTATCATTAGACAACCTTCCATGGCATTTCATAGATCCTTAGAATCTATGTTTTAGCCATGATCTTGTGTGCCACACTAAGCAATGTAATTGGATGCCAATCATCAATTGTGCTTGTGGCTGCATTTTTGGGAATGTGTTTGCAAAATGACAAAAAATATCACTAATCATGGCTCATGGCCTTGTAAAATTCACATAGAATGCCATCTAGATTCTATACCCAGAGACTTGCCATTCTTCATGTAGCTAAGTACTGCAAATCCTCCTCCTTTGAGAAGTCATCGTTCTTCAACCTGCTCTAGTCACCAATAAAAACCTTATGAGGATTGACCCTACAATAATCATTTATTGCAACTACTACATGATCCATCATAGTATAAGGAGAAAATTATTTTGAAATTGCAATTTGAACATAATGTCAATTGGAGTGCCAAAAAAAGAACCATTTGCATGGAGTAATCCAAGATCCTGTTCATTGCCACTTTTATTTTAAAAAAGTCAAAATAGAATTTTGAGCTCTCATATCCCTTATTAATCCACTACAACCTGAAACAAACTCAGACACCCTTGGCAATATATTCCCCTCTGCTTCACCTCCCTTTGAACCATTATGTCCTACCATGCATCCTCGCCATAGAGGGACACATTATGGAGATCCGCTTCAATAGCAATGCACATCTACTGAAGTCTACCTTGCTGCAACTCCTTTCTGCCTTTTGTGGGCCATCATCCTACCCCAATCTCTCATGGATTTGACAGTACAACATCTTTGGTTATAGCTTATGATCCAATTAGATTGAAATGCATTTTTTACTGTTTCTCTAATGGAAGTATGCAATGTCCCTAGGTAATTTTTGGCCTTGGGGTTCAATCCTTATCTAGGATTTTCCAATCATGAAAATAATCATAACAATAGTGCACATTTATCAACTCATATAACGGTAAGTTCCCTTCTATATAATTCACTAATGATAGAAGAGATATTTAATAGTCATATGTTTCTTCAGCAAACCACCACAATTTAGGGCTAACTGCCTAAGGAACAATAGACCTATAAAACCAATAATCCACCAATATAATTCTCACTGTAATGTCAATATTAAATATATCAGTATTCCAACTATAACCCACACTAGCATTATCCAATTTTAGTTGGTAATATACTAATTAACAACTCACTGTCTAACTGTGCTGCCTCCAAACTTGTTTGCTGTTATGAATAGCTTGTGACAACCCTTTCTTAGTGGAGTTTCAATTTGCGGTTGGAGTAGTCTCTTAACCTGGTCAAATGGCTGTTTAGATATTATGAAAGTCCCCTTTTGATCCAAATTTCACATGCGGTTGGAGAGTTGATCCTGTTGCTACATCACGTCAACACACTATAGGTTCTGGAGGTCTGCTTGGGATGTTTAGTAATTTTCGGCCTGTAATTGGAGGCCTGTAATTATTGGGGAGTGGTTTCAAAGCTTCATGTGATCACAGAACCCTGAAAGAGATATCTTCTGTGGCCCTAAATACACTCAGGAGGAAGGATACCTACAGGTGATGCCCTAAATGATTCAAACTGGGCCCTAAAAACCACCTAGTAACCTACTAATCTCCTGTTTGGTTGAGAACAACCTCGCTACCTCCTGTTTGGCTTTAGTGCCTCAGAAAGGACCCCTCGTAGCCTTACCTTTCCTTAACCAATGGTTCTAATCTTGGGTGCACCATAGACAGATCACACAGAGAAGATCTTGTTGCCCAGAAAAACTAATGGTGGCCAGACATCCCATAGAAAGACCTTTGCTGTCTTGAACATGACTTATTGACCAAGAATAACCACTGAGAATGTGTTTCCCTACTTTCAAAAACAAATCATACATGCTAAAAAATATTATGTTGTAAGAGGTGTAATGAGTGGTTATTGTATGGCATGTTACAACTTTGAATCTGTCTTTCAAAGCCATTAATATGAATCTCTGTTTTAATCTTTAATTTTTTTGTTTCTTGTGTTCATTGGAATAATGCTCTATTTGGGAGAAAATGGATGGTTCGAGAAGCATGTAGAACTGTGGGATGTTATCTGTCTAACAATCCCTTCCTACTTATAGAAGTGACATGGTTAGGAAATGTTTCATGAGATGAACACTTTGTTCAATTTGGAAGAAATTTATGTATTTACTATTTAGACCAAGTTTAACTATGTAATTGTTGCCCAACATTGCCATTTTTAGGTAAGATGTGGGCAGTCTTTCAGTTGGGGTCAAGGAGTGTTAACTGTTATTTGTTTTGTAGGCAAGCAACTCTTATTTGACTACTGTTTGGCTCCTGGATGTAACAGCTGTAATTATTAATGAAATATCAGTGCCATTTGCCCCTAAAATATTGTTTTTTAATTGCATGTCCCCTATTTATATATATTTAACAACAAATGATGTTGTACTAATTACTATGTAAGTGAAACCCTCATTCAAGGGTTTGATAAAAAAGGTATGTATTCATGATCCTTTTTCTTTTCTTCACTTCCGTGTTATATTTTATCATCATTTGGAGTGATAAACAATTTTAAACTTGTTGGGAAAAAAAAAGTGTACATAAAAATAAAATTGGGTTTTGACCCTATAAGAATTTGACCCCAATTGTAGAGTAATCAATTGTATTATCATTAGCTTTACTCATCTACTCTCAATTATGGGATGGTTTTTGTTATTATCTATTCATTTTCCTAGCTTCTCTACCCATAGATCCAACACTTAAAAGTGCCTCTACACTTGTGGGTGGTCCCCAAGGGGTGGTTTAGCTTATTATTTCCACGTCTTATTTCATTTCTCAGATATAGAGGTGCATAACAACAAGTTACTTTATCATCTACAACCATTTACTAAAGTCTATAGCAATTTAATCACCTCCCAATTTGTAAGGGCTCCTATCACTCAACTTGGTGCTATTCTAAGAGTTATGTCTAGTACTTTGGGTGTCTTTATGCTTGCTGATTTGGATTTTTCTGCAGCCATATTTCATTTTTATATTTACTCTCATGAATACCTTGACAAGACCACTATTTTGGGTGGTTAAACCACCAACTAATTTGAACAAGACCTACCCACTTATGATCCAATTCCAAACCAATCCATTTGAAACTAGGCAACCCATAGAGCACAAAAATGCATAAAAACCAAAAACAAAATAACATAAAAATGCACCCATATCTTAAAGCCTAATCCTCAAAATTCTCAAGTTCGAATTGGATCTGCAATCGCCAAAAAAATACCAGAATGTATCAAACCAATGGAAGGCTTTAACTCTAGCCTTTCTCATAGTTGGACAATACCTAGCATGGAAGTTGGGTTCAAGCCCATGGGTCAAAATTGGCACAGATGCAATAATTGTGATTGGGGACAATGTCTTCCTACTAGAGACACTTATTTTTCAAATTCCAGAGACACGTTAATGCACACTTAATATAAATGTTGTTGTCAATTGAATGAAAATTTGGAGATAGGGATGGGTCCAAGCATAGGATTTGGGACATGAAAGAAAGCAAGGCCCACATTATTTTAAGTGATTCCAATGATGAAATTTCTTGGTCCTATAACACCACAAGTGGACATTATTTAACTAAGTTCGGGTATTATCTTGCAATGCAAAACCTAGAAACATCAACAAATAAATGGTGGTTCTAGAAGCTGTGGATGAAGGGAATTTCATCCTCATTTTATTTATACTAATTACTCAGCCCGACAATATTGGGTAGACCGTAGAACAAAGAGTAAACCAATTCCATATCCTCTACCCAATATGGGAAGAAGAATTATGGCACCTATCATAGGAATCTTGCCCATTCCAATGAGGAATGTCAAACATTTAGGCCAAAAGAGCTCCAAAAGGAAAAATAATTCCTTTATAAGAATTATTGAGATGTTGGAGACTTAGAGGTTGATGTCAAAAATCCCAGCTACTTTTACCCACACTTGATGCTAATGCACAAATATAGGCTTGCCAACAACAAGGAAGCTCATTGTACATAGAACTGCCAAATCAAGCAAAAACTAGGTTATATGGTCATTGATAATGGCAACCAAAATAACCTTTTCTTGCTTAAATTGGAAAAGGAAATTAAGTTACCAACCTCAACTCATCCCAACTCACATTACCTTGGATGGGTCAAATATGCACATTAGCTTGTGCTAATCAGTTGAAAAATATCAAACTGTTACTAAAAGATGGCAATATTTTTCCCAATATCTCATATGTTATTACAAAAAAAGATGAGAAGACTTTTGAAAATAAGATGATGATAACAAGTTTAACTAATTTCTTAAGTGTAAGTAATATAAGTGGCATTTAAAAAATTAAAGGAAGAATAAAAAAGAGGAATGTCACAAATGCAAATATTGTAGTACATAAAATAAAAAATATAATGGAGTCAACTGATGGAGAATTCAATGGAGTCATTGGTGGTTGTTTGTCTCCTAAATGTAGGTTTTAACCCTGAACATAAATTATCTACACACGAATTTTATAACAGAAAATAAACAATAGCGAGAGCATAAAACATAAAATAGATAAACACAGAGATTTTCCCCTGGATCCAAAATCGGGACGACCAGCTTGATTTTTCATTATATTCCTTTTAGTGTTACAACACATATATATACATGCCGAAGCATACATAAACCCCAATCCATTAACCCTGGATTAGAACATAACCGTAGTTCCCTTGACCGGATCTACAAAATACCAGGGGACGAAAACCATCGTACCCCAAAACCATGTGCAAACTCATGCACAAAACATGGGTGGGTCTGCCTATGAGTGGGTCCGCACACCAAAACAATTTTCGCTGGGGCGCAGCCCCAGACCCCAACAGTGGGGGCTGCCTCCTCCCTTGTGACCCCCTGCTGCGACCGGTGCAACGTACAATGCGTGGGGCTAGTCGTGGAAAGAATATAACACATACCCAACATTCTCCCACTTGTTGTTTTATTTCCACAGGGGGCCACAGGAGAGCTTAGTCATTGGGCCAATTCTTCAACACCCATTATTTCTATACACCAAGAGAACTTCTGAGTGCTCACAGACTTCATCAATGCATCTGCAACATTCTTCAAAGTGTCCACCTTTACCAGCAACACCCTTTTAGCCTCAACCATATCTCTAACAAAGTGATATTGAACATCAATGTGCTTTGTCTTTGAATGATAAGCATGGTTCTTAGCCAAGAAAATTGCACTTTGGCTATCACAGTCTATCCTTATAGCTTGTTGTACCAACCCCATACTTGAACACAATCTCTGCAACCAAACTGCTTCCTTGCTTGCATGAGTGGCTGCTATGTATTCTGCCTCTGCAGTTGAAAGAGCCACTACAGACTGTCTTTTACTCATCCAACTGACTGCGCCTCCAAATAGGCTAAACACATACCCACTTGTAGATCTTCTTTGGTCCAAATCTCCAGCCCAGTCTGCATCAACAAAACCACGAATGTCCAACATTCTTTCCAATTCTGGTCTTCCCTGGTAGCACAAGCCATAATCACTAGTGCCACGTAAATATCTGAAAACCCGCTTCACTACTGTCCAATGCTCCTTCCCTGGGTTTGACATAAACTTGCTCAATACTCCCACTGCATGTGCAATGTCTGGTCTAGTACAGACCATTACATACATCAGGCTACCCACTGCACTTGCATATGGAACACGGGACATATACTCCTCTTCTTCTTGTGTCTTGGGACACTGTTCAGCAGACAGCTTTACACCTACAGGAATAGGAACCTTCGCCGGTTTACTATCCTGCATATTGAACCTCTGCAATATAGTCTCGACATACTTCCTCTGGTTTAACCAGAGCTTCCTCTTTGCCCGATCTCTCTTAATTCCATGCCCAAAATATAGTTTGCAGCACCAAGATCCTTCATGTCGAATTTGGAGAACAGTTGGGTCTTCAAATCTTGGATAATTTCTTTGTCATTTCCAATCAACAACATATCATCCACATACAAGACCAAATAAATAACATGGTCACAAATTAATTTAAAATAAACACAATGATCCTCCTTGCTTCTGGTGAAGCCAAGTCCCCGTATATAGGTATCAAATTTCTGATACCACATCCTTGGTGACTGTTTTAACCCATACAGAGACTTCTTCAACCTGCATACCAATTATTTATTACCCTTCACCATAAAGCCTTCAGGTTGCTTCATGTAAATCTCCTCTTCTAGATCCCCGTGAAGAAATGATGTCTTCACATCCATCTGTTCTATCTCAAAATCAAATTCAGCAACAACAGATAAAAGTAATCTAATAGAAGTAACTTTGGCAACAGGAGAAAAAATATCACCAAAATCAATTCCTGGCACATGGGAATTACCTTTGGCTACCAACCGAGCTTTGTATTTCTCCACCTTGCCTTCTACATTCATCTTCTTCTTAAACACCCATTTGTTCCCGATGGGCTTCCTTCCAGCCGGCAACTCCACCAGACCCCATGCCTCATTTTTGTGCAAGGATGCCATTTCATCAACCATGGCCTCCTTCCAGAGTTTTCCATCCTCTGAATCTACTGCCTCCCTGACAGTTTTAGGATCATCATCAGTTATAGTTAAGGCAAAACCTGAACAGAAAGCAGATGGACTATACCTTTCTGGTTGCCTTCTTTCCCGAACTGATCTTCTCAAAACTGGGGTTTGTGGCTCTTCCTCTTCTGAATCTTCTTCTGTTGTAGAGTCTGATTCATACTCCTTTAGCTCAAACTCTATCTTCTCAGGTTCCTTTGGTAGGACTTCATGTGTAACAACATCTTCCACCTCTCTGAACACCACATCTCGGCTATACACAACCTTCCTTGTTTCTGGGTTTCAAAGCTTATAACCCTTTAAACCATCTTTATACCCAATAAAGATGCACCTTTCAAATTTATTATCCAACTTGGTCCTTTTCTCCTTTAGAACATGTACATATGCATCACATCCAAATACCCTTAGATGTGAAAGAGAGGGTTTCTTACCAGTCCATACCTCATGTGGAGTCTTGTCCTCCAACGCTGATGAAGGTGATCTGTTAACTAAGTAACATGCATTCTCCACTGCCTCTGCCCAGAATTCTTGTCCCAACCTGGTACCACTGAGCACGCTTCTTGCCTTTTCCATCAGTTTTCTGTTCATTCTTTTTGCAACTCCGTTTTACTGAGGTGTGTATGGAGTAGTCTTCTGCCGTGCTATACCACACTTATTATAGAACTCTTCAAATTCCTTCTTGCAGAACTCCCCACCATTATCTGTCCTCAGTGCCTTTATCTTCTTCTCTGTCTAGTTTTCCACCAGTGCCTTCAATTATTTAAATTTGTCAAAGAATTCAGATTTCTTCCTCAAGAAATATATCCATGTATTCCTTGAGAAGTCATCTATGAATGAAACATAGTACACAGACTTTCCCAGTGATGGAACTGACACAGGTCCAAACACATCACTGTGCACAAGTTCTAATATCTTGTTCACCCTCTTAGCACTAGAAGGAAAACTCACCCGATTCTACTTCCCATATACACAATGTTCAAAGAAATCAAAATCCAGAGAGCAGTTAGACATACCTTCTACCATACCATTTCTATGTAGTATTCGAAGGCCCTTCTCTCCATTATGTCCAAGCCTTTGATGCCATAGCATGATCTTTTCTCCAGAGACAACTAGGCTTTCCGCTCCACTTTCAGGAACCACAGAACTGTTACACCCATCAATAACAATGCTACCTTGTAGCTTGTATAGAGTTCCAATCTGAACTCCTCGCATTAATACTAGTGCTCCCCGAACCATCTTGCAGGCATATTTCTCGAACACTGTTTTTACACCTGCATCATCCATCTTGCTTACATAAATCAGATTTCTGGCCAATGCAGGAATATGCAGAACACCAGGAAGTATTCTAATCCTTCCACCTTGTAGCTTCAGCTTGACCTTTCCACGTCCAACGATTTCCTATCATCCCCTAGGAAGACATCACCACCATCATATTTCTCATACTTGCAGAACCACTCCCTATTGTTGGAAATGTTGTCATTGATGGCAAAAGAAATGACAAAGGAGGAGCACTTGAAACAACAACAAGGTAAAGAGAGCATGAAACATGAAGCTGAGGCAGTTTTAGAAGGGTTAGTTGATTGAAGATCTGGAAAGGCAGCAGAGACATCAGAGGAAACAGAGGCAAAGGATATGGAAACTGAGAGAGCTGCTAGGGAGAGACAAGGTAATTAATTGAAGGGCCAATTGAATATATGGCCAAGACCAGGAGGGTTTTGTAGTTGATTTCATTTGTATATGTTGATGAAGAACTGTGGAATTGTGTGTATTGGAACCAATGGATTAATGGCAATACTGTAGTAGGGTTAGTGTGAAACTCTATATCATTGGATGAATTAGTGACTCAGTGTGACTTATAATAAGGAAGAATCAATCACTGTGTATATTCCTATTTGTTTAATTGCCTGACTCAATGTATAAAGGACAAGTTGTATGCATTTTGGAATGAACCGAAATTGTGAACCCATTTTAGGTTGAGAGAAAGGGGTCGATTCTTGTAATCCCTGATTTATTGCATTATGGGAAAATCTGAACTGCTAATCTCTGTGTAGAGAGGCAATTTTTTCCAGAAGTTCTAATTGATTCATACATCCTGAAAAACCTCTAAAGTTGGAGGGTTCTGGTCTCTTCGAAAGATGTGTTAAGCATGGTTGAGTAAATCTGAGTAAAGGGATGATAGATTCGATTTATGTGTAATTGAAGTTCGAATCCCATAAGTAAGGATATGAGCAGAGTGATAAAACTTTGTACAATCTATAATAGGAATCTCTATGTGAAGACAGAATTGAAATCCTGTGTATGATTGAGTTCTGGTGATACTCTGTCCCTGTGCATGCACAAGAGTGTTTGACTCTGCAATTAATGTACTCCGTCCCTGTGTTAATGTATATACTCCTGAATGCTCGTAGTTATATGCTGCTGTGTATATATTGAAAATATATTAATTGTGTGTGAATAGACCATGGAATGACTGATGTTCTTGTCTGATTCATATTGGTCAAGGTTAAGAGTCATGTATTATGATTCACTGAAGTTAACAGTGGCATGGTGTTGCAATTCCACATAAGAAACGGAGGAGCGAGGTCGTAATGTGCAGAAATCAGCGTTGAGATGGTGTGAGGAGGAGAACCCTTTTAAGTAATAAAGGACGACGGAACGCGAAGTTAGGCGGAACCCCGAGCCAAAAGGGCGGAACCACGAAGAGTGAACAGTAAAGGTGGTTTCTGGTTTTCATCGCACCACCTTACACGGTGGGTGGTATTCAAGAGATTGGGAGCGATTCCACAGGATGGGCAATACGTGTCCCTGAGCGAATTTGCAAAACCGCTCTCACTGCGCGCCATCGCGCGTTATTGTTCACGCATCTTCACCAAGCGATATCCGTCCGATCAAATGAGGTGGCGCGACACGATAACAACCGTCAGATGGAGATGACTGTTAGCGTTGGGGCCCATGCGTATGTGTGTGTTGATAATTATTAAGGTTTGCGGATTTAACAAACTGTAATTTAGTAGGTCTATTCAAAGGTTGCCTCCGCGTATGCCTGGAGCATTGAGGTTTATTTTAAACCATACACAGTTGAATATAAAATCCCAAGTCGAAGATTGAGATATGAAGTTTAGAACGAGTTAAGTTGGTGATATTTTCCATGGTCGAGCTCAGAAATTGTAACCAGAGTGCAGACTAAAAGAAGTGTTGAAGGTTAGAATGCAAGGTCATCCTCTTTAATAAAGGGAGAGTTAAGCAAAAATTCAACATATATGTGATGTGTGGAAACCTGGTCATTTAACCAATGCTAAATTGATTGGTCCGAGTTGATTTGACTATGGTTTAAGCCATAGATTCTTCAAGGAGATAAACTTCAGCATAAATTCGAAATTTCTCATATTGGAAATTGGGTTAAGTACTAAATTGAGTGCAGGTGATTTTATGTGCAAGTAAGTTTTAATTATTTAAATTTCCAGCCCAGAAAATAGAGTATTGAAATTGCCCATATCGACAGTTGGATTGAGTACAAATTTGCTGTATCCATTTTATATGCACACAGAAAGAGGAAGTATGAGGCCTGACAGAGGTAAACAAAGAATGTAGGAACTGGAAAAATCACAGGGAATTTTGCAGGCATGATGAACATAAGTATGCAGATCAGTTACTTAACAACAGCAGAAAAGACAAATCCAGTAAAGCCAAAATCCAGAAAAGGAGTTGAGTGAAATTGAAATGTGTAACTAAAAATGTGAATGTAAATGTTGTAATTAATTTTTTATTGTTTGTGATGCATTGCCAAGTCTCCGGTAGGAAAAAAAAACTCCCATTGTAGTATTGAAATTAATGCATATTGTTATATTTTTTCTTAATGAGCGGGTAAAAGAAATGAGAAGGCAGAAGGCAAAAAGTCAAGACTATTCACTTCAAATTCCCCGAGGAATGTAAAAAGTCATGTGATGAACTCTATATATAATATCAACTTGATATGCATAAAAGAGGTTAGAGAGCCAGAGAGCGTAAGGTAAGAGAATGCAGAGTACAGAATATTGAGGCAGAAAAGATAAGAAGAAGGAGGAGCAGAACTAGATGCTGTGAAAAGTTAGAGAATGAAGAAATGAAGCAGTGAGACAAGAAGAAGGAGGAGCTGAGCAGAGATGATGCAGGGCTGATATGAGGACTGATGGACAGCAGAAGAGATGCTACAGAACAGAGCTGATATCCAAGGTAAATCAGCAAGTGTTTTCTTTTGAAAGAGTAAGGAAGTTGGAGCTTCCCTATCAAGTTGTAACTTGAATTGTGTAGTTCATAGTGACTGAGGGATGAACCTCTATAGGTTGGTGCTGAAAATAGATAGGGTTAGTGCACCACATCAAGTTATAACTTGATAAAATGGAGTTATGAGTGAAACGAGGTTGGAGGCCTCCATGGGTTTAATTTACTGCAGAAAATTGATGGGAGTTGGAGCTTCCTTGCAAGTTGTAGCTTGCAGAATTAAGGTAGGAGCCTCCTGTAGGTTGGTGCCTACAGAAAATCAGTGGTGAGATTGAGTTGGAGCTTGCCTTTGCATCACAACAATAATAAGATGTGGTTTTCTCCCTTTATGAGTTTCCACTTATATCTGGTGTCTCTGTGCATGATGTTTATGTGTTTATGTGGTTTATCTCATCTGCTTAATACTTGCTGCTCTCATATTAAATCTACTGTTACATTATATTAATACTTGCTGCTCACATTCTAAGACTACTCACATATTAAGTTGAATATGAAATGAAGGTGTAAATAAGTTTTAATGAAAAAGTTTATAAAGTCCATGAATGTGTTAAACTGATTCACCCCCCCCTCTCAGTTTAACTAAGGGTTCAACACCTATGGGGAGTGAAGTGAAAGGATGCACCTGAGTCAATCAACCATGACTCATGATGTACATGTGTACTTGAAGAAGAAGCCAAATACACATCCCCACCTTCATCCGAGGTGGTTTTTTCTTCTGCAGAAGGAGCATCATAAGATCCCTTTCCTTTCTTAGGAGCTTTAGATATGCACTCCTTTTTGTAGTGCCCTTCCTTTCCGCATTTTCAGCATACCTTTACAAACTTTCCAAGAGATTTATATCTCCCTCTAGATTTAGATCTCCCACTCGAAACCTTATTCTTTTTTCTGTTTTGGGACCTTCCTCGTATAGATAAGGCATCTCCATTTTGACCCTCCATATTTATCCGTCTCATTTCCTCCGACAGCAAGGCTGAGACAATGTCATCAAAATTCAAGGTAGTTGTATTGCTACCTATTGTAATAACCAGATTGTCCCACGAGTCTGGTAGAGAACACAACAAACTGATGCACTTCTCTTCATCTGAGATTTTAATATCAACAGATGACAGCTGACTTACCACAGTATTGAAGGCGTTCAGATGCTCTATCACCGAGTCTCCATCCTTCATCCTCAGGTTATACAGCTTTTTCTGCAGGAACAAATTATTCACCAGAGACTTAGATTGGTACAAAGTCCCAAGTTTTTCCCACAAATTCTTTGCCGTAGCTTCCCCAGATACATTCAACAATACTGAATCTGAGACACACAACCGTATTGTGCTCTTAGCCTTCCGATCCAGTTTCTTCCAGTCTTCATCTGAAATTGTCGTTGGTTTAGTACCTGGATCTACCGCGATCCACTGATCTTTATCCACCAGCAGATCCTCCATCTTGAGCTTCCACAACTCAAAACTTTGACCATTAAATTTATCGATCTCTATCTTTCTTCCGCTCGCCATCTTCTTTCACCGCAAGAATCGATCCCGCAGATCTCCCACTGAACAGGGTCTACCTCAGGCCCGAGCAAAAAACCCTTAGCAGCAAAGGTGTCCCCTTGAAGCTGAAACAAATCTGATACCAAATGTAGGTTTTAACCCTGAACAAAAATTATCTACACACGAATCTTATAACAGAAAATAAACAATAGCGAGAGCATAAAACATAAAATAGATAAACACAAAGATTTTTCCCTGGATCCCAAATCGGGATGACCAGCTTGATTTTTCATTATATTCCTTTTAGTGTTACAACACATACATATACATGCCGAAGCATACATAAAACCCAATCCATTAACCCTGGATTAGAACATAACCGTAGTTCCCTTGACTGGATCTACAAAATACTAGGGGACGAAAACCATCGTACCCCAAAACCATGTGCAAACTCATGCACAAAACATGGGTGAGTCCGCCTATGAGTGGGTCTGCACACCAAAACAATTTTCGCTGGGGCACTGCCCTGGACCCCAATAGTGGGGGCTGCATCCTCCCTTGTGAACCCCCCTGCTGCGCTCGGCGCAACGTACAACGCGTGGGGCTAGTCGTGGAAAGAATATAACACATACCCAACACTACACATAGGAGTTACAATTATATGTTTAAAAATACACCGTGATACATTCCCACATGCCACTTGTCACCTAGTATTATTCTCACCTCTTCCTCCTTGCTTACAAGGAATTGTTCCCTAAATTAGCAAAAGGAAACCAGTATGTCTTCCCTCACAAGGAAGCTGCGTGTTTTCCATTGAAATGTGTAGCTGTGATATTTCATTGGGTGATGAATGGGGAAGAACACTAGGACCTATCACCATGGATTCCTTGGAATTCTACATGAGTTTTCAAAAGAATGGCAATTCCCACATGCTCAAAGGTTCCAAAGAAACCATTAGAGAAATAATCAACTACCATTGTATGGAAAAGCTTCTGAAAAAGGGCCATTGTTTGAAAATGGGGGATATGTGAAATGTGAGGGAAGACATATTGGTTCCCATTTTTATAACTGACTAGGTGAAAGACTTAACTATTTTCTATACTTCCTCATGGCTGACATGATATGGGTGTTTGTCATAGGACCATTGGGTCCATCAAAGAGGTTAGCCAAATTTTAGCCAAACATAATCATTGTACCAAAATAATTTTTTTAAGAGGGGCCACAAGTAATGGTATGAGCTGGTCCACAAGAAAGGAAAAATTAATTACTGTAAAGTGACACCACAACAATCAATGTTGCACAAGGATTTTGTTGAGCTAGGTCTCCTGTAGTGGTATTGGCAGGCATAGTTCCATTTGAAATATGGGCTATTGAAACCTCACCAAGAACCTTTACACATCATTATGTAGAAAGGATTGTTGGAACTAGACATAGTAGAGGAATGGGGTTATCTGAAAGAAGACATCCCAGATTCACAGGGAGATCAACTAGTAGCTTCTAACCCCAACATTACTATAGATAGTGAGAAATCCAAGACTACAAAAATATGGATCTATGTCAATGACGAGGCATCTATTTCAGATTTTAGAGAATATTCAAGTAAAAAATGATTGCTATAAATACCACTGCATAAATTTAGAAGCCTTTGATGATGAAGGCCATTCTTTCCATTTTTTCACCAGTGTATAGACCACCTGTAGTGCTCAGACTATGATGATAGGGATGAGCAACATTTTGCTCGCTTTTTACTAGACAAAAAATCATGCAATAGATATTATGAAGCCCTAAACACATCTAATCATAATTTATTTGGAGATGCTTTGAAACTTGAACATGCTTCTCAGGTTTAAAAAGTGTATTTTGATCAACAGAAAGTGAGAAAAGATACGATAAGATAATTTTATATATCCAACGAATGACAATAAATAGGTCAACGAGATTGAAAGGTACAACTAGTACAAGTATAATGTGGGAGTGCAAATGCAACTCCTAGAAAATGCCAAAGCTAAATATAGGGTAAAATGAAGGAAAGAAGAATACAATAATAGGACATCCTTATAAACATGTATATAAATAGATCATGTAGAAGGCTAAGTGAGGGTAATACAGCTATGGGCATTCTTGGAAACACATTTGGCAACTCAAAATTTCATTTCGAGTGATGAATGTGTAAGAACACTAGGACCTATCACCATGGATTTCTTGGAATTCTACATGAGTTTTAAAGAGAATGGGAATTCCTACATGCTCAAAGGTTCCAAATCAACCATTAGAGAAATAATCAACTACCATTGTATGGAAAAGCTTATGAAAAAGGGCCATTGTTTGAAAATGGGGGATATGGGAAATGTGAGGGAAGACATATTTATTTCCATTTTTCTAATTGACTAGGTGAAAGACTTAACTATTTTATATACTTACTCATGGCTGACATGCTACAGTTTCTTTTAATGGGATCATTGGGTCCATCAAAGAGGTTAACCAAATTTTAGCCCAACATAATCAGTGTACCAAAATAAAGTTGTTAAGAGGGGCCACAAGTAATGGTATGAGCTCGTCCACCAAAATAGAAAAATTAGTTATTGTAAAGTGACACCACAACAGTCAATGCTGCACAAGGATTTTAGTCATTGATATCTCTATAATACATTAGAATAGGATTGATTTTCCCTTCTGTGTTCCGCATTACACATTTGAAATGAAAGTGCTTTGGATGCCTTTCAGGAAGTTTGTGGGAAACGATCTTATTAGGATATTCCGACACATACGAAATAGTTAAGAATAACTTATTCTAGTGTAGTATAGTGTGTTTCTTTACTATGAATATTTGTAACTTATAATCCGATGGTCACGATTTGTAGTGATTTGACGGTCACGATTTGTAGTGATCTGACGGTTCACTCTCTCCTCGGTATTAATGACACTTGATCTGTGGCTTAACACCTGATTGGTCCATGATCTCTATTTAAAGAGCATGGAGGGTCATTTTTCCAGTAACAGTTTATGAGATAAACATATGTAACTTTTCTTTTATATTAATAAATTGCCTGAAGTGGCCGTGTTGGCTCAGGCCGTGGACTGTTTCCCTCTTCACGGGTTTTAACCACGTGGTAATACTGGCATACTGATTTGTGATATGTTTGTGAGTGGTGACCTTTGGTTTTGATCTACGGAACTTACCCTGTAAATTCCTACATGGTATCAGAGCTATTTTGAGGGACGCATCCATTGTTGATCCAAACATAAAGCCGGTTTGACTGCATGCGACTGTCGTTTTATAGATATACTATTTTTGAACATTTTCGGGCTTGGAGAACTGATTTGTTGTGTCCAGAGCATCTGTTACAATGAGGAATGCCTTTCGTTTCATGCGAAAAGGTTTTCGGTTGCCCAAGTTATGTCAGTTTAGATCTGGAGGTATAAAGTATTTGTTTTGTAGTTATATTTGATAGTAGTTTTGCTTATTTCGGTTCCCTCTGTTTATTTTAGTTTTTTGGTTTTATTTGTTTGCCAGATCTATACCCTCTTCTCTGTGTATTCTCTTTGCTCTGCGCTGTGTGAGATCTCAACAAATCAGAAATAGGAAGAAAGGGTTTTTTTTTGCTACGTATTCTCTTTCCCTGCGTCTTTGTGCGATCTCGGGAAATCAGAAATAGTGAAAAATAGATAGTTGCCGTTAAGGTTAAATGAAAATCGTTTTTTTTTGCTTGGATTTTTGTGTTTTTTGTGCAGGAAAAAAAAAAAAAACCCCTTCCTCCTTTCAAACAATTACTGAATCCTTTTACTATCTCACTTGATGAGAAGTTAGTTTATGAGAATAGAGGTCTTGGGTTCAAGTCTCTTTCTCAAGCTTCTTTTTGTACTACAACTCAATTTTTAAAAAAGGCATAACTTCTTCATCCGGAAGCCATTTTTTGAGCCATTTTTTTGAATCGGCCTATATTTTTGATATCTTTCCATTGCATCAGTTATCTTTTGCTCTTTTCAACTTCAATTTAAAAAAGAAGAAGGAAAGTGCATGCCTGGTTATTCTTAACAACACCAATTATTTCCACTGACTAACTCACATGGTAGATATACTTAGAAGTAAATGGCTTTATAGAATAGCCATAGGACAAGAAACTAAACCTTCTGATGATGATAAAGTCACTAAATGGGAAAATAAACAAGAACAATCACGAGGGTTGATAGAAATGTCCATTGCTCAAGATCTTCGATTTCATATCCTTGACATTGACACCCTTGAAGAAGCCCTGAAAAAGCTCAATAATGTTTTTGGAATTCAAAATCAAATCAGGGCCCACCAGCTTGAAAATGAGTTGCTTACTTTGGACCCCAATAATTTATCCTCTATTGAATATTTTTTGTCCAAATTCAAGACCCTTAGACTTCTTTTAGAAGGTTGTAAGGTCAAAAAGGACGATGGTAGCCTCATCTATTCCATTCTTGCTAAGCTTGGCCCTGCATACTCTGTATTTGTTTCCGCCTTCCATTCCACTAGAAAAGCCATCATTTCTTCAGGAACCACCTACAAGAACCCCTCTTTTGATGCCTTTTGTGATTCTTTGATAAGAGAACAAGGAAAACTCTTACGCCTTTGTCTCATCTCTTATGGAAACGCTTATAAGAAACCCTTAGCAGCCCAACAACATCCATATCAAAAGAATCCCAAGAAGAAATATCCTAGACATATTTTAGCTACTGGCATTGCTGAAGAAACCACAAGGTTGTATAAGTTTGACAACTTTGGGTCATCATGTCTTCCATCCATTTTTGTTGCTTATAATGATGATGTGAGCAAACTTTGGCATGAGCGATTTGGTCACTTAAACTATCACTCTCTTCAAACTCTATGTAAATAAAATATGGTGATAGGTCTTCCTATGGTATCTTGCTGAGATGGTGTTTCCTCTGGGTGTGTACTCGGAAAACATCATCAGGATAGTTTTGACAAACGTGCCTCTTGGCACGCTTCAGCCCCTTTGCATCTTGTGCACAGTGATATATGTTTTCCACTTCCTGTTGTTTCTTTCTCTAGTTGCAAGTACTTCTTAAATTTCATTGATGATTTTTCCAGACACACTTGGGTATACTTCTTAAAACTCAAGAGTGAACTTTTTAACATGTTCTTGGCCTTTAAGGCTTTTGTTGAGAAATAATCTGGACATCAAATTCTTAAGTTAAGATCGAACAATGGAGGAGAATATGTTAACAAAAAAATTTATCAACTTCTGCACTGAGCATGGCATTCAATTGCAACATATCGTTGCATATACTCCACAAAAAAGTGGTGTAGCTGAAAGGAATAATCGCACCTTAAAAGAAATGGCTAATTGTATGCTTCAATCTAAAGGAATTAGTCTCAATTTTTGGGCATAAGCAATTAACTGTGAAAATTACATAGTAAATCGCACTCCTACTAAGGTTTTAAAGAATATAACTCCAGAAGAAGCTTGGAGCTTAATCAAACTGATGTAAGTCACTTTCGTGTTTTTGGAAGTGATGCTTGGGCCCATATTTTAGATGCGAAACATAAAGCCTTAAAACCTAAGAGTGAAAAATGCATTTTTGTTGGATATTCTGAAGATGTCAAAGGATACAGAATTATTCAACCAAAATCCAAAAATATAATCATTAGAAGAGATGTAAAATTTGATGAAAATATATCGGCCTGTGAGCCTAGTTAGGCGGGTGTGCCACCTTTGGCCTGCGAGCCTGATTCGGCATATGTGCCACCTCTCTCTCTCTCTCTTCTATTTTTAATATCATTCCTTCTAGTTCAGATGATGACAGCGAAGATGAAAATCCTCCTCCACCTCTTGAAATTATTCCTTTTACTCCACAATTTCCAAGATGGGTCCGCTCTACTCGGGATGCAACGGGTTCTCTTGCAGGTGACCCTGCAGACTGACGACGTACATGTTTTCAGTTCAAAAGGGCCTCTTCCTTATTGGCTCAAGTTCCAGAAAATCCTCATCCAGAAACCATTGAAGAATCTTTTGGTCATCCAGATTGGGATGAAGCTATGAATGAAGAATATCGTTCCTTATTGGCGAACGATACTTGAGATGCTAGATTGAAGGTTTCTGTGGTGTATTTTTTCAGATGTAAAACTCAGAATACCCACAGTCGTCATTTTTAGTCTACGTTTTGAGTCTAAATCAAGACTCATCATTAGGACAACCTGCAAAGAAGAGAAAATATTAGGGTTAATAAATAGTGGAAAGAGAGAGATGAAAAAGGGCCGACCAGTTTTTTGAAACTTTTTTATTAATTTACTTAACTATTTATTTTATTTTTTTTCAAAATTTATTTATTTATTTATTTTATATCTAATTTAATAATGAACCCTTTAAAATTATTACTATTATTGTTTAATTAATTATTTAATGGCTATCCTACCTAATTTAAATTTATTGACATTAATTTTATGAAAACTTTTATTATATTTGTTAATACTATTTTTTTATAGAAAATATTTAGGTAGTTAAGACATAAATAGTTTTTAAGATGGTTAATATGTAATGTATAATGGATAAATATAAAATATTTATTTCGTTGTAATACTAAGGAGATATTATAAGGGTTAATTTCTTATTATTTAATTAAAATTAATTGAATTAATTTTTTTTAATTGAGTAGTAATATTAATTTAATGAGTGGATTAGAAATTCTGCACAGTAACATTACCCCTTGCGTAAAACATGATGATGTAAGTAATGTCCCTGGCACGGATTCATCATTTTTGGGCAGTAACGTATCAAACGTAGATCAGGATGATATGACTACAGTAAACGACAACTTGTATGATGGGTCTAAAGATAACAAGATGGATGAGTCATCGAAGGATGATTCATGTGTTCTGCCCATGAAAACAAGTTGTGTTTCTGTGGAGCACGATTACAATATAAAAAATATAGTAACAGAAAGCGTAGATATTGATGTACCGCAACAAAGAAACCCCATTAACATACCTCCCATCGATAAAAACAATAAAAAAAGTAGTAAATATCTCTTCTCATGAATTAAATAATACAAAAATGGAGGTTTTGAGCAAGGGACTCAATTTCACTGTAGCTCCAAGCTGTATTCCAAAAGAAGAAATCATATGTGATATTGAGGACAACATCAAACCTCTTAATGAAGAAGACAAAGAACTCGTGAGACAAGAGTGTGCCGTCATTTTGAATAAAGCCAAACTACCTAAGAGAAATTTAAGTAAAGAGCAATTAAGTGCCCTAAAAAACTTAAGAAGTAATGAGAATATTGTCATCTTAAAAGATGATAAATGGGGGGCTACAGTGGTTATGGAAAAATAAGAATATGTCAATAAAATGAGAAATCACCTTCACAATAGTGGCAGCTATAAGAAAGTCAATGAAAACCCCATTTCCAAAGTCATAAAAAATGTCAAAAAATCGATTAAAGAGTCCAATCTTGATGATAAATAAAAAAGCGCCTATACTTGGAGGGTGAGATCATGCCCCGCAATGGTGCCCCTAAGATCCAAAAGACTGGTGCTCCCTTGAGACCCATTGTCAATACTATCAGAGTTCCAACATATGAATTAGCCAAATTTGTGGCAAGCACCCTCGCCTCTCTGGTCGGAAAAACTAGCTCATTCATTAAAGACTCCAACCATTATGTTGACTTTATTAAAAAAGCCAAGTTGGATCCCGAAGATAAAATTGTAAGCTTTGATGTTGTACAAATATTTACTAAAATCCCTCTTGATGAAGCAATTCAAGTAGTAAAAGAAGTAGCAGACCCCCAGACTGCTAAGCTCGCTGAGATTTGTCTCCGCTCCACCTTCTTCACCTTCCAAGGAGAAATATTTGAACAAACATCTAGAGTTTCTATGGGTTCCCCGTTGTCCCCCATAGTGGCCAACCTCTTCATGGAAAATTTTGAAAAGAAAGCTCTTGTCTCCTACCCATTGAAACCTAAATTTTGGATTTGGTTCGTGGATGAAACCAATGTCAATTGGCCACATGGCGATGAGGAATTAAAAAGCTTCCTGGACCACCTTAAAATCATTTCCAAAGATATACAATTTACAATGGAAGGTGAGGTAAATAACCTTATCCCTTTTCTTGAAATTCTCCTCTCAAGAAATGAAGACGGAACCCTTGGGCACAAAGTGTTCAGGAAGAAATCACATACTGACAATTACCTACATGCTGATTCACACCACTACCCTGCCCAAAAGATGGGGGTTCTATTGACTCTTTTTACAAGAGATTTTAGAATATCAGACGATACTCATATTGAGGAAGAAATAGAACATCTAAGAAGATCATTTGTGAACTTGGGACACAGTAATAAAGATATCAACAAAGCTATTCAAAGCGCTAGATCCGGTAATAAAATAATTTCAACTAATAATTCCGCAACAACAAAAGCATATCTCCCCTATATTCAAGGGGCCACAGACAAGATGGCCAAAGTTCTAGCCAAGAAAGACATTACAGCATCCTTCAAGCCTCTAATGACCATCAGATAGAGGATGAAATCAGTCAAAGATGACCCTGACCACCTCCAACAAAAAGGGGTTTACAAAATCAATTGTTCATGCAGAGATTGCTATATTGGGGAAACAGGCAGGACCTTTAAAATAAGGTCTAAAGAACATGGTATGGACGTCAAACCAAAACCTCAGCTTTAGCAGAGCACTCTAATAAGACACATCACCACATATGCCTTGAGGATGCAGTGGTCATTACCAATGAGAAGCATCATTTTAAGCGTAAAGTGCGTGAAGCCCTGGAAATCATTAAACACCCTCACAACCTCAATAGAGTTGGAGGCTTAGAGATTAGCAGGAATTGGATTCACATTCTTTCCTGCAATTGAACTTACCCCACCCTCTATTTTGGTTATCGACACCTTTTCTATCCTCCCACTCGTCATTGTCCTTGCACGCTTTCCGGACGTATCCCACTCATATTCTCCTCCCCTCACACCTTTCCCCCTACCTTCCATCTTCCTTTCTCCTTTCCCTCCTATATCTGTTCTTGGCCCCTTTCCTCCCACTAACCTGTTGCCTTTCCATACCTCTCTTTTTAAATATTTTAACCTCCTCTTCCCGCCTTTACTCCCTTTTTCTCTGCTTCCTATTTAATCTAACATATTAGATAGGTTGCATTACATAATTAATAAACCCTTCTAATACTACTAATAATAAAAAACTGTGCATTATCTCATAATATTTAGGATCATTTATAGTTCCCATTATAATGTAGGGGTTCCCTTTACTTACTATCTTAAATATATTTATTAAAATAACACTAAAATTGTCCCTTAGTTTTAGTAACAACCTTCTTTATTTATTAATAACTCTTATATTTAGAATCAATACAAATATTTTTTTTTAATTCAATTAATTTTAATTAAATAATAATAAATTAACCCTTATAATATCTCCTTAGTATAATTACAATGAAATAAATATTTTATATTTATCCATTATACATTATATATTAACCATCTTAAAACTCTTTATGTCTCAACTACCTAGATATTTTCTAGAAAAAATTAGTATTAACAAATATAATAAAAGTTTTCATAAAATTAATTTCAATAAATTTAAATTAGGTAGGATAACCATTAAATAATTAATTAAACAACAATAGTAATAATTTTAAAGGGGTCATAGTTAAATTAGATATAAGATAAATAAACAATTTTTTTTTTGAAAAAATTAAAATAAATAGTTAAGTAAATTAATAAAAAAAATTCAAAAAACTGGTCGGCCCTTTTTCATCTCTCTCTTTCCACTATTTATTGACCCTGATATTTTCTCTTCTTTGCAGGTTATCCTGATGATGAGTCTTGATTTAGACTCAAAACGTAGACTGAAAATGACAACTGTGGATATTCCGAGTTTTACATCTGAGATACTTGGGATCTTGTTCCTCTTCCAAAAGAAAGAAAACTTGTCAGATGCAGATGGGTGTACAAAACAAAGTTTGGAATAGATGGAAAAGTGGATAGACATAAGGCTCATCTTGTTGCTAAAGGATTTTCACAAGTTGAAGGCATTGACTATACTGAAACCTTCTCCCTTGTTACCAAAATGAATTCTATCCGCCTTGTTCTTTCCCTTGCTGGCTCCTTTAAATGGGAAATTCATCAGATGGATGTTAAATCTGCCTTCTTACATGGAGATTTGCATGAAGAAATATACATGGAAAAACCCCCTGGCTTTAGCCAAAATGACTCTAGCCTTGTTTGTCGCCTTAGGAAATATCTCTATGGTCTCAGACAAGCTCCTCGAGCTTGATATTCCAAAATGGATAGATTTCTATTAGATAATGGCTTTTCTAGGTGTCATTCTGACAACACTGTCTACACCAAGAAAGTGGGTAAGTCCTTCACCATCCTTGTTCTTTATGTTGATGATCTTATCCTTACTGGTAGTGAACCAAACCATATAAACCATGTGAAGTCTAGCCTCAAAATGAAGTTTGAAATGATAGACTTAGGACACTTGCATTATTTCCTTGGTCTTCAAGTCTTGCAATCCAAAGAAGGCATTACCCTCTCTTAGTCCAAGTATGCCTGTGATCTTCTACACCAATTTCACATGGAATATTGTAAGATAGTCCATTCTCCCTTTTAGTCTAGAGTCAAGAATTATGTCACTTGTACTACCCCTGAAGTTGATGCTACCCTATACCATCAACTTGTTGGTAAACTTCTATATCTAACCCATACCCGTCCTAACCTTTGCTTTGCCGTTGGTCTTGTTGCTTGGTTTATGCACCAACCTCATGAAAGTCACTGAAAAGCAGCTAAAATAATACTTCGATATATTCAAGGTACAATTCAGTTCAGGATTCATTACAATGCAAGGGCATCTCCATTTTTGATTGGTTTCACTGATTCCAATTGGGTTGGTGACCCCGATGATCGAAAGTCTACTGCAGGATATGTATTCACTCTTGGTTTAGGACCTATTACTTGGTCTTGTAAGAAACAAAGAGCCATCTCTCTTTCTTCGGCCGAAGCAGAGTATCATGGTGCAGTTGAAGCTATCAAGGAAGCCATGTGGCTTCGTCAGATCCTGTCTGAATTTGGTCTTCATCAACAACATCCAACTACACTTTGGTGTGATAATCAGAGTGCCATTCATCTATGTAAAGATATGGTTTAGCATTAGCGTATGAAACACATTGAACTCCACACACACTTCATTAGAAAGCTCATTCATGATCGTGTTCTTGAAGTGCAGTACTGTCCAACCAATGATCAAGTAGCCGATATCTTTACAAAGGCTCTCACAGAAGCAAAGTTTACCAAACTTCAATCCATGCTTGGAGTTCATGAAAGATTTCATTAAGGGGGGATAGGCTCTAATGCCTCCTTCCTTCTCCTATTGTGTCACTTTTGTAAATCCTTCAATCCTATCCCAATTTGTTCTTAAGGGGGGATGTTAGGATATTTCGACACATAGGCAATAGGCTCCTTTTGTGTCACCTTTGTAAATCCTTCAATCCTATCCCAAGTTGTTCCAAAGGGGGGATGTTAGGATATTTCGACACATAGGAAATAGTTAAGAATAACTTAGTCTAGTGTAGAGTTAGGTAAAGTGTGTTTCTTTACTATGTACATTTGTAAGTTATAATCCGATGGTCACGATTTGTAGTGATTCGAAAATTCACTCTCTCCTCGGTATTAACGACACTTGATCCGTGGCTTAACACCCGATTGGTCCATGATCTGTATTTAAAGAGCTTGGATGGTCATTTTTCTGGTAACTGTTTATGAGAGAAACATATGTAACTTTTCTTTTATATTAATAAATTTCCTGAAGTGGCCGCATTGGCTCAAGCCGTGGAATTTTTCCCTCTTCGAGGGTTTTACTCACGTGATAATATTGGTGTACTGATTTGTGATCTATTTGTGAGTGGTGACCTTTAGTTTTGATCTACAAAACTTACCCTGTAAATTCCTACAGATCTAGCTTAGTAGTCAAGCGGGTAGGTAGAGCCCTCTTCCGCGGCCTCGAAAGGGAAGGAGCAGTTTCCATAACTATGGTCACACCGAACAAAAATATTTGGTAGGTAATGAGAAATTCAAATCCTAGAAAAAATTAGCCATCCAGTAACAAACGAAGCAAGTAACAATGCCATAATGAAAAGCCAACAAGCAATAATTGCATAATATTAGCTTATCCCCAAACAGTGTTCAAATGCCATTCTTCAAGAAGATAATTTCACTTTTAAATGTAAGTTGGGGATTCAAAGTTGTGCTAGCCTTTATGTTGTCTCAATTTTAGGTGATCATTCAAGAATCAATATGATAAGCATTCAAATCCTCTATCTATCAAGCAATTATAAGCTCTTGTGAGATTATATTTGGAGATGGATTACCGGGAAAATAAGTGGGAAAGAGTCATTCCCAATAGTAAATTCATTCTTCTTCCCATGATATTCCTACTATTAATTAAAGAGGAAATTAAGGGCCTTGACTCGAGAAATAAACCCATCCCTATTATGAAGTCGAGTAGTGCTCTCTCCCCGAGGGATATCCTTGAGGTCATTGTAGCACTCGACCTATTGATGGGTGTAGGGAGGTGCAGTATTGCAGCAGTGTAGCAAGGTGAAACAACAATGCTTGGAGATGTATATTGGGTCAAGTTGATGACAGGATTGGATCAAGATTGGAGCAACTTGTTGATGCCAAGTAGATGACATTATGTGGTGGTGAAGTGTCAACTTAGGAGTAGATTCAACAATGATTGGATTGGGTGCCATAGGTTTATTTGAGGGTAGCGCGTTGGCTACCCAAATTAGCCCAATACAAGCTATCTTGAAGAACGAAGAGCAGTTGAAGGGCGGGTGAAGATAGGTGTCGAAGTGCAAGATTTTTATGGACGAAAGTTGTTTCTAGCCAGGCAGTTTGGAGCTCGGGAATTGGCCGACCTAGAGAGCTGATTAGATCAGCCCATGTACACTCTACAGATGGACGTGTAGCAGTGTTAGGTGACAACCCTCTTGGAGTCTCTATGTGTAGATGCCTTGATGGACTAAGGCACTATTAGTGAGCAGTACGAAAGCGAAGGACCGATAGGACAAGATATGACATCAAATTTGTCATTGTATCTTATATACCATAGAATATTGTATTATGTAGATTTGGCTTTATGTAACGAAGATTGGTGATTGTACAATATTGTACAATTTTTTTCAAAACTATGTATATTGTGCATATGCAATTTACTGCTTTATATTTCCGCTGTGCAAAGTAGCTTAGTGGTTGAGATTCTTGGTTTGGTAGCTTCAGTGATTTAAGACTCTAACCTAGACCCAAGGTCGTGGAAATTCAAGAATCACTAGGGGAAATCACTAGCTGAGCAACAGGTACAAAATATAACAATCTAGCTATAGATTCATATTGTCTTGTTAGTGAAAACACTAGTATTGATCCAACCTTTTAATCGTTAAGCACCATCTTATGGTTCAGTCTTTATTTTTAGAGTCTTGTCTTGAATTAGATTGCACTAACCCTTAACTCTTCATGGTTCTGACTGTTTGCCTTAGTCAGGAAGCCATACAATCATATTAACAAAAAAAAAAAAATTTAAAAATTTGATAGAGGCATATTTTCAAATTAAATTGTGCGAGATCAACAAGCTATTAAAGGAGCACATAGTGAATGGTCACAATAAAAACAAAGAGATAATGGAAGTTGCAATTTTCAATTCATACATTCTTGAAATTGTTAGTGCTTTGGAATGTAACATATTGTTCTCTTCTACATCACGATTGGTCAAATGTGTACAATCAAATCATGTTGTTCAAGCAAACGACCCAATTAATATGTCGAAACACTGCCAAATGGGTTGTACTCTATAGAGAACAAGAGAAGAAGGTTAATGGGAAATTAAAAATAGTAAAGGCCCCTTTGTCATTATAGACATTTTTTGTTTGCAATACTCTAGGAGATTATATATGTAATAAGATAGTTGAAGCTGCTATGGAAATTCCACATGTATCAAATATTTTTTGAAGGTCAAAATTAAAAGCCTAATGGTGTGCATGCATGTAGTGAGTATCATGATGTGATGCAAATAGGATCTAGAGTTGTGTGACAGAGTCTTATAAATTTTTATTGTTATTAATATTTATTATTAATGGCAAAGCAATATTTTTCCATCGCAAATAAATCCAAGAAATTCATTTTGCATGTCCAATATAGAGCAGAAAAGGAAGATGACATGGATGGAGTTGCTTATTCTAGGGTCAGAATGCATGCAAAATTGGCAATCAACCAAAGCCACAGATGAAGCAACAATTCTTCCTTGGGAACTTTCCCTGGTAATGTGAAGGTTGTGTCTGACAATGAATAGGAAGAAATATTTATAGATGCCATGGTTGATGGTTCTTGAAAAGTCATTACCAACCTACCAAAGGACGTATTAGATGTCAACCCTTTGCTTACTTGGTAATTACGAGTACCTTGTCAAAACTCTGCTAGAGGAAAACACAGATTCATGCATTGGCACATGGTTCAAACTCTCTCCCTCCATGATAAAGTGGATTTTGGTGTTCATATCTTGTTAATTTTGGACAACTAGGTCCAAAATCCATGTTGTGATGCTTAGATGAAGATGCCAATACTTTTATTGGATTCCTCTTTCAGAGAGGTGCAAGATCGATCTAAAGATCATCTTGATTCGATGAGCATAAAATTTATTTTGAATTTATTAAAAATATGTGCAGGTCGCCCTGAAATGAAATGTAGGCTTGAAGCCCCAGCAGTTGTGTCACACACCCTCATTAATGGATATAAATAGGTCAACTTTGGAGGTCATTGTCACTCATCCATCACATCACATTCTCTCTCCTCATTTGATTGGTTCGATCATCTATTGGACTCTCTTCTTCTCACACGTGGGAAAACGCAGCAAGAAGATTTCTATTTTGTTCAACCTAGGGTTTTTTAGCGCAGAGTTGACCAACGTTGACTTTGGTCAATGCTTGGTCAAAATTTTGATTTCTGCAGTCTGCATTTTCTGGCACAGAAATCGAGGTTGACCGTTGATTTTGGCCGGGATGCGTTGAATTTTTGCTGCTGCTGTTTTGCGTTGACCATTAACTGGGACAACGTTGAATTTCGTTGACTTTGGGTTGAATGATATTTCATTCCAAGAGGGTTGTGTGACACTTCTGGTTGGCTGAATGTATTGAGACTTTGCTGGTTGAAGCATCCCGTTGATCGCCGTAACGCACCAACACACACATATATTTTTGTCTTGTCTTCTGTCGATCTACTGGTGTGTTCTATCAACATTTTACTTTCTTGTTTATGTGATTGCTGGTTGATATTGGGGATAAAAAGTAAAGTTGCATCAAGCATATAACATCTACAAAAATTTACATGGTATCAAAGCTGAGATGAAGACAAAGCCCAAGTTTGTAGCAATCACCGAAGAAGAGCATGGGTACCTCAAAATACAATGGCTTTAAAGCTGATGACAAATTGATTGGGAATGAATACTTCCATGCTTGGAAGATGACATTGGATCTTATGTTGGAAGACCACGATGTCATGGATTATGTGTAGGGTAAACTCCAAGAGCCTCCATCTACTGCACCTGCTACCACCAAGTCAAAGTATAAGAAGGGGGAAATCAAAGCAAAGCTAATGATTCGGGACTCAATTCATAAGAGTATGGTTGCTTAGATCTCTGAGCTGGGCACATCCAAGGAGATGTATGATAAGTTGGTCAACATGTTCAAGGCCAACAATTCAAATCAAGTCCTATTATTTAAGAATCAACTGAAGAATCTCAAGAAAGGTAGGGATGAATTTGTTCAATCCTATTTTCCGAAGTTGACCGAAATCAGAAATAATCTTTTGGCTATTGGGGAGACAATAGCTGATCGGGAGATGCTTCTCACCACACTTGGAGGTATCTCATCCGAATGGCATGTATTCAACACTACCATTCTCAATAACAATGTGATACCTGATTTTGACGAAGTACTATAGAGATGCGTACAAGAAGAGACAAGGATGAAGGAATATGAAAATGAAGGAAATGCTGCCTTCACTTCTCGAGCTAAGAAGAAGAACTTTGGTGGTCCGAGGAACAAAGGAAGAACAGGGGCCCAAGGGAAGAAAGGAAAATGTTACACATGTCATAAGACCGGCCACTATGGTAGAGAATTCCCTTTCAAGAAGGATTCTCCCGATGATGATGATGACAACAACAACAATAAGAGGAATGGAAATCAAAGGAACAATAGGTTCAAAGGAAAGAGGAAGGCTCCCTTTGGTGGAAATGGGAAACCTTACAAAAGGTAGAGAAATTCCAGGTATGAGGAATAAAATGTTGTTGATGATAAAAGAAATGAATTCATTCTTGTATCTGCCCTCTTTGCTGCATATCCACCTGACACTATGGAAGTCTGGTTGATAGATAGTGGTGCCTCAAGGCACATCACTGGGTTCAAGGAAGCACTTTCCGATATGGTTGAGAAGGATGTTAATCTAAAAATTATCCTTGGAGATAATGCCACATATCCCGTGAAAGGGACAAGGATTGTGACTCTCCACTTGTCTCAAGGTCAAGTCCTCCGCTTGCAAGATGTACTATATGTACCTGATTTGAAGAAAAACCTTGTGTCTATTTCGGCCATGGAAGACAAAGGTTTCAATGTGGCATTCATTGATGGGAAGGTTCACACATGGAAGAAAAGTTTCAAGGAAGCTATCATGATTGGGTTTAGAGTTGATACACTCTACCAGGTTGGAGGAAGTCCACTGGGAGCGATGACATGTGATACTATCTGATAGACTAAACTATGGCACCAGAGGTTTGGACACCTTCACTACAAAGCCCTTCCCGAAGCAAGGAAGGTGGTGACGGGGATGCTCGAGTTCAAAAATGATCATGAAGGTGTATGTCAGGGCTGTGCCAAAGGAAGGCATACAAGGGGCCCTTTCCCCTCAAGCGTCACAAAGACATATGATGTCTTACAATTGGTACATTTTGATCTGTTTTATATGCTTCCCGTGACATCCTTGGGAGGATGTTCTTATTATATGACATTCATAGATGACTTCTCTCACAAAAATTGGATATACTTCTTGAAGAAGAAGGATGAGGCTTTCATGTGGTGACGTATATTGAAAGCCTTGGTGGAAAATCTAACAGAAAAGAAGATCAAGATATTGAGGACCGATAATGGCACTAAATATGAGACGAACAAGTTCAATAAATTTTGTAGAGAAGCTGACATCAAGAGGGAGACCACAACTATCTATACTCCTGAGCAGAATGTCGTTGCTGAAAGAAAGAACAAGACCATTGTGGAAGCTACTCGTGCCATGCTATGTGACCAAGGTCTTCCGAAGTTTTTGTGGGGAGAAGCTACGAACACTACTGTGTACATACAAAACCGATGCCTGCATTCTGATCTGAACTCCAAAACTCACGAAGAGGTTTTCTTTGGTAAGAAACCTGACGTCTCACATTTTAGAGTTTTGGATGTCCTGTTTATTTTCATGTACCAGAGGAGAAGAGGAGCAAGTTGGATGCTTCTGGAAATAAGGGAATGTTTGTGGGCTATAATGAAACTTCTAAGGCCTATAGAGTCTATGTGCATTTTTGTGGGCCTGTGGGCTATAATTATGTGCAGGTCGGCTTGAAATGAAATGTAGGCTTGAAGCCCCAACAGTTGTGTCACACACCCTCATTGATGGATATAAATAGGTCAACGTTGGAGGTCATTGTCACTCATCCATCACATCACATTCTCTCTCCTCATCTGATTGGTTTGATCATCTATTGGACTCCTTCTCACATGTGGGAAAACGCAGCAAGAAGATTTATGTTTTCTTCGACCTAGGGTTTTTTAGCGCTGATTTGACCAACGTTGAATTTGGTCAATGCTTGGTAAAAATGATCCAAATCTTGGTCAAAATTTGGATTTCTGCTGTCTGCATTTTATGGCATAGAAATCGAGGTTGACTGTTGACTTTGATCGTGATGCGTTTAATTTTTGATGCTGCTGTTTTGCGTTGACTATTGAATTGGACAATGTTGATTTTCGTTGACTTTGGGTTGACTGATATTGTTGTCCGAGAGGGTTGTGTGACACTTCTGGTTGGCTGACCGTATTGAAACTTTGCTGGTTGAAGCATCTTGTTGACTGCTGTAATGCACCAACACACATATATATTATTGGCTTGTCTTCTGTCGATCTACTGGTATGTTCTATCATCATTTTACTTTCTTGTTTATGTGATTGCTGGTTGATATTGGGGATAAAAAGAAAAGTTGCATCAAGCATAGATCATCTACAAAAATTTATATATCTACCAATAAATTAGCTGGGCATTGTGACCATAGCATAGGAGAGGAAAATACAAAGTATCATTTGCATCCAAAGCATGTATTGAAAGAATTATCCAGATATTAAAATTGCCTTCCGCGGACCCTAAACCGATGGATGATCTAATGGTGAATTGGAAAATGCATTGTTAATGAATGCTATGAAGAAGTAAAAATAAGTGCTAATAATAATATTTTCCAAACCCAAAAAGGTATTTTCCAATAAGTGTCTAATTAGATATATTAAAAATAAACAGTTTCATGTTCTGACAATATCGTTGGGACAAAATGATAGACAAAAAAAAAACGTTGACTTTCCTTGCCTACGACTTAAACATGGTCCCAAAAACCCTACTTTGTAAGTTAACGGTGTTGTTAGCATTAAGGTAATAAGTGTGACTGGCTTTGAATTTGGACTTGAACGTGCTTTTTCCTTCTGCAGGACTGTCACTTCAGGCACAAAAGTTTTAAATGCTTTACTGATTAGATTTCAAACGTTGGGTTTTGGGGCCTTTTTTTGGAACCCTCATAGATCTTTGAGTGCACTACACTATCTTTTTCTCTCTGTGAAATTTGAAAATTTGGACAAAGTGTGCCTTAGAAATGTCAACTCCCATTCTATTTGCAATTTGAGCTGCATGTTGTGTCAAAGTTTTTAACTTTAAGGTCAATTAAAAAAATTGACGATCATACTTTTTATATCATCAACTGAGGCCCTAGTTTGTTTGTTTTTATTTGTGGTTGACGCATATTGGCATAATCTTCCATAAAATAAAAAAATAACCATGAATAAAAGTGCCTGAAGCCATTATAAACAAAATATTATGAACGAAGAACACAATACCCAATTTCGCAATTAAATCCCTCATTCTTTGTTTCATAAGGTCTATTGTTTCTTAATAGAGTGCATTTCAAACCATTTAAAGGAGAACCCTTCAGAGAGAGTTTAATCCGTCTCTGGAATTATCCAGAAATGTCCATTGCGTATCTGAACCTTTATTATCTTCTAAAATTATCGTTACGGCTTGTTACTATCCATAAATGTTTTGATACCATGTTCGTTCCTAAAAATCTGCACGGAAGGTAATAACACAACACCGTTAATTGCAGCTACGATTCTGTAGCCTGCAACTGAAAAATTCTCTGAGCCATTCTCAACCACGATGAGAACCATGAGAAACCCTGCCAATCCCAGAACTATGTAGAGAAAATGGTAGAATCTCTTCAGCTCATTTTTATTTTTTATTTTTCTTCTATGGTCTCCTTTGTGGGACGAACTATAAACATAAAAACCAGAGAAACTGCAATGGGTAGCAAACCCAGCAGCAAAATCACACCAGCAGATCCACTGGCACGATTTCCATAAACTGCATGCTATATTTGACTAAACATTGCTACACTCAGAGCCATATATCATTTCTTTGTGAAATAAATATTCCTCGAAGATGGTGGTTCGTGACTAACCTTATGAATCTGGTTCCGTGACTTTTGTTGTCTGAGACTGGAGGCCTTGTCTTAGAAGAAATCAGGTCTTTTCCACCATTCAATCCATTTTTGACGATTCTATAAAGGAAAAGGGGGTGAATATTGGGCACATTGTGTTTCTTACAAGTCCAAATCTATCAGGAAACTTGATTTTTTCTCAAAATATGTTCGGACGGGACTCTTAGGCCGTTGAAGAATTCAAAGAAACAATAACCAAATTGATGGTAATTGGGGGAAAGTGGAACCTGGTTGACTACTTTCCTTTTCTACGAATTTTGGACCATCAGGGCGTGAGCCGCGATATAACCAAGAATATGGGTATTATATTTGGGCTGCTAGATCGATTTGTAGAGGCTCACATCCAAAGTAGAAGAGAGGGTAGAACTGATGACAACGGTGGCAAGGAAAAAGATTTTCTAGACATTTTACTTGGAATTAATAGATATTAGAGGGCATAACTGATGACAGTAGTGGCAAGACAAAAGACTTTTTGGAAATTTTACTTGAAATTAATAGATATTAAGCACCCTGGAATGGGGCAGCTAACAGAAACATATGGTAAGACTTGAAAATTTCCTCCCCCTGTGATGAGTGTGTCACTTTCCAAAATGAAAGTGTTATTGAGTTGGCAATTGGTATCCAAGGAACCACTTCCTTTCAGTTCCTCTTCACATGAGACTGCATGGATTTATGAATAGTTATCATTAGTGTCACTCTATGCATATGTGATGTGTAGCATTTCTTAGAAACCATCCTGGTTCAAACTGGGCACCGATATCATGCCACCCAAGTTAAAAGCTTTAACAACGAGATTTCTTGACTCTAATGTGAAATTAATACCAAGGATGTAAATGAATAAAATCCTCCAAAGAAAATCAAACCAGTAAATTGCCATAGTGTCGATGCAGGGGCTTCATAAACCATGGGAGTAGGGGAAGCTAGATACGGTAGAGGTTGCCAAACAATTTGATGGACTCACATAATTGATGAATGTACGACGGTCTATGTAACAATCCCATGCATCCTCTCATTACATTATCTGGAATGTGGTATTAAATATAGTTGCAACTTGCAATATGCAACGTGAAACATCCTCTCATAACATTGTTTGGAATGTGGTATACTATATATTTACAATCATTCTCCAGTGACAACCTAGAATGCATTATCATCTATATAGCAGTTGCAGGGCAGTTAAATGCACTTTGTAGCATAGGTGATATTCTACATAGCAGGTCAATGAAGTGTGAAGAAACACCTTGAAATGTATATACTAATCAGAATGCACAATGTATAATGGTAGCTCAATGCTATCATTTGTTAAAGTCTAGAATGAGTAAGCATTGATCAACTATTACGACCCTCTAGCCAATGTAAAGGATCATTTGTGGAAGTAAATGGTACATCAGCCCAGAACTGAGCCTACACAAGGACTGATTGTGAGATTAGTATATATAGGATATACTCTCTTGTTTCTTAAAATTTGCAGTACGATGCATCGTCATTATTCTAGTTCCCTGTTAGCAGTTACCCAGTTCAAATCTTCGTGCTAGATGCATTAATCTACACGCTACACCAACATGTTTACTAGAGATGTCATGCATCCCTTGGGTTAAATCACAGGTTTTTCTTTGGGAAAAAGGCCATTATCATCATTCTACTTGGAATTCCCGATCCCCGTTTATTTTTAACATATTCAGAATAAACTATGCTATTTAGGGCTTATGAAACATTACAAATGGTATCAGAGAATTGGGGATTGAATACATCTAATCTGTAGCAGAATTTCCACCAATGTTCTTTGACATATGTTTTTTACTTGAATTTCGATTTAATTGAGGTAAATTGAGAGAAATATGACCAACAAAAAGGTTTAAATAGGTACAGTGGAGTTTGAGATTTAAATGAGAAAGTGTTTAAACATCCATACAACCGAAAGTATACAATAGTAAATAGAGAGAGAACTATTTATCCAGTCCAGGGGTTTCCCTTAGCTCATATTTCATGTGTGACTGCCTGGCTAGCATAGCATCATCAACATCTTGCGACTGTGACATGACATCAATCTCTGTTTCTCTTTGAAATTTAGGAAACTCATGATGTCGAGACGTTTCCGTAGGCTTCACAACATCGGATTAGCTCCTTTCTTAACTTTGGGTATCAAACCAGGTGGAATATTGGAACAACTGGGATAGCATTAGCAACACTCCCATTCTCTGCCACTAGCGGGGCAGCTCTCGCCTTCTCAATTGCCTGAATATGCCCATTAGCATTCACAACTCCTATTTCCAGATCTAATACTCAACGGGCCGAAGGCGCATGAGGAGGAGGTGGTGGCTTGGGCACAGCGCCGCTGGTCCCTACATCCACATTACTTATCTCGAAATCTCCAGATGTGTTAATAGTCTCGCCAGAGAGATTACTTCTAAATCTGGTCCTCCTAGCCCAAGTCTTCAACACTTTAGGGTTGTGATTTGTGGTAAGGGTTCCATTCTCGGTGGCCACGACCCAGGCCTGTTCTTTCCCTGTAAATTCTCTAATCCATTCTCAGTTCCTCTAGTCCACACTGATGCCATTGCCCTCACTAAGCCACAAACTCCAAATCATCTTCACTTAATTACATGAAAACCCTAAAAATGCATTTAACCACACCATTATCTGTATTTAGCTAGAGTTTTCATATCATTCCCCATATATAACTATAAATGCGGTTGGACGTCACTATCTAGAGGATTTTTTACCAAAAATTTAGAACTAACGCCATGTTGTAACTCACGCAAATTGTTTATAAAAAAAATGGAAAAAGACAAAGCAGATCCAGAGCTATATTTCGACGTTTCTATATATCTGTGCGTGTTGCATATTTCTAAATACTCTGGCCATGTGAAGAAACTTTGGTGAGACATTGTCCCTTCCTCCGGTGTAAATATATGAAGAAATGTAAAAATGCATAAACAGAAAAGATATAAACCCAAGTTACCACATCAAGAATTTCAATCAAATCTCTTATAACTAACCAAAAATATCCCGCCAAAGGAAAAAAGACGAAAGTCACTTTCATGGTAACTCATAGTCAGTTTAGTGGTAACTCAAAGTAAGAATAACCAATTTTTTCATGGATGGTTCAAAAATAGGTTCTATAGAGTTTCTAGTGGACCTCCAATTTTTTTTTGAAACTATAGTGTTGTTTTGTCCTTGGTTTCTTCTTTAGATAGAATTTCTAGTGGATCTCCAACTTTTTTGTCGTTGTTGTTGAAATTGCACTATGGTTTTGTCCTTGGTTTCTTCTTGAGATAGAGTTTCTAGTGGACCTCTAACTTTTTCAAACTGCAGTGTGATTTTGTCTTTGGTTTCTTCCTAAGAGAGTATACTAAAGCTTGAAAGTAGTTGTGTCATCCTAGGGTTAAGCATATATAATATGGTCAATGGATGTGGGTGTCATTCAAAGGCTAAGCATATATATTGCAGATGGATGAGGGGAATTTAGGGTTACACAACACTAAACTATGTATATGTTGTCTGTCAATGTTAAATTAAATATAATCAATATTGTTGTGTGTAAATGCCACCGAGACTATAATCAATGCTAATTATTAATATAAACCAACAAATAAAATAAAATATAAATATTTTTTAATAATAACAATAAAGTGCCAACGGGGCATAGAATAGACGGTGATGGGGTGTGTTGTTAAGTCACTTTTTGATGTGAAGGTTACGAGTTTGAAACTTCATGGGCAAAAAATCATCATGTTAAGGGTTGGCGTGGCCTAGGCTAGGTGTGAACCCTTGGTGATTTTGATAGCTTAGATGCCCCTAGGCCGCAGTTTCTCAAGCCACAGGTCAAGTCTGATGTAATCTCTGATAAAATCATACCACATGATAAAAAAATAAAATAACAATGAATTAAAATAATTTAGATAATTGCAATTTAACAAAATGTAACACTTCGGTATCAAAATTGCATTTTTCCATTTATGGAGTGATACAATTAAAAATTATTAACATAAATGTCTAATTCATATATTTATTATACTTGTTATGGTTATATTTTTATCTTGGATTGTAATAGTCATTTACATTAATCATTATTAATTTATGTCACTTATTATCTAGTCATATATTGTAATCCTAGACTAAATTAGTCATTTAAGTTAGTTTCTTTTAGTTTAGTCACTTATTATCTAGTCGTATATTTTATCCCTAGACTAAATTAGTCGTTTTTGTTTTAGCCACTTATTATGTGGTCATATATTTTATTCATAGACTAAATTAGTCATTTAAGTTAGTCGTTTTTAGTTCGGTCACTTAAAATTGCTCAAATTTAGTAGTAATTCACATGAAATAATTGTGGTGACTAACATTTTTAGTCACCTGGTCATTAATTTCATCATTTTCTACTAGTGATGCCAACTAAGTTACATGTTAAAAAGCTCAGGTTGTAAATAACTTGTTAAAACAAATAATATGAGGTGTGATGTTTAACTCTTGTCGTTTTATTTGCAACAACATTTCATTCTCTAATGCGTGAACTTGGTCAAGTATATAGAAAATTTGTGCTCAAATAACAACATGAAAGTAAACTTTTTAATAGTCTTGAAAATATTTTAACACAAAACAAATAAAAGGATTTCAATTAATATCATGTAATACTAAACTTATCTTCAAGCCTTGTATGTTTTTTAAATGGAAATGATACCAAGTATTTTAAATTTCATAGTTAAAAGACAAAAAAAATCAAAAGAAACATTCAAAATACAATGAAACAATAGAGAGAGTATATCTTGGAATGAACATTGCAATTATAAGAAATTTGTTTACCAGTCCACCAATGTCTTGTCTAATATTCCTAAAACATCTGCTTGCCCAAAATAACCATGAGGTGAAAGAATCACAACATTAAAATCCATTGGAATCCCTACTAGAAGCATTTCCAAAGTCGATGGCTCAAGTACCTGAAGGATCTCCAACAACAAATGAATCATATCCAAGACATGCTCTACATTGTCTCCCCATCCATTTTCCAATCCCATTACCTGTAACCTGTCTACACCAGAGTCAAGTAACAATCAAATGAAGGCACTTAATATATATATATAGATATATAATCTTTTACATCTATAAACTTTGAATTTGATTTGTTTCAGGAACACATTAATTCAATCAAGTGGGATATCAAAAAAATCGACCTTAATGAGGTCCTCAAACAATTTATACAATATCAACATTTTTCTTGCTGTGATATCTTGGGTAGAAAATATAACATATCCGCAAAATAAAAATCCATATATTACTTGTGTTCAAACTCTGTATATGGTGTATTGGTAGGCATCTTTTTAAGATGTTTTCTGCCTTTACCAAAGCAGACTGTAGCTTGGTTAAATTCTATATCCTTTCATTCAACGTCAATTTATGCAAGAGAAATTTCACACATTATTCTTTTCCATTTATTAACATGCTACAAATGATAAATTTAAAGTCACATAAAACCAAGAGCACACCCATTTTTTCTAACCAAAACAAACAAACAAATAGTGCCTCTAATAAAACTTCACATCTCAAAAATTACTCTGCCACGTGCATGGGATAAAGCTGAGATTATTTGAACCATATTTAGGTCATACTTAATGGGATATTCGTATGTTTACCATGATGTCAATTTGGTGTTAAAATCGATATATAAATCTAGGTTTATAAGTGAAATTCAAGTATAATTAAAAAAATAATAATGTTATTGCAAGTTAGTGGAGAGAGAAGCATATTCATAATTAGGCTTCTCTATTTTAGTTTGATTTGAATTGAGTTTGTATTTGAATATATAATTTTATCTAAAGAAGTGAAATGGAAAGATGAGAATTGAAATTTCCCAGACAATGCCAAACATTCCTTTCCTGGTTATCCATACTTATCTCCTAGCCTTGTTAAAATAATGTGCTTTAAATAATTCAAAGAGTAGAATGATTTTTCTACAAAAAAAATTATGGTCGTCATGATATTAATTATAAGCTCCACAAAGGCCAACTGGGTTTATCTCTGGTGTTTGTGAGGATTGATCATTATCCTTCCCACCCAGTTTCAATTTCCATAAGTGAAATGTTAAGATCATAAAAAACATATTGGTGTAATGACATTGAACCTTGTTGTTGATTGGCATTCAATAAGGTAAATATTTTGGTCACTATTCTTTTTAATTAATTCCAAAAACAATTGGCCAATTTCTACATAAGTATTACATGCAATATCTAGGCCATTTAGGCTCTATCCCGATAACAGGTAGGTTTCCTATATGGAAGTGCCTTTCCACATGCAGAGGAATCAGTAAACATTTACAAAGGTGTTTCAACTGTAAAAAAGAAGAGCACTTGGGCATATTTAGGGATGCTCTGTTTTCAAGGAATGAGAATCCATAAACTGATATCAACAAAAAAAATTCTATATTTGCATTCAATGTTGGAAGATATTTCATATCAGAAGTTGATCTACCTTGGTGGAAGTGTTTCCTCCCTACTATTTGTTGAAACTTTGAGTTGCATAGAACCAGGTTCTCTTCTACATGCCTGCTTGATATTGTGTCTGCCTCTTCATTGTACTCACTATAGATGTGATTTGTGTCACAAGGTTCGCCAAACTTCGACCTTGAGGTTTAAATTCACTGAACCTAAAAAAAATTAAGGTTCTTTGAATCTCATGGCCATTGATTGAGTCCACAACTCAAGCTTGTAACCTAATGTCACATCTCAAGCATGAAATCTATCCTTAGAGTTATTGTATTCTTCATAACTTTTTATGTGTTTATTGATGTTGATGTCTTAATATTTTATGTTATATTTCATTTTAAACTACTTTCTTGTAATTTAATGCTCCTTTGATTTTTGGATGCCTGCATCAACTGGATGAACTGTTTGGAATATATAAACTTCTAAACCCTTCTTATCTTGCCAAAGTCATCGAAATAGTGGCAGCCTTTACTTCTGTGAAGTTTCTGGTTGCTGCCTAGATTTGGTGTCTGCCTCTTGGTTGTACTCTAAGCACATGTGATGGAATGAGACAAAGGTCTGGTTAATGGATACTTCTTTGTGATTGAATGCTTCTTTGATTTTTGGATCCATGCATCCACTTAATGAAAAATTTGGAATCCCCATAAATATATAAATTTCTCAACCCTTCTCCTACCAAACTCATAAAAAATAGTGGAAACATGTATTTCTACATTGCACCTAATCCGCATTCAAAAGAAATATGGTTAGAATTTATGATGATCAGGATTTCCCTGGTCAGATTGAGTGGTATATATTTTGATGCAATGTCAAGGAAACCATGTGGTGAGCTTGTGGAAATTTCTGGTTTGTTGGACTTTGTCTTTTTTCTCAGGGATTTTTGACTAGCTGAGTTAGGCTCCATTTATTTAAGGAAGATTCCAAGAGATGAGACTCATGTATCTTGAATCAAGGCACAAAGCGTTGTGAGCCAAATATCACATAGAACAAATGTTGGCAAGGTGTACTGATCCTTCTATACCTTATTATTTTCCTGCCAATATCCCAACCTTCTTTCCCCACAGTTAGAGATCTCGAGGAAATTCATACTTCTTGGTGAAATGACACTTAATAAAATATGCTAGACACACTTTCAGATTTTTCCTTGCACATGCTACAAATACTTGGGCCATTCCAGGACCTCTTTTATATGTTTTCCCATGTAAGATTTTTATTATTATTAGAACTAGCTATAGGAAGATTTTGGTTATAAGAGGATCTTGGAGCTTCCAAACGAGATACAAGTTTCAAGTTCTAGGTTGTCAGGAAATGACATTTTGATTTGTAACCCAAGTTTTTCTTGTAGTTTCCATCCTCATTATTTGATACCCATATTAGATGGTCAAGGTTCCCATTTGACCTAACAGAGGTAGTTTTGAGTGCTCCTATGATATATTCCCTTTCAATTCCATGTGCATATTGAAGGCTGATATGTGTTGCCTTATTCCATCCCGATTCCTGAATGGATCAATTGTTGGATGGCGAGTCGTAAGCATTACTTAGAACTTAGAAGATGTGTTCTGAGCATAGAATGTTTAAAATAAATCTTGATAGATTTGGAGCATGTCCCCCTTTTCATAAGTTAGTACCAACTATAACCTTCTACCCATTCCTAATCAGCAAAGCTAAGTGTTTTTTTATGAGAGGGAAGTCCTCAACTAAATTTTTCCACCTTTGAGCCTCCTCTTACTATCTTCCTTGGGTTTTTGATCCAATCTTCTGTACACTATAGGAAGTAGTATTTGTTCCTCATTATTTTTTCTGCATACATTTTGTGGAGAATATTCTACACAACCTTCATTACCAAAGCCTTGGATAATAGGGCCCTATTGCTACATAAGGATTACTTGCAAGATATAGGCCATTTAGGCTCTATCCAAACAAATGGAAGGTTTCCTATCTGGAAGTGTCTTTCCACATGTAGAGGAATCAATCCACATTTACAAAGAAATTTCAACTATAAAAAGGAAGAGCACATGGGCATATTTAGGGTTGCTCTATTTTCAAGGTAGGATAATCCACAAACCGATATCAGCAAAAAAATTTCTTCTACATTTGCAGTCAATGTTAGAATAGATTTCATATCAAAAGTTGATCTGCCTTGGTGGAAGTGTTCCCTCCCTACTATCTATTGAAACTGTGAGTTGCAGAGAACTAGGTTCTCTTCTACATGCTTGCTTGATATGGTGTCCACATCTTCGTTGTACTCACTATAGATGTGATCTGTGTCACAAGGTTTGCCAAACTTCAACCTTGAGGTTTAAATTCATTGAACCTAAAACAAATTGAGGTTCTTTGAATTTCATGGCCATTGATTGAGTCCAAAACTAAATATTGTAACCTCATGTCACATCTCAAGCACATAATCTATCCTTAGAGTTGTTGTGTCCATCATAACTTTTTTTTTTGTGTTTACTGATGTTTATGTATTACTATTTTATGTTATATTTCATTTTAAACTACTTTCTTGTAATTGAATGCTCCTTTGATTTTTGGATCCCTGCATCAATTAGATGACCAATTGGAATATATAAAATTTTAAACCCTTATTCTCTTGCCAAATTCATTGAAATAGTGGTAGCCTTTACTTCTGTGAAGTTGTTGGTTGCTCCCTGGATTTGGTGTCTAGCTCTTGGTTGTACTCTAGGTAGATGTGATGCAATGAGATAGAGGTTTGGTTACTGGATACTTCTTTTTAATTGAATGTTTCTTTGATTTTTGGATCCCTACCTCTACTTAATGACCAATTTGGAATCCCCATAAATATATAAATTTCTCAACCCTTATCCTACCAAACTCAATAAAAATAGTGGTAGAATTTATTTTTGCACTACACCTAATCCACATTCAAAAGAAATATGGTTATAATTTATGACGATCAGGATTTCCTTGGTCAGTTTGAGTGGTATCTCTTTTAATGCACTGTCAAGGAAACCATGTGGTGAGCTTGTGGAGATTTATGGTTTTGTTGAACTTTGTCTTTTTTCTTGGGGCTTTTGACTATTTGAGGTAGGTTCCATATATTTAAGGAAGATGCCAAGAGATAAGACTAAAGTATATTGAATCAAGGCACAAAGCGTTGTGAACCAAAAATCTAAGAGAATAAATGTTGGCAAGGAGTAGTGATATTTCTATACCTTATTATTTTCCTGCCAATATTCCAGGGCTTCTTTGATGATTTCTCCTTCCTAGCCTTCTTTCCCCACAATCAGAGATTTGGAGGCAATTCATACTTCTTGGTGAAATGACACTTAAGAAAATATGCCGGGCATACTTTCATAGTTTTCCTTGCACATGCTAAGAATTCCCAGGCCTTACTGGTACCTATTTTATATATTTTCCCATGTAATATTTTTTGTTATTAGAAATATCCATAGGAAGATTCTGGTTATAAGAGGATCTTGGAGCTTCCAAATGAGATACAAGTTCCAAGGTTCTAGGAATTCAGGGAATGAAATTTTGATTTGTAACCCAATTTTATCTTGTAGTTTCCAACCTCATTATTTACTGCCCATATTAGATGGTCAAGGTTCCCATTTGACTTAACAAAGGTATTTTTGAGTGCTCCTATGAATTATTCCCTTTCAGTTCCATCTATATTTTGAATACTAATATGTGTTGCCTTCTTCCATCCTGATTCCTGAATGCCTCGATTGTTGGATGGGGAGTCATAAGCATTACTTAGAAGTTAGAAGATGTGTTTTGCACATAGCATGTCTAAAATAAATCTTGAAATATTTGGAGCATGTCCCCCTATCCATGAGTTAGTACCAACTCTAATCTTCTACCCATTCCTAGTCAACAAAACTAAGTGCTATTTTATGAGAGGGAAGTCCTCAACTAAAGGTTTCCACCATTGAGCCTACTCTTACTGTCTTCCTTAGGTTTTTGATCTAATATTTTGCACTCTAGTGGGAAGAAGTATTTTTTCCTCATTAAGTTTTCCACATACCTTTTGTGGAGAAGATTTTACACACCCTTCATTACCAAAGCTTTGGAGAATAGGGCCCTGTCCATGAGTTAGTGCCAAATTTATCCTTATTTCCGTTCCCAATGAGAAAATGTAAGTGTTATGCAATGAGATGGTTATATAATAATATAATAATTAGAACTATATATGATACAAGACAAAAGGGCACGTTAATGGATCAAGAGCACCAAACCTAATAAATCATAATCTAGACTGTAAGAAAATATTTTGTATTAATTTCCAAAGGGGCTATGCCTCCTTGATAACTAGATCATTTGGATCCAGGGAAATTCCTACTTCATCATTGGCATCATCTTCAATATTCTTGTCATGCTATAGGTGCCTAATATTAAAATTCCTAGGTTTTTGATTCCTTCATGATAGATTATTGATTTCCCTTGGATGCTTCTCAGTACCAGTTTCAAATCATTTTAGACAAACAATGTAAAAATTCTCTTATTTATGGACAATTTGACGTCTCTAATGAAGGCTCAAAACTTGCCTCATTTAGAAGCCTGAACTAAACCTTCCATTAAAGTAAAAGAAGATTAGCTGGTATTGTCATAAAGGTGACAACCAACTTTGGCTGTATTTGGATTTTCCTCATTAGACCATCAAACCTCAATTTGGAAAGTATAAGAGGTATGATAGCTACTAGTGGGTCAAAAAATCTAGATTATGAAGGAACTATCTTTAACCTGCATATAAAAGAGGAGAAACAAATTCATTGTTGAATTTGTGGCTCTATTAGCCCTATAAATGTATATCTTCAACTCATTTCTTAAGTGATGATCATAAATTTTCAATACAAGTCTCTTTTGTCTACCACATTCACTTAAGTGGTATTTTGTAACATTTTTTTTACAACAACATCCTTTATGTATTCCAAATTTACCTAGAAGTACACTTCCGAGTGCCAGAGGTAGTGGAGGCACAATTCCAATGCTTGGAAGAAACCCAATTTATTATCAGTTCACTTGGATTATATTGTTTTGGGCTTATCTGGAAAGAAGATTATTCTATTATACAATAAGAAAATTCTTTTAGCAGTTATAAAAAAAAAAAAAAAAACTACCTCATGGTCAAGTTTCTCCCATACTTTAGACATATCACAAACATATTTGGAGCACACTGGACAAGAAAACCTACAAAAGGCAAACACACATTTTAAAATGGTAGGACACTTAAAATAAAATTAAAGTTGTGCTAAGTTGTGATCACAGGTGGCTGGAGAAGGTACCATTAATGGGTATATCAGTGCAAGTATATCTAGAGTTACGTGATACTATAAATAGATAAACTAGAAACAAGTATAATATGAAATTATAGACAACTGAAAAATCTCAAGTGGTTGTGAGCCTAAGCACAAAACAAGCCACATATGAAACTCATCGAAGATGCTCGTGCATCTCTTTTAAGCAATGCATGTGAATAATATGAAATTTATCCTACCATGAAAACTAATGGCAAGACCTAGAGGACTGTAGCTAGTGTGAGTGCCCTTGACTTCATCTCTATTGTCAAAATACAGATACAAAGACAAAAAACTAAGCATTCAAGATGGATACAACTTTACTCAGCGCTAAGATAATTCTATTATATATAAAAAGTATACTTTATTTCATTTTTTGAGGTCATAACATCTACCATGAATGCAGTTTGATGATGAATTTACCTTTGGTTTCAGCTCATTGGAATTCCAAACCAAGCATTGGAATCAAGGTCACAAACTAGATTGTAAAGCTACTAGAGATCCTGTTGTTGTGGACTTTAAAAATAATTCTTGCAATTCATCCAATGGATTTGGAACTTGTAAGAAAAATGATTCATTGGAGAAATATTATGACACTCTTATGACACTGGAGTACCACTTGCAACCTCCAGTGGAGGTACCAATGGCATATTGGCGAAGCCTAAAAAGGTTGGTGGTAAGGTCGTGCATTTGGTTATCATGGAAATGCTTGCTTCATTAATTTCCCAATAAATTTTTCTTTTTTTCACTTGCATTAAATAAATGGAATTTGCAAATAATGTTGTTGTTTAGTCCTGCTGATGTATATATGATGGATCAAGTATTTTTTCCCTATGAAATATGTTGGTCGCTTTAAATACATTTTAATTGCTTTAACAATTCACACCATAAATTGTCAACTGTCCGTTTATTCCAAAGAAAATCACGCAATGGATATGCTCAATTCCAAAAGCAAGGAAATGTTGTAGTAGAAGTCACACAATTATCAATCATACAAATCTAACTATTCACACCCCACTTTAACAAAGCTAAAGCCTACTTGTGTTACAGCAGAAGCAACTCCTCTATTGCATTCTTTCATTAAAAGAATTCTAGGAAAAGATAATGAAAGGAAACCACCCTGTAGGAAAGGAAATCAATCAACCATAATAGGGAACAGGACCCTATTCCTCCAAACAAGAATCTTCAGCACCTATTACCTGACACTAATCACACTGTGGAAAAAGATCAATCCAAGGAAAACAGGACCCTATTCCCATGAACAGGAATCTTCAGCACCTGTTTCCTAATATCAATCACACTGCAGAAAAAGAGAATCAACCTAAGGAGAACAGGACCCTATTCCTCCAAACAGGAATCTTCAGCACCTGTCTCCCGATATCAATCACACATTCAAACAAATAACAGAAAAAAAAATATCTCTTGGCTTCTTAAGAATGAATGGTGTAAAGCTAATGCAGTGTTAAAGAAAACGGAGTGCTTGATAAGAAATATAGAACTGTATAAATGATTCTTTAGCAAACAAGATTAAATTAAGGTGCGAATAACATAAAGAAGTTAACAAACTACAGGAGCAATCGGGTCAATCTTGTGATGAAGGCGGGCCCTTTCCTTCTCACAAGATTCCCTAGAGGAAAGAGTTTAAATTGAAGCGCTCAAAAGAAACCTTTATTCATCTGTCAAAAAGGAATGATACATTACAATGGAGTCTTGCTCCTTTCCGCTCAAAAATAATGTCTCTCCTGCAGTCTCTAACTCCCCTTCTAATGATGATGTCTCCTCTTTTTAAATAGGAGACATCTATTACAGTTACATCAGAGAAATCCTATTTTTATCCAAATCTGTTTTTCTATCTTAAAACAGGGTCTTTCTATTCTTCCATAGCAGAATATTGTTACAACAGATACAAAAATACTGGCTTCAGAACAATCCGTGTAACAACTTTCCTTGCTTGTCTTCGTCTTGTTGCCATCGTTCCTGAAATACTCTTTCGAAATCGCAAATCACGAGTAGTGACGGAATTTACGTGCCCGCTGACTGTTTCAGCAACAGATTTGACTGTTTCAGCAACGGAGTCGACTGTTTCAGCAATGGGCCGACTGTTTCAGCAACAGCACATTCCTTATCATAAATTATCTGCGATATTTTAGACTTGTGTTAGCAACTATCTACCTTCGATTAATGATGAAATATAAGAGTAATGTGGAATTATACGTAAAACAAATTAAATATATAGTAAAGAGAAGGATTTCATATACCTTAGGATAAAATGGATGAAAATGATAATGTAACCTTTTTAAATATAGCTATAAAGAGTAAAGTGGTGTCAAAATGTATGGTAAAAATGGTACATTGTGAGGTCCTAACATCCCCCCCAGCTGAAAGGGTTGCATGTCCTCAGGCAACTTTTAGTCCGAGTCAGAGTCTGAGTACTGACTCTTTGCATGCAAGTTACTCAAGCAATAACTATGGAAGGTAGCTTCTTTCGAAGATCTGAATCCCTGGTTATTTTGCAATTTCTGCCATGCTACTGCCTCGTCCCTGTTAGCCAATTTGTAGTGAGGCTGATATCGTTCTGCCGGCATCCATAAGACAGGGAAGTGAAAATGATAACCAATCCAATTTTCGGCACATTGCTGAATGCATCTGATATAGTTTGGTACCCTGGATAGTGCAGTTTTAAAATTATCAGGGCTAAAAGGATTATACTCTTGTCTTTCCTTACAAGACTGTTGCCAGAACATGGTGTTGGCCTTCAAGGCAACAGTCTCTTTGACTCTGATTAACTGATGACACTTTAGGAGTATTGAGGCTTGCAATTGCTGTATGTACCTGCGCATTCCTGGCTTCTGCAAAAATCAATGATATTCTGCTACAAAAATGGCCGGATTTGAAGGTTCCGGTCTTATCCAAAGGAGGCGATTATCCTCATTATGCCTACTTGCAATAAAAGCGGTTTTCCATGTGATTTGATTGGCAAGAAATGAAACAAATGCCCTAATTTGTATATCACCAACAATTGGATTCAGGTTGACCTCTCTATTGTCAGGCATAGCCTCATTATGAAGATAAAGTTCACATAACAAATGTTGATCACTAGCGGAGGCCTCAGCAAATGTTTTGACAAATTGTTCTGCTGTGAGAAACTCATGAGGTCTGCCATCCTTAATTGCTTTCAACTGAAAATAAACAAGGCGTTCAGAAAGAAATAGGGAATAATTCAAAGAAGGTTTCCTGGTGGCTAACAATTTTTGTACTAATGAAAACATCACGACCAGTTTGTCTTTTAACTCCTTGATTTATTTCTTAGAATCCTTAAGCTGCTGAAGTGTCTGCTCCCAGTTATCCCAGTTGGCATACATCTGATTCTGCTAGGCCAACTTATGCTGTTGTAACATTTTATCTTGATCAATAGCATACTGCTTCTTCCACTTATTCATTATTTCCAATTCTTTCCATGGTGGAGTTTGTGTCCCGGTATTATAAGTACTGGGTTGGGGCATAGTCTGAGTAGCTGAGTTAACTAACACAGGGTAGGATATCTGTGGCTTAGTTTCTTTTTCCAGAGTTTTTAAGGGCCCTACTGGTTCTTGTGTGGCAGTAGGGCGTTCTTCTTTAACTGCAACTGATGTGGATGCCTCAGGCACTGGGACTTTAACTATTTTGTATCCGGCCTGTTGGTAAATGTTTCCACATTCATGGCACATGTATTCTTTACATGGGTAATTCTTTTGTACTGATGCTGTATGTGCCAACATGTAGAGATTTAATTCTTTATCAAAGGCTTCCCTTGACATTACCAACTCTTTTTTATAGGCCTCTAATTCTGACCTTAAAAATTCATTTTCCTCCAATAACGATGCCATGGTGAGTGAACCCTGTGTGTTGGTTGCTTTTGCTGGAGTTGATTGCTGATCCGTAGCTGTAGCTGGTTCTTGTGTTTCAGCTACAGCTGGTTTCCTTATATTATCATGCTTGGTGTTTGATTTTTTCACTTCAGCAGCTGGTTCTTGTGTTTCAGCTGCTGGGTGAGTAACTGGTTCTTGTGGAGCATTTACTGTTTGAGTAGAAAATGATGTCATATTACCCCGGGCATCTGGTTCTTGTGGAGCAGTGCCACAGGACGAGACGGGTAATAATTCCGGAATTTGGAATGGTGATGAGGATTGAAGTTTTAACAAGATAGCTGCGGGGTCAGGGGAAATGGGAGTGACTTCAGATTCAATAGTCGTTTTCATTTTTCTCTTAGGTAGGAAAGCAGAAAAATCAGTGACTTTCCTTTTCTTTTTATGAGAAGATTCTTTTCTAGGGGAAGGGCTATCGGAAGAGGTGACAACTTGGGATGTGGCCCTTTTTTGCCTTTTTGAGACAGAGACTGTTGCAATTCGTCTCTTTCTTTTATGAGTAGGGGGTGATGGGGGTGTTTCAGCTTGAGAGTCATCGCTAGAGATGTGGACAGTGGGATGGGGTGACTCTGCTAAATGGGATGAACTTGGGGACAGATCAACTGGTTCTGAAGACGGAATCAATGGAGGATCAGGAATATCTTCCAGTTGCCGTTCATAAGAGCTTTCGGGGGTTTCTTGGGGAATTTCGGCTTCTTGGGGGATTTCAGGGGCTTGTTGGAGAAGTAGGGGTGGGTTATTCAGAGGGGAGTTTTGCTGGGCAAAACCCCTCTGAATTAATAATTGACATAAGCGATGATGGGTAAGGGACAGTGATGGGAATCTTACCCGTCTACAGTAATATGACATATTTTTAATACATCCAAGAAGATAATAAGGAATGTTGACTAATCGACCATGCTGCAAATGACTCATTAAAACAAAGTCGTGTTGATAAACTACCTGGTAACGCCCCTTGCAAGTCAAATAGTGCTTGACAAATTCAGCTACGCTTGGCCATGGACGAGGTAATGAATGCAGACTTATGCCACGACCTTTAATCTCAACCTGTTCCTCTGGAAGAAGGAAGTCCTGTTGTGCGTTTAAAATGACTTGTTTCCTGCTAAACCACCGAGCACCTATGACCGGCAACCCTGAAAATTGTGCTATATCTTCCTCTGTGACCGAAATTCGGACCCCTTGGACTATGGAGTAATCTTCCTAAAAAATTTGCGCAAACTCTAAAACTTGTTGAGGATCAAATTCTCCCAGCCTCTCGAAATATGTAATCCAACCTGCCTGCTGAAAAATTTGGTAAGCCTCCGGAAATAATTCGAGAAGAGTTATCGAGCCAGGCTCATGTCTGATAGTCGAGCCTCCCATAGCTACTAACTTGAGTCAAATGCAGATGCGCAGAGAACAGAAACACAGGCCTGATCAAGCTAATCGTTGCGACTGAGGATATGGAGTATCAATGACGGCGGAAATAATGGATATGAAGAGTGACGGTGGATTGGATGGTGTGGAATGATGATTTTAATTTTCGAAATTCCCCCCTTACGTGTGATGAAATGATGTTTAAGTGTGCGGGGATTGTAATCATAATGGGCAAGATCCTCTCTTTAAACTATTATTTAACTGAATTACATAAAAAATACGCATACCTTATATTTTTACCTCTATTTTTATAATTCGAAGTATAGAGTGCTTTATTCAAAGTGGCTTAATACTGATGGAAGAATCTTTAAATTTCTCTGAAATGTAGAAACAGGATCATATCAGGATCTGCTCAATACTGGATAATATTCACCCAAGGGATCTGAAGAATAAAAGTGGGGTACTGGAAAACTTGTGTGGCAGAGGAAAGGAATGGTGTTTTGGCAATGGAAAAAAATAGATGATAGGTTGCTGAAAGTGGTGCTTCAGCAATAGAAAAATGAATGACATGTTGCTGAAAGTGGTGTTTCAGCAATGGAAAAATAAGGAAAATGGAATGTAATGATTTGGTACTAAGAAAATTTGGGGAAGTACTTGCTGAGGGATGATTTCAGCAGTAGGGAACGGGAAATGCTGGCTGAAAGATGGTGTTTCAAGAGTGGGTAGAAATAGGAAAAATGAAAAAAGGGAAAGATGGAGTAAAGGGATAAGTGATAAAAGGGACATTGCTGGGAAATGAGTTGAAATGAGGGGAACAAAGCCTCTGTGATTGAAGCTTTAGATCTTCTTGTGATGAAACTGTCGTCCTGAGTGAGTTCTTCCTTAATTTGCAAAATATAATTATAACATGCCAACCCTTGACAGGGATTATTAGTTTTAAATCTAATCTAATACTAGAAATATAGTGCAGAAAATTAAATGCTGTGAGGAGCAGAGGACTCCCCTAGAAAAAGATAATGTGTATCAGTCATGCATGCAGCCTTGAAATATTCTTTAGAAACAGGGTGTTGGTACAAACGAAGCCTATGACCATTTACTAGTAGAGGTGTTTTAGAATCATCAATTGTTAAAATTCTTACTTTTCCATTAGGAAAAACAACATCTACTTCATAAGGTCCCAGCCATCATGTACGTAGCTTACCCTGAAAGTTTTCAAACCGAGAGTCATACAATAGGGCCCAATTACATTTTTGGAACTGCTTGTGTTTGATGATTTTATCATGCCACTTCATTCTTTGTTGTTGGTTCATGGTTGTTTGGTGAATGGAATCTAATCTCTTTTCATCCAATTCAAGAAGCTACTGCAACCTAGCTGTCTGCACATCAGTCAAATCAAGGTTAACAACTAAAGCAATTCTTAAAGTTTTAATTTCAAATTCCACGGGAAAAACAACATTTTTACCATAAACCAATTCATAGGGAGAAAATCCTGTAGTATTTCTCCAGGTAGTTTTGTAAGCCCATAGTGCTTCAGGGAGCCTTTAAGACCAATCCTTCCGGCTATCCTTCACTGTCTTAGTTAGAATGGCTTCTATTACTTTATTTGTGCTTTCCACCTGCCCATTGGCCTGGGGATGGTATGGTGTAGTCATTCTATGATGAATATGATATTTGTGAAGGATAGATTTAAAACCATGAGAATTGAATGGAGGTCCTCCATCTGTAACTAGCTCTCTAGGAATTCCAAATCTAGTAAAGATCTCTTCAAATAAGAAAGCTAGGACAACTTCTTCATTGGCTCTAATAAGTGCTTTAGCCTCCACCCATTTAGTCATATAGTCTGTAGAGACTAATATATAAGTTCTTTGATTGGATGGAGGATTAATGGGTCCTATGAAATCTAAGGCCCATCTTTCAAATGGTTCGGGTACTACCTGGGGGTTTAATGGCATTTGATCTCTATGATTGGGTTGACCTATTCGCTGATAGCTGTCACAAGCCCGCACATATTTCTTTGCATCTTTAAATAATGAGGGCCAATAGTAACCCATCCTCAAAATTTTGTGTGTTGTTCTTTTATCAGCAAAATGCCCTCCGCAGGGGCCATCATGACAAGCTTTTAGTATGTCGTACACTTCATCCTCCCTAATGCATCTTCGGATTTCCTGATCAAGCCCTGTGTAGAAAAGACACCCACTTATCCAGCTATACCTGGCACTTTGTTGAACAATTCTTCTTTTTTCTCTGTATGACAGGTGTGATGGTAATTTTCCTGCAACCAAATAATTGGCAATATCTGCATACCATGGAGAGTGAGCAGAAACTGCAAACAAATACTCATCAGGAAAAGAATCATCTACTGGAATATCATTGTCAGTTTTTAACCGTGAAAGGAAATCAACCACCACATTTTCTTTACCAGGCCGATCTACAATTGTGATATCAAATTCCTGCAGTAATAATAGCCATCTGGTAACTCTAGCATTTGTAACAGATTTTTTCATTAAATACTTAATAGTCGAGTGATCAGTGTGGACAAAAGTAGAATAACCAGTGATATAATGTCGAAATTTATTAATGGCATAAATTACTGCAAGAAACTCTTTTTCGGTAACTGTATAATTAAGCTCAGCAGGGGTCATGTTCTTACTGATAAAATAGATAGCATAAGGAAGATGATTTTCCTCTTGTCCCAGGACAGCTCCAATTGCAGTGTCTGAAGCATCAGAAGATATATGAAAGGGGAGGGCCCAATCAGGTCCTCTCAAAATAGGAGCAATAGATAACTGATGCTTGAGTTCTACAAAGGCTTTCTGACAAAGATTAGTCCACTTAAATTCAACATTTTTCATAAGCAACACAAATAATGGAGAAGCTATCTTAGAAAAATCTTTAATAAATCTTCTGTAGTATCCAGCATGTCCTAGAAAACTTCTCACATCAGTTTGTGTTTTAGGAACAAGAAGATTCTGAATGACCTGTATTTTGGATGGGTCTACCTGAATGCCTTGAGATGAAATAAAATTTCCAAGCACTACTCCTTCACTCATCATCATATGACATTTTTCAGTACTTAGGGAGAGGTGAGCTTGTATACAACGTTTAAGTACCTTCTCAAGATTTTTTAATGCATCTTCAAAAGACACACCATAAGGAGTAAAATCATCCATAAATATTTCCATAGAGTCATTCAGCATATCAGAAAATATTCCTATAACAGCCCTCTGAAAAGTTGTTGGTGCATTACATAGTCCAAATGGAAGAACTCTATAGGAAAAAGTTCCCCAAGGACTAGTAAAAGTGGTCTTGTCTTGGTCTTGGGGTGCAATTCTAATTTGGTTATACCCACTGAATCCATCTAGAAAAGAAAATAATTTCTTTCCTGACAGACTATCCAACACCTGATCAATGAAAGGTAAAGGAAAGTGGTCCTTTTGAGTAGCTTTGTTTAAGGCTCTGTAATCAACACACACTCTCCATTTCCCGTTTTTCTTAGGGACTATTACCAATGGGGAAACCCATTCACTGTCAGATATGGGGTATATAAATCCTGCATTAAGCAATTTATGAAGTTCTTCTTTAACAATCTCTCTTAAATTAAGGTTCATTTGTCTTTGGGGTTGATAGACTGGTCGACACCCTTCTTTAATATAAATTCGGTGAGTACATAATTCAGAAGAGATTCCCTTCATATCCGTGTAATCCCATGCGAATGCTTCCTTATTTTCAAGTAATAACTTCATTAACTGCTGTGTTTCAGCAACTGTTAGATCAAGATTTATATTTAATGTTTTTCCAGGTTCGATTTCCACTGTTATGCTTTTAGAGGAGATGGTGGTTAATGTCTGAGATAAATCTTCAGATTCAATCTTTTCCTGGGTATCCGTTTCAAAAAGTGCAGTCAATTGATTGTGTGTTTCAGCAATTACAGAGGAAGGTTCGCAGATAAAATTATTAATTATTTCATCCTCTGTATTGTCTTTAAGAGTTAAGGCTTGTCCGATAGTTAAAATGGGCTGAATATCATTATCATCATAATCCATCCACATAGAATTTTCATTATTAATTATGGGTGTAGCATGAGGATAAAGAGTAAGCTGCTTAGTTTCATAACCATTAGAAATTGTCATTGAACCAGATATGCAGCTGATAAAGGCATCGGCTATGGCCAGCCATGGCCTTCCTAGAATTAAAGGGTGTCCCCCCAGCTTTGTTTTAGTTTGTAATACCACAAAATCAGCTAGGTAATTCCAGGATTCAACCGAGATAACTAGATCTTCAACAACTCCTTCTGGTTTAATTGTAGAATGGTCAGCTAACTCTAGGATGGTTGGTGTATCTCTAATTGTGTTATTCAGCTATAACAACTGTGAAGTTTCGAGAGTCATAATGTTTATTGCAGCACCTAGATCTACCAAAACTTGAGGAATTATCGTTTTACCAATTTGAACTGTCACAGTAGGATGGCCGGGGTCACCATATTTCACAGGAGGGGTTTTTCCGGACATTAATGCAGATAAATCACCCATAACATGAACTGTAAGGGGGTCTTTAGTCTTCCTACCAGGTTTCTTAACACAAATGTCCCTTATGGTTCTGGCATAAATTGGTACATCTCTCAGTGCCTGTAAAAGTGGAATTTTAACATACAAGTTTTTCAATTCCCCTAAAAGGTTAAAAGCAGGTGTTTCAGGCGTTTTAGTTAAAACTAAACGCTCGGGGAATGGTGGTTCTATTATTTCAATACCCTTGTTAGAGGGTGGTTGTGCTTTTTTATGTTTCTCAGTTTCCTCTTTATCAGAATCAGAAGAGGTTATATCATCGATGATAGGTTCTACTATTTTCCCGGATCTCAAATGAATATCATTACATTGCATAGTAGAAAATGTAGGTTGATTCTGAATATCAATGACTTGCACAACTTTATTATTGGGGTTAGGATTTGGTTGCACAGGTAGCTGGGGTCTCATTTGATTATTTGGTGGAGCACTTGATGGTAGAGGAAGTGGTTGTTGAAATTGAGGAAATTGATTTGGATACGGGAGTTGTTGGCTTCTCCAATTTGAATTCCATGGATTAAAAGAAGATGGCTATTGTGGGGGCCAAGGAGTCCACATTGCAGGATCAACAAAGGGAGGGTTTTTTTGTTGCATGGGTGGGTAGTTCATCTGATTAAAGGGTGGGTATTGCATTTGATTAAAGGGTGGGTATTGCATTTGATTAAAGGGAGGTTAATTTGTTTGACTGAAAGCAGAGTAATTATTCCAATGATTAAATGGCATACTAGAATTCATACCTTGTCCTTTTGGTTGCCATTGTCTTCTTTGTGTTAGCAGGTAAAATGCTTCAGCTTCTTCTTCCATTGGCTGCAGTGCTGCCTTTATTCCCGGTAGAGAGGGACATTGTTGTGTTTCATGATCTTTCTCACAAAGGGTGTAGATTGGTATTTTTTCCAATGGGCATTCCCTTAGTGGATTTTTATCTCTACATTTAGGGCAAAAGACAGCCAGAGTTGCTTCTACTTCAGCCTGCTTCTTTTTAACCTGCAAGGTGTCAATTTGTGAAGCAAAAGAACTTAACATCTTAGTTTTAAATTCTTCAAGTAAATTACCTATTTCAGCGCTTGTTTCTCCCCCACTGGCTGATTTCTGAACTCTTGAATAGGTGGGATCTCTGTTACTTGCTCTGTTCCTTGCAGCTCCTCTTGAACATCTTTTATAGAGTTCAACAATCTCATCATATGATTCTTTAGATATATCTCCCTTGCCAAGCATGTTTAACATGTCTAAACAATCATCCCTTAATCCTCTAAGTAATATTGTTTTACAAATTTCTTTACTTACATTCGGATGATCAGATCTCTGCAGATTATACTGCAGTCTTTCCACATAGTCCTCCAAATTCTCGTCCGGCTTTTGTGCCATGTTGAATAGTTCCTCCCTCTTTTCTCTTGTCCGACAATAGTCTTGATATTTAAGCAGAAATTTCTGTTTCATCTGTTCCCATGTTGTGATTACCTGACTTCCAAGGCTCATGAACCATCTTAAAGCATTTCCTTTTAATGTTGCTGGAAACAGTTTCAACTTTTGAGCGTTAGTAACATAATCATAACTTCTGCATAATATATCAAATTCAAAAAGAAATTCATCCGGATCTTCAGAGGATAAACCATGGAAGTTAGGTAAAGCTGACAATGGAATATTCTTCATAGGAGTTGTTCCTCTAGTGAGATCACTGATAGGAAATCCCAAGGTAGAGAGAGAATTTTCATCCCTTCCTTCTCCTTCAGGATCTACACGTCCTCCACCAAAGAATTCTTCGTTGTTTCCTTCCATTGGCTGTTCTCCTACTGCACTTGCTCGATCCTCAAAATCTTCTACTGGCTCCTCAATGTTCTCCACTGGTCGTCCAATATTCTCTATTAGTTCCTCAACGTGCTCTGCTGATTCGCTAGAACTTTCTTCTGATTCTCCAGCACTGGTTGCTGGTTCTTTAATATCCGTTACTGGTTCCTCTATGTTTTCAGGGTTCACAACTTCTTCTGTTTTGTAATCTGATTGAGGGGAGCGCTGAGGTTTTGGTCTTCGAGAACTTAATCTCTGTGATGATTCAGCCTTTGATACAATTTCGTCAATAAAAGTCTTTCTTCCTCCCCTTCCTTTGCCCTTGCCACCTGTAGGGTTAGTTTTCTTCTGGGTTCCGCATCCTCTCATACAATCTGCACATCTAGAAAGAAAATATCAATGCTTTTGAAATCTATAATTGCTTTCCCCGGCAACGGCGCCAAAATGTTGGTCACTTTAATTGTTCTAACAATTCAAGCACCACATAAATTGTCAACCCGGAAAGGTCTGTTTATTCCAAAGACAATCACGCACTGGATATGCTGAATTCCAAAATCAAGGAAATGTTGTAGTAGAAGTCACACAATTATCAATCATACAAATCTAACTATTCACACCCCACTTTAACAAAGCTGAAGCCTACTTGTGTTACAACAGAAGCAATTCCTCTATTGTAGTCTTTCATTAAAAGAATTCTAGGAAAAGATAATGAAAGGAAATCACCCTGCAGGAAAGGAAATCAATCAACCATAACAGGGAACAGGACCCTATTCCTCCAAACAGGAATCTTCAGCACCTGTTGCCTGACACTAATCACACTGTAAAAAAAGAAATATCAATCCAAGGAAAACAAGACCCTATTCCCTTGAACAGGAATTTTTAGCACCTATTCCTAATATCAATCACACTGCAGAAAAAGAGATTCAACCTAAGGAGAACAGGACCCTATTCCTCCAAACAGGAATCTTCAGCACCTGTCTCCCGATATCAATCACACATTCAAACAAATAACAGAAAGAAATATATCTCTTGGCTTCTTAAGAATGCATGGTATAAAGCTAATGCAGTGCTAAAGAAAACAGAGTGCTTGATAAGAAATACAGAACTGTATAAATGATTCTTTAGCAAACAAGGTTAAATTAAGGTTCGAATAGCATAAAGAAGTTAACAAACTACAGGAGCAATCGGGTGAATCTTGTGATGAAGGCGGGCCCTTTCCTTCTCACAAGATTCCCCAGAGGAAAGAGTTTAAATTGAAGCGCTCAAAAGAAACCTTTATTCATCTGTCAAAAAGGAATGATACATTACAATGGAGTCTTGCTCCTTTCCGCTCAAAAAATAATGTCTCTCCTGCAGTCTCTCACCCTTCTTCATCGTACGGGATGTTCTCTTAAAGAGGAGACACTATTATTACATTTACATAGTAAAACTTATTTTTATCCAAATCCTTCTATCTTTAAAACAGTGGTCTTTTCTTATTCTTCCACAGCAGAATATTGTTACAAAAGACACAAAAATATTGGCTTCGTAACAATCCGGTGTAAATAAATTTCCTTGCTTATCTTTCTGCTTCTCACACACGTTCCAAACACTTTTTCGAAATCGCAGAAATCATGAGTAGTGACGACCCTAGGTGCCCGTTCTGGGACCGTAATGCATTTGATTGTTTCAAAGAACGAGTCGATCGTTTCAAAGATTTGGACCGGACTTCCGTTTTAAAGAACAGCACGTTCCTTATCATAAATTATCTACGATCTTTTAGACTTGTGTTAGCAACAATCTACCTTCGATTAATGATGAAATATAAGAGTAATGTGGAATTATATGTAAACAGATTAAATATATAGTAAAGAGAAGGATTTCATATACCTTTGGATAAAATGGATGAAAATGATAATGTAACCTTTTTTTAATATAGCTATAAAGGGTAAGGTGGTGTCAAAATGTATGGTAAAAATGGTACATTGTGAGGTCCTAACAACATATTCGTTGATATTTTAGCTAGAACAAGTTAAGAGAACAAGTTAAGGCTGCCACCATGTGGGCTGATCAATTGTGGGAACAGGTAACTTGTACAATGTAAAAATATGGTAAATTTGGCAATTGAATGTTTTTCATATTCATTTTTTTTGGAATATGAATTGCGTTGATATCATGTTTTGTTTGCAATACTATCAGTTATGAGATTCTTAATGCTGTATGATATACTGAGAATATCTTTTAGATGTTCTATTTTAACTTCAATAAGTGGTTCTAATATAAGATCCTTTCTACTGGTCAATATGCACAGCTGCTTTGCAAATGTTGTGCTTCAGTGTCTCACATACACAAGGCCACTTGTAGCTTACTTGCTAGAATCAAACCATACAGATAAATGTGAGTTTTGTCATTCTGGTCTGCCTGCTTGTATTGACAATTGTATTTCTTATTCTATTGACATCAAGGTTTTCATGTTGATTTAATTTATGCTCTGACTTGGTAGGTGGAAGGAATGATTGGTGTTTTTTATGTGAGCTTCAACATCATGTTCGGAGGGTTAAGCAAAGTGAAGAACCATTTTCACCATTAGGAATACTCTCCCGTATCCCCAAAATGAGTGGAAGTCTTGGATATGGAAGGCAAGAAGATGCTCATGAGTTCATGAGGTAATTTATGTAAAAAATTCTCAATTCCTTTTATTTTGGCTTAAAAGGATGATGGTTTATTCTTGCAACCATTCTCCTTTAGCTCTTTCAGAGGGTGGTTTGTATGAGTGTCATTTAAGTTTAAATGATTGTTTGAACTCCTTGTAGGGTTGCAATTGATTCAATGCAATCTATCTGTCTTGATGAAGTTGGAGGAGAGAAGGCAGTAGATCCTGATACTCGTGAGACGACACTTATATATTATATTTTTGGGGGGCATCTTCAGTCCCAGGTAAGTTTTAACGTTTCTGAATGACTTATGGCTGTCTCTATTCATTGTGTCTCTTCCCCAACTTGGGTGATTGTTCCTTTATACGTAAGTAACATTCATTCTTTTGCTTTCACAGGTGAAATGTACACAATGCTACCGGGTTTCAAATCGATATGAGAATATGATGGATCTTAATGTTGAAATTCAAGGAGATGTGGCGTCTTTGGAGGATGCACTAGAGCAATTTACTGCACTTGAATGGCTGGATGGGGAAAATAGATACAAGTGTGATGGGTATGTGATGCTTTGACAAATAATTTTTCCACCCTCTTGAATTGCTTTGTTTGAAGTTGAGATCTCAAAAGTCATGTTAATTTTCTGGGGTCTGCATGTGTTGGGAAAAATACCCAGAGGGGGCAACTGCATTACCGATATTCAAAATCTTTACTTTTTTCATGCTTCTAAACCCATACGCTACTTTCCTTTAGTAAACTCGCACACACGCGGATATCCTTCATAAAACTAGCGTATACACAGAGGTCTAATTATGCCATTAGTTCTTCACTTATATCATTCCATCATTCATTCATTAGATGTTCTATAAACAGTAAACATGTGCAGTAAGAACAGAATAAAACCATCACACAAAGCATCACACATGAACACCAGGATTTTTAGGTGGAAACCCAAGTCGGGAGAAAACCACCGCTGCAGTTGCTCAGCCTTCAATATTTTATTATAGAGAAAACATCTTACAACACATGTGTTGGTGCAGACTCCTACCAGCACGCAGGCACCCACCTGCGCTCGTTTACCAGCCTCTCCTGGAAGGGAGCTCCAACCCCCTGACTCGTTTACCAGCCTCTCCTGGAAGGGAGCTACGACCCCCTGCTCTCGTTTACCAGCCTCACCTGGAAGGGAGCTACAACCCCCTGACTGAAGGCTACAACCCTCAGCATCTCTATGGACCACGTTTCATCAATTTTCACACTGGATCCAAAGCTTCCTTTCGGACACCACTAAGGTGCCACGTTTCATCATATTTTCGCATCGGGACCCACTCCATACTTTTAAGTATTACCAACTATGAAACAGACATACATAACTCACCGATATATCGTAAACCAAAGAGGGGATAGCTGTGTATACTACTACAGATCAGCAAACCCCGCTTGCATACGTGCTTTTCCTTTCACGCGTGATATACGCGTCTCCGTTCATAAACAAGCCGAGATACTTCGTTATTATTACGTATAATTTTATCAAACAAGACATTGCCACAAATAAGTCGCGTATATACGCGCTTCCTCTTCAGCTAACTAGCGTATGGCTCTTCAGACTTTTACGTCATTGCAATTCTTCACAACAGATACATCACTTCAGATTTTACCCTTTACCTCAGACAGATGTTCGCCTCATCACAGATCTAATCATTTCATAAACAGATCTAGAAAATATAAGTACATTTCAGATCTAGATCCCCTTCTTCATCATTGGTGCATCATACATTTAGATCTATCATTCAACGTAACCCTCATTTCCATTCGCATATACTTCCCATAGAGAAGCATTCATCCTGCTTCGTACATCTTCAGCACTCACTTACTTGCACAATGAATTTCTTCTCTTATATGTTTACCCTTTTTCAATACCATGAGCCAAAACAATACCATGAGCTCAAAACTACATTACTTCCGATGGTATTCCTGGACGGGGTCATTTAGACGAATCATTACCCAATACAATGGGTCAATACCATGGTGGTTACCCCTGGTTTTGCACTTTATGAGCGCTTTTTCCCATACGTGACTTGGCACGTACTTTACCGCGTGCATACGCGACTTCTCCTAGGCAAATCCGCGTATGCCTTGAGACATACTCTTTTCATCATAGATCTAGCACATATTGAATTCCTTTCTTCATTACCTTCTGTACTCTCTGTAGATACATCATATTTTCATCTTTAAACATGTTCATCAAGACATATTCTATCAAGCACAACTTCATCAAGTAAGTTGCCATCATCTTCATCAGGTGGGTTTCCATTCAAGAAAAACTCTCTACATCATATTGTCAACAAACATCATATCACATCAGATTTACATCATTTACCAAGTCCATCAAGTCAAGAATAACTTCATCAAGTGTATTGCCATCAAGGACAACACATGCCAACAATCTCATGTCTTCATCTTCATTCAGTGGGTTGCCATCAAGGACAACACTCTGTATCATATTGCCAACATGCACTTCCTGGAAACTATGCACTTCCTGGAAAATCCCCTTGGTTTCCATGGGCACAATTATGTAATTTTAAGCATGGCAGAAACACATTAACTCCACTTTTCTCTAAGCAATTATCTCATGTTAAATTACATCAATACACAGACATAGGAAGAAGGGGATTATGTATGTATGCATGTATGTACGAGTTATTAATAATGAATATGACTGTAGATGTTATATTTGATGCATGTTGTTGAACATACAAATTTTAAGGGGTCCCTTCAAAAGGATTCTTTTTAGGTGAGAAAGGCTGGAATTTTATTCCCACCCATGCTTGAAACTTTTGACTTAATATTTTGGAAGGAACATGTTAGCATCTATTTCCATTGTTATTTAGAATGTTTTTGGAATGATTGTGTTGATGGAACTTGGAAGTGCTGAAGCAGCTGTGAAAAGAGATTGTTAGGTACCCATAATACTAGTGTATCCCCTATTATTGTTAGTGCAGCCCCATTATTGTTATTGTTGTGCCCATGTAGTCTCCATATTGTTATTATTGTGTCCCATAGGTGTAGCCCCATTATTGTTATTATTGTGCCCATGTGGTCCCCATATTGTTAGATTGTGACACCTTAGAATCATATATATAGAAGGTAGGTTCTTTCATTTTTATCATCCAATAATTTTTCATTTATGTAATGTAAAGGAGGTTTCCCCCTCAAAGAGGCTGATTTCTAAGTCGTGATCAATCTTTTTCTCTATTGTGTGAGCTGGTTGCATAATATTTGGTATGTCTAGAAGTCACCGAATGACCTAAATGTCACTAAAGTGACACTACCTCTTGATGGCGTGGCATTGCTTTGGATGAAGTCATGAATAATGCCCCTTCCTTAAGGTGTGGGTGTTGTTGATCTGAAATGTCCATTTCAGATTGTGCTCTCAAAGTATGAAATGTATATTTTAGTTTTGGTAATTTCAAAGATCAGTCACTTGACTTGCCTCCTAATTAATGATAGGATGCAATGTTTCAAGTCATTGGTGTTGGTTGTTTCTCTTGTTAGTTTCCATGTATGCTATTGATTATTTTGTATTGTGCCATTATCTTTTATACGCGTGTAACGAAAAAAATACAACTTGTTTCTTTGTTTCTTTATGCTATTTCCAATATTTTCTAGGAGTCGTGCTTGCACTCCCACTTTTTACTTATGTTGATTGTACTCTTATTTAGTCCAATTGAACTACTTTTGGGGTCACATGTTGGACATTAGTAAAATTATCTTATCTTATCTATGTAGCTATCCACTTTAGGTACTCTTGGAATAGTTTGGAAATCATTGATGGCATGGAATGTCACTGGAGTGACAACCCCTTCTTGAGGATGTGACATTTTTCTTGATGAAGTCATGACTCACACTCCATATTGATGGTGTGGCATTATTTTTTATAAATTCATGACTCACACCCCCTCTTGAAGGTGTGGGTATAGTTGATTTGAAATACCCATTTCAGATTATGCGCTCAAAATCTGAAATGGATATTTTAGTTCTCGTAATTACAAATATTAATCATGTGATTTGCCCATACTTCTTAATGGTAGCATGCAATGTTTCAAGTCATTGGTCACTGGTGTTGTTTGATTCTTATGGCAGTTTCCCTACATGAATTTCTTTCATTAGCGGTGCAATTGTTCTCTATGTAGTGATCCATTCTAGTTGCTACTTCTTGCACCTTGTGTTGGAGTGTCTTTGCACCACTAGATGTAGGCTATCATGTTGTCTTCGTTCAATGCACTGGTACTATTGCAACGAGATATTAACATTTATTTATTTCCAATTTTAATAGTCCTGAATATCTATCTGGTAGTAGTCTCAAACTTTTCTCATGCTTGTTTTGTCTTCTAAAAAAAATAAAATCTTGGGTTTTTCCAATTCACCTGTATTGTCTTGAACAACTCCTTCACATGTGCCCAATTTTGAGCCACTTATCCTACTTAACATGCTTGGTTCTGTTTCATGTTTGTTCCATTCGAACTTTTGTGTTATTACCATTCAAATTTCTTTTTCAAACATGTCTCTTTCCTTGTTTTACCACTTCACCCAGTAGACTCTTTTTTGTGTTATTGACTATATTATGGAGTTTCGTGACTTATTTTTATTCAAATTCTCTATGGTGGTTGTTTCCTATCTATTTGAGTGTTTTCTTGGCAATAATTTCTAGTTATTGTTTATCTCTCCTTCGATAAGGTAAATATATGGTAGTAAAAGTCAATTAATATAAAGTGTGTAAGTGCAATTTTATTCCTAGTTTGTAGAGATTGATAAATTCTATAAATTGAGGTAGTTTCTAGAGGATTTATTCGCTGAGTCTTCTCCTAGCATGTAGAGGCTTTATTTAGGAATTTTTTATTTTTAGTTCAAAGTTTTCCTCAGATGTGTGCTTGAAGCATTTTTTCATTTTTGAAGTTTTGACTTAGGTGATTTGAGTCAATTGTGCATGAGAAATTTGAGAAACTATTGATTTGTGATGTATAATTAAGTAGATTCCTAATAATTTAAAGCTTATTACGTAATCAAGGCCTCGGTCCTTATTTTATTTTACAAAAATGTTAGACCAATGCATTGATTGTATAATATGGATTAGCCTATCAAGGGTTTGTACCTGTTTGGGAATAATTATTTCCCCCTTCTTAACACTTGATATAGTTTAGGTTATTTGGATTGTGGGAGAGGTGTGAGTGTTCTATATTTCCTTCCAAGTTGTGATTGGTGGTGGCTACCTCCATTATTTTTTGGCATCTTGGGATTTGAGAAGAGTTTTGTTTCTTTTCATGGTAATCATTCCTTGGGAACTGGTTTAATATTTTTCAATGATTTGGGTACAATGAATTTAATAAACTATGAAAAAAGTCAGAGCATAAATACGTTGATAATATTTGCAGAATCGAATAAATATTGCAGAGGAGTTAATGGACAAGGGTTCAAATATCCAAATAACTTCAGTCAAAATTATGCTTTAAAAAGAAAACTACAATTACTACACTATGCAGATAAGTGTGACCTACCTCAAAACACACAGGGTATTTGTGGTGCATTTATGTTTCCACATAAGGGTAGAAATCCTTCAAGAGGATAGAGTAGCAACATCCTAGAAAAAGGTACATTAGCAAATAAATCATTCTCGCACTACAATGAAACAAGGGAAGAAACAGTGATAATTTGAGAAGAAGAAGTGATAATTTGAGAAGTCATAAAGAACATACCACATTTATAACAGTGGAAGAAATTATCCTTTTTGCCAGTTCTAAAAACTAGCACAACTAGCTAAAGTCAACTACAAGAAATACATCTAAATACATTTCACAATAGCATGAAATATTACTTTACTAGAGATCCAGAGACATCATATGCACAAAGAGAAACACATACCTGCAAATTCCACATCCATCACAGTGGTATTGCTGTTTTGAGTCTTGGAAAACCAAAGTGGAAAGTACAATTAGAACCAAAAGCGTATACATCCAAAACATCTTTTTATAATTTTGTTAGTAAAACTCTTTGTTTCATGAACCAGAACTATTAAACCTGAAAAGGCATTAAGAATGTACATCGTCATCAAAGAAATTTCATTTTTCACTAGTGAAGACTAGCGTACCTTGAAGACTATTATTATGAACAACAAAAAACACTAGTGAAGATAGATTTCATATAGTAAATTTGTTATTGCTGAAATCCAAAAACAATAAAATATTTCCCATATTTGGAAAAGATGATGGTAAGAGACTGCCAGTGAGATTGTTGTTGCTCAAATATAAATGAGTGAACCTTTTTTGATTTCCAAGTGCTACCGGATGGGTGCCATTTAGTTTATTATTTGTTAAATTAAGCTTCACATGGCCTAAAATCATTCCTAAACCCATAGGAATACTACCATAAAATTGGTTATGAGACAAAATCAGACCTCGAAGGTTTTGGAGTCTCTTGAAATCAGGTAAAATGGGTCCACTAAGAAAATTGAAGGACAAATCCAGCAAAGTCAGACTTGCAAGAAAAGAAAGTTGCCAAGGAACATGAAGAGTAAGTAGGCTTCCATGTAAATTTAACTCAACTATCACACTTCAATTCCAAATCTTCTCAGTAATGTTACCAGCCAAATTGTTCCACGAAAGGTCCAACAGTCCATGGTGCTGTGTAAACTTAGAATCAGGTAATGTGAATATTTTTTTGTATCCAGCAAAAATTTCACCTGGAATGGAACCAGAAAGATTGTTATGAGAAAGGACTAGGTTATCCAACATTTCTATCTACCCAATATTTCTTGGAATTGTGCGAGAAAAATCATTACTTCCCAAATCAACATCCACAAGATTGACATAGTCAAAAAGTTGAGGAGGATTTTTTCCTAAGCTTGTTTCCATGAAGTGATAATTTTTCCAACCTCTTTAGGAATAAGTCCTTGTAAATAATTTTTATCAAGGTGTAACTTATGGAGATTTCTCTCAGTAGACATGGACGGAGAGAACCCACCCACAACGAAGTTATTGTTGAGTGATATTCCAAGCAAAGTTTGGGAACTCCAAAGCTCATCAGCCTATTTTTTAGACAAATTGTTTTGTGCTATGTCTAAGGTGACCGTAGGAAGGCTTGAAATATAGCCAAAGATTCCACCAGAAAATTTTTTCCCATCCTAAATGGATTCTAAGCATGCCCGAATCACAATTCATAACCGGAAGCAACCATTTCACTCTCTCTCATTCAACCCATATTTGTTGATAGCTATAACAAGTATGTCAGATTCATCCACTCTCAGAAAATGTCCTCTATGCTAGCTGTAAACTGATTCAGTGACAAAGAGATAGAGGCTAGGCTCTTGGCATGACAAAGCTCTTATTGATGTCGCTGCTAGTTTTCGCCTAATGCCATAAGTTGCTACATAAGTCGAATTTGTTATGGTTGGGTGTTGCTACTCCAAGAAGTTGTATTGGGCCAAGATAAAATTTCCTAAGGCATGATCCATATCTAGTAAATGTGCCTTCAAGGCTTGGAGACAACAATAAGAAGCCACATATTGTACAATAATGGAAACTCAAAGGGATGCACAAGTTGTAAAGTACCCAAAAGTGGTTTACCACTCTCCACTTTGAAAATAAAGTAAATCACGTAAGCCTATCCAAAAATTAAATAATTATTATGTTATGAGATGATTCCAAGAAATGGAGGCTCTAAAATGCCATCAAGGATGAACAATTAACCAGGTAAATAAGTCCATAGGAGTTGAAAACAAGAAATCATGAAAAATCAAATTGAATAATGGTCTAGGCTTAGTAAATGAGCCCTGAAAGGTCAAATATTGATGATGCAGGACCATGAGGCTTAGAGACAAAAGGCTTCATTAACTATTCCAAAAAATAAATAAAAAAGTTACAAGCAAAGGTGTTGGTACCTTTAGCTGTCAATTTACTGTTGTACTAGATAGGGTTGAACTAGTATCTAGGAAAGTTGAACTGTTTTAGTTAGATTTAGTATATTTAGCTTTCAGTTGATAGATTTAAGGAGGGTATTATGTAATTAGGATTTTTTCTAAATTAGGAGAATTCGATCCTCCAGAGGAGGTCGACTGTTATGTAAAAACCTATAAATTGTAACCTCCGAGAAGGAGGAATTCGGGATTTGGGCTGTAGAAGAATGGATTTAGAGGGTTTGCCGCTGATTTAATACAATTGTAGAGTTTATTATTATATTGTATTCTTGGCAAGTTCCTTGAGGGTTTCACCCTTCGAAAATTCATTGGATTATGAATTTCTGTGCATAAATCTATATGTATTAAACTTCTGTGTAAAGATTCAGAGGAATTTAAAGAATTCTGGTTCATTTGCTTGAGATCGGGTAGTGTTAATTGATCTATGGTTATTAGAGTTACGTAGTGGAAAGGGAGGTTTCTAAGAAGAACTGAAGTTAAAACCGAAGAAATGGCGGAAATCCGCATTTGAACGCGATATAAAATGAAATTTGAAGGACAAGCGGTTTTCGAGAAACCACTTATTGTTGTCGCACAACTTTTGGTGTGCGGGTGGTTTTATTATGATTGAACATGATCCAATCATATTTCGACAGGTCATGAGCGCAATACCACCCATTTCGCGTTGCTTTTGGGTGATAAAGTTCGGAGGTCGAATGAACACAATAGTCGTCCGATCAGATCTGTGGGTGATCCGACGGTGTTCGCGTCGGTAATTGCACGAGATTTAAAACAAGGTTTGGACCCGATAACTTATGCAACAGAGATTTATCAAAAGGTTTGAAATCTGAAACATTGATTCCAAAGGGTTTAAATATTCATTTCCGAAGGTTTATTTCAATATAATTTCATTAAAGTGTTTGAAATCCGGATATATTATGTGAAGGGGTTAAACATGGTTTAAGTGCTTTATAATGTTCCAAAGGTTGTAATATTGGTTCAAAAAGATCTTTATTAAGTGATTCATTTCCAGAACATTTCTGAAGGTCATAGAACATTGTTTAATGTGCTTTATTATATTTCCGAAGGTTTAAAGGTTCCGAAGGTTTAATATTGTTTAAAGTGCATTATTACATTGTGAAAGGAATAAGGGACTTTTTAGCTTTCGAATGTGCATTTTATTAGTTGCATCAAACAAATCTGATAAAATTTGATGATGGAGAGTGGAATAGGAGATCAAGAGCTAATTCCTCTTGAATTAGAGAACGTTGTAACTAAATTTGAACAACTCTCCTTAACGCCTGTACCCACACTGCCATCATTTGTGGTATAAGAGCAGTCTTCAGAGCATTTTTCAGACACTAAAAAAGCTTCCAAAATTTAGAAAAATAAATCCAACATGGCTATTAGAATTGGTAGAGGTGGAGCTGGTAGAAGAAGAGGTAGACCAGTTGCAAACGTTGAAGTACTAGAGACTATGCAGCAGATTCAAGCTAGATTGGGAGCAATAGAAGCAGGACAACAGAGAGATCCTAAAGATGTCACTGAACCTGAAGCCGAAGAAGAAGAAGAAAATGTTGAGCTTAATCCTAATATGAGATTCTTTAAATCAGTTTTAGGATCTACATCCAGGCCTAGACTTGAAGTATCAGCGTTTGCAGGAGGATTAAATCTAGAAGAGTTGATAGAATGGATCAATGAAATGAATAAATGCTTTGATTATGAAGAGATGAGTGAAGAAAAGAGAGTTAAGTTTGCTTTCACAAGGTTGAAAGGACATGCAGCACTTTGGTGGGATGGAGTGCAAGCAGAAAGAAGGAGAGTTGGTAAGCAACCAATCAAGAATTGGAACATAATGGTGGCAAAGCTGAGAGGTAAGTTTTTGCCTGGTGATTATCAGCTTTCATTGTTTAGACAAATGCAGAATCTTAGACAGAGATTAATGACAGTAAAATAATACACAAAAGAATTTTACAAAGTGATCATAAGAGCAGGACAAATTCAAGATACAACAGAGAAGATTTCCAGGTACATAAATGGTCTCAGAATGGAGATTCAAGATGAGATAAGTATATTGTCTCCTAAAATAGTAGAAGAGGCTTACCAGATGGCCTTAAAAGCTGAAGAAAAACTCATGAGAAAGCAATCTGCCAAAGGAAGAGGTACTTTCCAAGGAAGAGGAAGTCAAGGTGGTATAGGAAGATCTACAACACCAAGAGATGGAGCTAGCAGCAGCTCACCTCAGTATGCACCCACAGAAGGTGATATAAGTGGCAGAAGGAATCCTTACAGAGGAAGATGAGGAAGAAACAGAGGAAGAGAAGTCAGATGTTACAGATGTAACAAATTAGGACATAGAGCCTATGAGTGTCCAGAGAATGTGGGGACAAACCAGAGAAATGAAATTGTTTCTCAGACTGGAGAAGAAGCAGCAAAGTTGCCTTAAATAGAGAAATAAATTGTGCTAGAAAAAGGAGAATCTTTGGTGGTTAAAAAGGTTTTGTTAAAACAAAAAAAGGAAGTTGCTGAACCAATACAGAGAAATAATTTGTTTAGAAGTGTGTGCAAATTTCAAGGGAAATGCTGTCAATTGGTAATTGATAGTGGTGGTATAGATAATTTGGTCTCTACAAAGGTGATGGAGAAGTTGAAATTGAAGACAAGGGAACATCCAACACCCTACAAGGTGTCATGGCTTCAGAAGGGACATCAAATGATAGTAAAGGAACAATGTGAAATATAATTTCATATGGGTAGCTACAAAGATAAAATCATGTGTGATGTGATGCCTATGGATGTATGTCGCATATTGCTAGGTATACCTTGGTAGTATGACAGAGCAGCAGTACATGATGGAAAGATAAACACTTACAATTTTTTCAAAGATGGTATGAATCAAACATTTTTACCTATGGGAGAAGAAGATGCATCAAGTAAAAAGTCTAATCCAAAGGATTTATTGTTGAGTGGAAAAGAGTACTTGCAGCAGATTGAAGATGATGAGGTAAATTTTGCTTTAGTTTGCAAACCTAAGGTAGTATTTACTTCTACTAAAATTTCTGATTTGCCAATTTAAATTCAAGAAATGTTGGAAAGCTATTGTGATATTATTGTGGATGATTTGCCTGATGAATTACCACCTGTAAGAAGAATCAGGCATCAGATAGATTTTATTCTAGGATCAAATTTTCCAAACAAAGTAGCTTACAGAATGACTCCTACAAAATATGAAGAAATCAGAAAGAAAGTGCAGGAATTGGTTGACAAAGGGTTGATAAGAGAAAGTTTGAGTCCTTGTGCAGTACCTATAGTATTAAGTCCGAAGAAAGATGGAGGTTGGAGAATGTGCACTGATTCAAGAGAAATTAACAAAATAACAATTAGGTATAAATTTCCTTTACCTAGAATTGAAGATTTGATGGATTGTTTGAGTGGAGCAAGATATTTTTCAAAACTAGATTTGAAAAGTGGGTATCATCATATTAGGATAAGGGAAGGAGATGAATGGAAAACAACCTTTGAAACAAATGAGGGATTGTATGAATGGATGGTAATGCCTTTTGGTTTATCAAATGCACCTAGTACCTTTATGAGGCTTATGAATGAAGTATTAAGGGAATTTATTGGTAAATTTTCAATAGTATATCTAGATGATATATTAATTTACAACAAAACAAAGGAAGAACACCTGAGACATCTTAATTATGTCTTAAGGAAGTCACATCAAGAGAAGTTACTGATAAATTTAAAGAAATGTTCATTCATAAAAGAAGAATTGGTATATCTAGGTTTTGTTGTTTCTGTTGAAGGATTAAAAATGGATCCATAGAAGATAAATGCAATTGTGGAGTGGCCTTCACCAAAAAGTGTTTTTGAGGTAAGAAGTTTGCACGGTCTTGCTAGTTTTTATAGAAAATTCATAAGGAATTTTAGTAAGATCAATGCACCTATCATTGAAACCATAAAGAAGGACAAACAACCATTCAAATGGACTACTGAAGCTGAAATAAATTTTCAGTTCTTGAAGCAAAAGATAACTGAGAAACCTATCTTAGTTTTTCCTGATTTTAACAAACCATTTCAAGTAAAATGTGATGCCAGTGGAGAAGCTATTGGGGCTGTATTAAGTCAAGAAGATAGACCTGTAGCATATTTCAGTGAGAAGCTGAATGAGACAAGGAGGAAGTATTCTTCTTATGACAAGGAATTTTATGCAATTTTATAGTCATTGAAGAAGTGGAGACATTATTTAATGTCTAAAGAATTTGTGCTATATTCAGATAATCATGCTTTACAGTATATTATGCAACAACCTAAATTGAATAAAAAACATGCAAAATGGGTTTAATATCTTCAAAGTTTTAATTTTGTGTTGAAGCATATAAGTGGTCAACCAAACAAGGTAGTTGATGCCTTGAGTGGAAAAAGAATTCTTGTTCAAGAAAGTCAAATTGAAGTGTTAGGTTTTGATTTTCTTAAAGAACTATATAAAAAATATTTGGATTTCAAAGAAGCATTTGAAGCATGTTGTAATCCTGTTTTGATAGACAAAAGTCAGTGGTTAGATTATTTATTGCAAGAGGGTTTATTTTTCAAAAGAAATCAGTTGTGCATACCAAATTATTCCATGAGAGAAAATTTAATCAGGGAAAAACATAGTGGTGGACTTGCTGGACATTTTGGTGTTGATAAGACTTATGAACAACTAAGTCATTTTTATTTTTGGCCAAAGATGAGATCTGAAGTGGAAAAGTATGTGAGAAATTGTAAAATTTGTCAATATGCAAAAGGGAAAAGTCAAAATGCAGGTTTGTACATTCCATTACCTATTCCAGACAAACCTTGGGATATGGTAAGTATGGATTTTGTTTTAGGATTGCCTAAGACACAGAGAGGAAATGATGCAATTTATGTTGTAGTTGACATATTTTCAAAAATGGCACATTTTATTCCATGTTATAAAACCAGTGATGCTACTCATGTTGCCAATTTGTTTTTCAAGGAGATTGTCAGATTACATGGGTTACCTAAAAGTATTGTCTCTGATAGAGACACCAGATTTGTTGGTCATTTTTGGAGGACATTGTGGAAGAATCTTGGTACTAAACTGAGTTTCAACTCAGCTTATCATCCTCAGACTGATGGGCATACTGAAGTAGTGAACAAGATTTTGGGTAATCTTTTGAGAAGTCTTGCAGGAGAACATCCTAAACAGTGGGATCATATTTTACTACAGGCAGAGTATGCATATAATGATTCACTTAACAGAAGTACATGACAGAGTCCATTCCATATAGTTTATGGAATGCACCCAAGAGGAGTATCTGAATTGAGGAACTTGGGAAAAGCAGAATTGAGAAGTGTTGAAGGAGAGGAGTTTGCTTCAGAAATTCAAGCAACACATGAACAGGTAAAGTAGTAGCTACAAGACAACAGCATCAAGTACAAGAACAGAGAATATTTGAGCAAAAGAGAAGTTAATTTTGAAGTTGGTTATTTGGTTTTAGCACACTTAAGAAAAGAAATATTTCCAAAGAGGAAGTATAACAAGTTAAAATTCAAAAAGATAGGACCATGCAGAATATTGAGAAAGTTTTCTGCAAATTCTTATGAAATTGAATTACCATCTGATATTGGAATATCTCCAATATTCAATGTTGTTGTTTTGTACAGATATGAAGATAGTGGCACAGATTATAGACCAGAAGATAGAGAAAAGATTGACTGGGTAAAACAGTTACCCACAGCAAAGACACTACAACCAGAAAGGATATTAGACAAGAAAGTGTTTAAGAAAATCATGGGACAGGAGTATTTTCAATACTTGATCAAGTGGAGGGATCAACCAATTCAAGATGCTACCTGGATGATAGAAACCATGCTGCAGAAATTGGGCAGTTGTGTGGAAGAGCTCATAGACAGGAGCCCATGAAGATTTTTGTCGTCAGGAGTCTAATGCAGGAGCATGAGGCTTAGAGACAAAAGGCTTCATTAATTATTCCAAAAATCCAAAAAAAGTTTACAAGCAAAGGCATTGGTACCTTTAGCTATCAGTTTACAGTTTTACTAGATAGGGTTGAACTAGTATCTAGGAAGATTAAACAAGTTTTAGATTTGTTTCAGCATATTTAGCTTTCAGTTGATAGATTTAGGGAAGATATTATGTAATTAGGATTTTTATCTAAATTAGGAGAATTCGATCATTAAGAGGAGGTTGACTGTTATGTAAAACCCTATAAATGTAACCTCTGAGAAGGAGGAAATCGAATTTGGGCCGTAGAAGAATTGATTGAGAGGGTTTTTGCCTCTAATTTAATAAAATTGCAGAATTTGTTTATCTATTGTATGCTTGGAAAATTATTAGAGGGTTTCATCTCTTCGAAATCCATCATTTATCCTAAAATCCATTTGCATTATATATTCTGTGTAGAATTTACATGTGATTAGCTTCTGTGTAAAGGATTCAGAGGAATCTAGGGATTCTGGTTCTTTGGCTTGAGATTGAATAGTCGAAAAATGATCTATGTTGACTGAGTTCGCAGCGGAAAAAGGAGGTTTGCAGCGGAAAAAGGAGGGTTCCAAGAAATTGAAGTTAAACAATGAAATGGTGAAAATCCGTGTTTAAAAACGCGTTTGAAAACAAAATTTGAAGGTTAAGTGGTTTTGAAAGCCGATCAACATTGTCGCATAACTTTTTGGCATGTGAGCGGTTTATTTAATATGATCACGATCGAATACAATTGTGACACGTCATGGGCATGAAATCGCCAATTTCGCATGAATTTTAGAGTGATAAAGTCTGGGGTTTTATTGAACGCGATAGCCATTTGATCATTTGTGTTGGAGATCCAACGGTGATCACGTGGAAAGTTGCACGGAGGTTTAAAGAAAAGTATGGACCAACGTTTTATGCAATGGAGTTTTATTAAAGGTTGAAGTCGAGAAGTTCCAAAGTTTAAACATTCTTTCCAAAGGTTTACCATTGTTTCCAAGAGTAAATTATTACATTTACGAAGGTTGTTAAATATTCATTCCGGAAGGTTTAACATTGGTTTAAGTGAGTTATAATGTTGCGAAAGGGTAAAGGGACTTTAGGAAACATGGTGCATTTGTCCCCATCAAACAAACATAATAAATTTTGATGGCCCGAGGTGGCCACAAGACAGGAACTAATTCCACCTAAATTAGAAAACATTGTAACTAAATTTGAACATCTCTCTAACGCCTGCACCTGTGCCATCGGTCGGTTTGACACCCCTTTGAAATATCTGAGGGGAACGATTATTTTAGCATCATACATTCGTTTAAATTATTTCTCAACTAAAGGTAACAAAAATGGATTTATTCTATGAAGTTTCTATTTGAAAGGCTTTTGTTCTTCTTTAATTGGAATTTTGTGTTGAATGATGTTGGCATCATAAAATTTCAGGTCCTTATAACTCCAAGTGAAAACATCAATTTGGTCTTTGAAAAATGGCTATATATCTCCATTTGGTCATAAGAGGTAATGTTTTTGACAGTTTGATCATTTTCGGGTTTTTTTCAGTACCTATTTTACGTTCCTCAACTTCTGCTCCTATGGGCTCAATTTTACGCTTCTTTGCTACATTATTCAAGTCAAAAAGGTCTTCTAATGGAGCTAATCCTTGAGGAAAAACGTTATATTTAGTTGAAGAATTTCAAAATCTTCTTCTTCAGGATCTATTTCATGAATTTCTAATTTAGGCACACTTTCATCTCAAGGATTATTTACATCTAATCTATCACATTGGTTTACCAAAGGATTATATACAAATATTTTATTTTCTACATGATCTTCTGGTTTCATTTGATTTTGTTAATGATTATCCAAATCTAACTGTGTTTCCTCAAACTCATCTTTTGACAGTAATAAATTTTGAATTTTTTTGTCATTTCTAAACACCTGTGAGTATCACATGTTGTCTAGTATTGTAGGGCAATGTTTAATTTCAATTATGTGTGTTTTTTTTGGGTGAGGGATTTTACAAGTTCTTGCAGAGACAAAAAGACTATCATATATGACATTATGGGCTCTTGGAATTACTGCTAGATCATATTCCACAAAAGTATCTAATAAACGGTGTGTTGTGTTTCTATAGGCTCTTAATCTAGGGTGTTTAGCGACATATTCTCCTGTTACTTGTTTGATAATTAATTCTGAATCTCCCTCCACAATAATCCTTTTAGTACCTAATTTCTTAAGTAAAAATAAACCTAACATCAGAGCTTCACATTCAACAATATTGTTGGTGCACTGAAAATTAAGTTTATAGGAATTCCCTTCACAATGATTATTAGATGTATTAGATAGCCATATTCTTGCTCCAGAGCCTTATTTACTACAGGCTCCATCAAAGCTCATATTCCAGAATAGTTTTGGAGTGGGATCTAATCGGTCGAGTTGAACTGGGTTTTCATCAATACTATTTCAAAATTTTGCTTCAATTTCAGTATCATTGAATAATATGAATGAATCCAAATCAATGTGAACAGAATATGGAGGGTAATTATGAATTTTTTCTTGACTGCTTACCATATATTTCATGATATTTTCCATGTACAACCTTCTTTGCTGACCAAAAATTGGTATTGTAGCATAGGTCATATCTAGTTGAAGGGTTCCTTGTAACTTTTCTCCGCAATAACGTGATAAAAGCATGCCATATTTAGGAGGAATGTCTGCTATGATAATGTCCATAACTAGGTTGTTCGTTGGAAATTTATACAAAGTTACACATAAGTCCTTGATGATACCTAAACACTTCACTTTACTTGAATCAAATGAATATGGATCTTTGTAAGGCCTAGCGATGTCAAGATCTAAATTTTCCATTACAGATTTGTGGATTAATCTCTGTGAAGCACCTAAATCCAACATAGCATTGTGTAGGATTTTATCATGTATGTTTAAGCTAACATAGAATGGAGGAACTGCTCCTTCTTGTAACATACCATCTACTTCTGGACCAAAAATTAATTCCGGTTGATCATCATTAAGGTTGAGAGTGTCTGCGGTTTCCCCAATCTTCATTACTTCCATTACCTGAGTTCTGTATGTTGTTTTTTCATTAGCTCTGTCAAAGGGATGGGACTTTTGACTTTACTTAGTTTTTTTTCAATATTAAACGATGATGGAATCTTTACATTATTAGGAATGTCAGGAATATCGATAGTTTATTTAGATTTAAGTAGGGCTTGCTGACTGGTAGTTTGAACATCAGTTTGACTTGGTTTAGAAACAAAATCAACTATCTTTTTAGTAGAAACCTTTGAAGGTTTCTTTCTAGGAATTTCACCAGATCTCTTAGAATATTTTTCTACTCTTTTCTTAGAATCTGAATTAGAGAAAATTTTGGCAGGTTGACCAGTGTTCTTCTTAGGAGTATTTTCATAAGTTTTTCTACTCCTAATATTATATTGTTTGTGAACCTCCATAATAGTGTTTTCAAACCCATGTTTATACTCTTCATATTATTCTAACTCAAGTTCTGTTTGGGCTAATGAAAATAGTTGTTGGTCTTCTTCGGTGAGAAAAATAGTATCATTATTTTGTAAACAAAAATAATTTATTTCATTATCTTCTTCTGCTTGAGGGATACCTTCATTTTCATCAACATAGTTTTCCTGAAAAGGGGGTCTAATTTTTTGGTCAGGTCCCCTTTGTTTGATGTATGGTTGATTTCTTCTATTGTTTTAATTGTGATTTTGGGGAGGGTTTTAATTTTCCCTATGGATGTTGGTATCAATCAACATTATTTCCATTTCCCTAACTAAAGAATCTATCTTGGCATCAGTGCTAGAGGTTGATGCTTCTTCTTTTAGGGTAACTCTCTTCTCAGCTTGCATTCTAGATCTTTTGGCCAATAGTCCGAATTTCCTCTAAGGTTCCAGGATTTATCTCTCTTAACTGATAGGCTATGTATGTTTCAAAACCATCTGGAAAATTAATCAACACTAATCCTTGGAGTGGTTTTATATGAGCAGGAATAGTATTATAAAAAGAGTTGAATCTAGCACAATAATCTTGCACAATCTCTCCATTATCTCTTTTGATATTTTCATACTCTAAGAGAATTTGTAGGGTTTTTTTTGTTTATTTTCCATCTGTCTAGAAAATGATGTTGTAGGACTGCTAGATCATTGATGGAAGTAGCTGGTAAAGCTCTAAACCATTTCCTAACCTCACCTCCAACGGTTTGAACGAATAACCTCAGCATAGCATCATCAACATCAATCTCATAGCGATCAAATAAATCATTCATTATGTCTACATGCTACTGACTAGTAATGGGTTCGGTGTTATCAAGCTGGGTATTTTGGATTGATAATCCTAGGGCATAGCTCCTATATTTTGAGGAAGAACCAAGGGAGAATAACATGCAGCCATGATTGGAGGTGGAGGGTTGACAGGTGGTGGATTAATAAGTGTGGAGGAGGTGGTAAAGAATGAACTGTATGTGAAGGAGAGGATGGATGAAGTGATGGAGATGAAGGCCTTTGAGTGTTTATGAGAGGAAAAGTAGTAAAATTTTTAGAAGAGGATGGACTCATAGATCTGTGTTGAACTATTTGGGATTTAATGGATGAAGTAGCAATATTTAATGAAGAAAATTCTACTGATTGTTGGATATAGGCATCTGTAACTAATGAAGTGAATTCTAATACATAATATTTGAGGATCTTAAAATCCTGGACAATTTCTTGATCATATTTTGTTAAAGAAGGTAGAATTTTCGGTGAATCTAGATGCAAAATTGATTGGTCAATGACTAATGTATCTGCCCAATTTAGGGATTTCCTTCTAAACAAGATTTGCTCAAACTTTAAGTAAAATTTGATATCTTAGAAGGTTTCAAGATTATTAGGGAGGGATTGTGCTCTAAGAAGAGGATTATTAATTCCATGACTTTCTGATGAAATGATGTGTTTGACTTATTTCTATGAAGTATCCTTAACTCTTTTTCTAATCCTTTTAGGATCATCCACTATTTCAGGAGGTTTGGGATCAAGATAGGATCTTGTATAAGGTCTCTTGGAAGCCAGTCTTAAAAATCAAAACAAACCCTATAAAATGTAACTCACACAAATCTTTTGATTTTGAAATTGCACACTATATTTAAAATTTTTTTTGAAAAATAGAAATCTCTATGAAATATTAATACAATGATTATTTAGCTAGAGATTTAATTTGAAAGAAATTATGATTGATCTCATTTCTTCCCTAGCATGGTGGCCACTATGTTAGCGTTGTGTAATTTGCTAAATATTGTGAGAACTAATGACATAGGCCAACATCAAACCAACTTTGGAAACTGGGATCTAGCCATGCCAGCTTTAGAGAGGGCTCTGTCTATAAGATTTATCTTTGTTTGGATAATTTTTTAGGCTAGTTATGATAGTACTTTGGGTTTTTATTTTTATTTTTATTTTGGAGGACTGATTGTATTCAATTTATTAATATCTATTGGGAAATGGAGTCAAAATATAACTGGATGGTTGCATCAAATTTTCACAGAGTAAGCACAGGGCAAGCTATGAATATTTACTGGATTTTTTTTAATTATAGATGGATTATGAAAGAAATATGAACAGATTCAGTAGAACTAAAGAGAAATGAAGAATTATTTAGTTTGGCTTTCAATGGAAAAAAATATGATTGTAAATGCAGCCAGAATAAGGTACTCAAAAGTAAATCATATTCATCATGCTTTCTACTTTACAATTAGAATTTAGATGATTACAATGAAATAAGATAATGAAACATAAGAACAGAAGAAAAAAATCACCATTATTTAAGTCACATGAATATTGTGAATGGTATGATTATTATTGATGCTACAGTGCTTTGAAAAGGCTTACAATACTCCAAAAGACAATAACGGTTCTGATATCAATCAATCAACATTTGATACTTCCAAAACTGAAGTATTTATAAAAAAAATTACAATCACACTATCTCTAACAAACTTGGAATAAAAAACTCTAGCTATTACAAAATTATAACTTTGGTGGAATTTGTTGTGAAAAGCAGGTGCTGATGTAGTGCGACAGTTAGGACGTGGACCACTATTTACTAATGTGTTGGAAGACTAAATGTTTTTCTCGCGAATTAACTATTGTATGAATGGAGTGTTGAATGCCTTTTGCTTCATGACTCAACCTTTCTGTCTTTTTGTCACCCGAAATCCTTTACCATGTTAAAACCTTTTTGTAAACAAAACAACATGAAAAACCAATATACCGTACTTGAAATATTTTAAATTTCAATTTTAAAGTTGCATCGCATCCACACACTTCATAATATTTAGAGTTTAAGTTTATGAATAATTTTATCGGCAATGCGATGCGAAGTGGGAGTTGAGGTGGAGGCAAGGTGGGACTGGATCGCATAAAAAATCAAACATTTTAAAGTCTCGCTATAAGCAGGGAGGTAAACTCTAAATCTGGTGAAGTGAAATGTGTGGGGAGGGTGAAGGGACGTGGCAGGTAAGGTTGGACCAAACTGCGTCACAAATCACAAACTTTAAGTTTTAGTTATAAGTGCGGGGATTAAATCCTTAAACTTGCGAAGTGCGGGGAGAAAGAGCCACTACAATCAGTGGAGTTTATAAATTGGTGAATGTTTTAATTTGATTTCATTTAATATGTTATATTGTTGGAAATATTGTCATTGATGGCAAAGGATCACAAAGGAGAAGCACCCGAACGAGCAATAAGACAAAGAATCAGAGGCAGCACAAGTAGCAAAGGTGGAAAATGAAGGCTCAAGACGGTGTAATGGTTATATGAATAACCAGAAGAACAAGATTAGGAGGGATATGCAAAATAAACAAAGAATTAGGGGCAGCAGAGGCACCGAATGCATCAGAGAAGCAACAAAGGAAGAAGAGGCAACAAAGGTAGAAGAGAAGAAACAAAGGCAACATAGAAGCATAAAATGCGTGCAGAAAACGTAAGAATCCCAAGTTGGAGTGAATAATGAATAGAATAACAAGCTCAGGAGATATCATCGCATTTAGAAATGGTATAAAGCTTAGGAAGGATAGTGGATATGCAGAGGAGCGGTGACAGCTGAAAGAAGGAAAATCGACTAAGAAAGAGAACTATTAGAAGAATTTCAAGGGAGGCAATCAGACGGCAAAGATCGAATCATAGAATCAAAGTATTAAGAATTAATGATAGAGATTAGAGCGAGCAGAAGAGAAGGAGAAGACCCCCATGAAGGATGAGCAGATGGTCAGGATTAGATCGCAGAAGTGAAGGTGAGAGATGGATGACAGAGAATGAATCGTACCAAGAGATATTTCACAAATTGAACTTTTAAGAGTTTAATGTTAAGGCATCCCATGGTGAGTTAAGTTTGTGATGCGAAGTGAAGGATCCACATGTTAGCAATGCACACAAGTTCACATTGCAATTATTAGAGGATATCGTTACGAGTTCACAATGTATGGTAAATTATATGTGATGTGGTGAGGGAAGAGCCACGTGTCAACACTATGCAGGAGCGCACATCGCAAATATTATAGGATACCGTTAATATTTCACACGATATGGTAAATTTTATGTGTAATGATGAGGGAAGAGCCACGTTTTAGCTCTACACACTAGCGCACATCACAAATTATATGAGTTAGCAATGTCCATGAGAGTTAAACTTGTGGGCAAGAAAAGTGCGATGTACTATGATTGGTGGAAAGTGTTGGGGGACACTCTAGTAAAGAAATTCTGCCGATATGTAATTACTTTTGGTTTTATGTTTAATCAGGCTTAAAGTAATAGTTTTTGATTCCACTGTGTATTTTTATATTTGTGCAAAATGTCAAAATGTGCGGGCAAGCAATGTGTGACGTATTGTGATTGGTCAAGTAGTGTGGGACCCGATAAACCCTATTCTATGTATGTTAATATGCGATTTTTTATTGCTAACGTATGTATGTGGAATAAACGCCGATATTGGACTCCAATGTGTTAAAAGTGATTTATGTGGGCCATAACTCACATATAACAGTGCTATGCAGTTGCAACTATGTAATAAAGGGAAAAATCTGAACACAACAAGTAAAGGCTCAAACAAGTAAAAGGACTTGACTTCGTGTAGAACAGTGCAATAGCATGGGGTGAGTTGGGACAAAAGGGGCAGTTATGCAGCACAGTTGAAACATAACTTCAGAAACATAAAAGAAAAAGGAGCATCAAGCACAAGAGGATAAATGCACAGGAAAGCTAAGAAGTTGAAAGGGCTGAATTAGAATATTTTGATTGTAACTGTAAATGTATTAATTAATTTATATTTTTTGTGATGCAAATGAAATTTTCCATAGGAAAATAAAAACTCCAATTTAATACTGAAATGAGTGTATTTAGTGTAGTAACATCCTAAATATGCTGAGTGAGGAAATGAATGGCTAGAAGGCAAGAATTGTGTCTCTTCGCTTCATATTCCCATATAGAATAAAAACAACCATGAATTAATCTCTATAAATGATGTTATTGTTATATGCATAGATATTTTAGAGAGTGGAAGAATAAGATAGAGTAGATAGAGAAGTTGTGGCAATCCAGAGCTAATATAAGGCGGATTTGAAGGCTAGAAGGATGACAGTCAAGAAGGAGAAAAAATAAGCTGATATATAGGTAAATCGGCATCTGATTTTATGGTAGTGTGAGGAAGTTGGTGCTTCCATATCAATTTGTAGCTTGATAGATGTCCAGTTGTATATGGTTGAGGTAGGAGCCTCATGTGGGTTGTATCTTATAGAAAATAGATGGGAGTTGGAGCTTCCTTGTAAGTAGTAGCTTGCAGAATTTGAGGTAGTAGCCTCCTGTAGGTTGGAGCCTACAGAAACTCAGTGGTGAGAGGGAGTTGGAGCTTGCCTTTGCATCACAACAATAATAAGATTTGGTTTTCTCCCTTATGGGTTTCCACTTATATCATTTTTTTATATGCATGATGATTCTTTGTTGAAGTTATGTATTTAATCTGCTTAATATTTTCTACTCACATATTAAGATTATTGTTTCATTATACACTAATTTGATCATGAAATGAATGTGTAAATAAGTTTAAAAGAAAGTTTTAAAAGTCCATAAATGTACTAAACTGATTCACCCCCCTCTCAGTTTAACTAAGGGTTCAACAACTGCTATCAGAGCTAGTTCCTTCTGTATCAATTTAGCAACTCGAAGGAGATCCTAGGTCCCCAATATGGCTATAATAGAAGGATGCTCAACAAATAAATCCCCTTTGTTTATTCACACAAACTATGCCTTCTGGAAAATAAGAATGAGGACATACATAATTTCTCTAGGAATAAAAGTTTGGGTTGTTGTGGAAATATAATATGCTCCAAAGGATACCAACATAGAGAAAGAATCTAGACAAGGTCTCATAGCTAATGCAAAAGCAATGAATGCACTCTTGAGTGGTCTCTGTGAGTCAAAATTTATTAAAGTAATGCACATTAAGACAAACAAATAAATATGGGATACATTAGGAAATATCCATGAGGGAGATAAAAAGGTGAAGATGGCCAAACTACAAGCCTATAGAGCTCAGTTTGAAAATGTAAAAATGAATCAAGATGAAGATATAGCTAGTTTCTTCTTAAAGGTTTCTGAACTTATGAATAACATGAAAGCTCTACGAGAAACCATTAGGGAATGTGTAATTGTAAAAAATATATTGAGATATTTACCATCCAGGTTTAACCCTAAGGTTTCTGCCATAAAAGAAACAACAAAGTAGGAAACATTGACCATGAACAAATTCCTTGGAAACTTGACAGCCTATGAGATGAGACTTCCAAAAGGGAAGTCAAATGTGAGGGAGGTAGCCTTTAAGGCTGATATGTGTGGAGAAGAGAAGGAAGGTAGATGCTCTTGCTTTGATGGAGAACAAGCCAAATTTGCTAGAAGATTGGAGAAAGGAACAAGTAAGTATAAAGGTAAACTTCCATTTAAGTGCTTTAACTATGGAAGAGTGGGGCACTATGCATCTATATGTCCTCATAAGAATATGGAGAATCAATCAAGAGGGAAAGAGAAAAAAAATTTCATCAATAGGCCGAAAGGGAATAGATTTAATGGAAGATCATTCTATGTTCAACAAGACAGCAGTGCATCTGAGAGCTCAGATGAATCCCTCAATGAAGAAGGAACATGAAAATTAATTTTGATGGCCAAGGAAGAGCTTGAGGAAGATCTTCTAGAATTTGAAGATGAAGGTGAGGTAGATATTGAGGGGGAGCTAATTAGTGCCATGAGCCCCCTATTTTTCTCTCTTTTTGTATTTTCCCCTTCCTAAATCATAACCATTTACCTTTGTTTTACCTCTTTTATACACCCCTCATTTTGCACTAGTCCAAGCACGGTGACATATTTCGTATAAAATTTATTTTTCATACTTTTAATTCAATTTAGCATTTATTAATTATTAATTACATGATTTCTTACTTTTAATCACTCTTTATAACTTATAGATATCTCCAATGTTTATTTGGTGGTTAAAGTCCTTACCGTGACCGTTGATCCTAGTGTAGGATCGGATCTTGCACTGTTTCCAACATAGAAAAACCTTGCAGCAGATCCGAACCTCCTCGATCACTGCCTCATTTTGAGCAGCTCCAGCCATGATAGGCCGAGGTGATTCAACTTAGGCGAGACGATACGCTGAAGGGTGAAAGCTGATTTTCTACGACCCGGTTCTACCATACCTATTTTGAACCTTTAGCTAAACTCTGCGTTTTGTTATGTAATCGGTTAAAGGATCTATTTTGGCCTTTGGCCAAAGGGCTATATAATGTAAAATGTAAATAGGACTAGGAAGCGAAGGTTTTTAATCGTAAAGGAGAATAGAAACACAGCCGAGAGGCTGTAGCAGGTCGTATTTTTTTATCGCCCAAATCTGGGCTGGACGATGCCTTAATGTATGTACTTGCCTCAGTGAATTAATAAAAGGAGCTCCGCGTCATGTTTTGAAAATTATGTTTCTGTATTGAGTTGATGAATTCGTTAAGGTACTGAGCAGCGTTTCTGTTTAAAGGGAAAAATTCTAGTTGGCTAGGGCCCAGCCAACCCAGCACGTTTACCCCATTTCGTGTTTTCTTGTAATTTGTGTTTACATTGTCAAGTGTGATTTAATCTTAAGCGCATGTATTCCTGTCTGAGTGCAAGCGGATCTGTTGTATCAAGTAGATAACTTTCCTTTTCCTGCAATTTCTGTTCTTGCACTTGATTTCAGATTGGTTTTTATCAGCCTAGTCCAAGCAGGAGAAATGAACGTGCACCAATGCACGTTGGTGTGATATCTCTTTTTCTGCAACTCTTCTTGATTAGTTTTCCCGCCTGGTCTAAGCAGGAGAAATTAACCTGCACCAGTGCACGTTGGTGTGATGCAACAAAATTTCTTAGTTTAACTTCCCGCAACCCTCTTTCTTTCATTAAATGCTTCTTATGAAAAGATAAATATATATATTTATTGTTTCTTTATTTCTTCACTCTGTTAAGATCAGAAACATTCACTTTTTATGTGTGCAATTTGATTTAACAGTATAATAGCACTTGCAATAATTAAGCACTCATTTTAAGAATTAAATGCTAAGTGCAGGAAGCTCTGATTCGGTGCAAGAACTAGTTTCTTGCCACTGGATCTGAGTGCTTTGAACCTGGAAAAGTTCAAGCCCTTGCATGAAGTGAAAAGCCTTTAGTAAAGACACCATTTATACCTTCTGCATAAATCTATGTTCCTGCACTAGTGCAAGCATACTGAGAAAGTGCAGGACAGATTAGGGCAAGAAGGAAATCTCTAAAGGAGCAGGTTTAAGGGCCCATCTGATGAGACTGCTAAGTGTCTCTGCTAAAGAAAAACACACATTCAGTAGTTAAACAATAATTAGCTAGAGTGATTTCCTTTTATCTTTAATTCCCTCTTGCAAATGCATTCTTTCTTGTTCCAATCTTAGATTATTTTGATGGTTCAAGTTGCCTTTTTCTCTTTTTAATTTGATTTTGCAAACTTTCCTTTAAAGAAAGTAGGGATTTATATTAGGAATATTCATACCATCTCTGGAATTGCTTGTGCTTTGTCTCTAAGTTTACAGATCCCCCGGGTTGACGAATTAAGTGTTGAGGAGTTTTCTTAAGTGTAATTCCTGCACCCAACATTTTGGCGCCGTTGTCGGGGAGGCGATTTGATTTGGTAAGAATTTTCTGATTATACAATATAGGTAATTTTTTCTTTATTTTTGCAGTATTGTTTGGAGAAGCTTCTTTGAAGGAATTTTACTGGTTTTAATTGATTTATAAAAACATTTTTAACTAGAAGTTGTTTGTTATTTTTTTAATTTTTTATTTTTGAAATGAATGCCTGGAAAAGGTAAGGGTTCGAAGCCCACTAAGGGCCAAAATAATTCTGAAAACAATTCTCATATTGGGTCTCCTTCTGTAAGCAGGAAGCCCAATCCAATTCAAACCCATCACGCAGGAAAAATCCACCTGGATTCTGGTGACAACAACTCAGGTGTGGTTCAACCTATTAAGAGCGGTACAAGTAAAAGGGAAACAATGGTGGACCATGAAGATCATTTGGAAGGGACTGGTGAAAACCAGGTAAGTGAAGAACAATCCACTTTTTTGTTTCCAATTGTGGATCCTGATACTGTGTCGTAAATGAAGAATATTCCACCATCAGCTCTCCCTCATTTCCATGGTAAAGTTTATGAAGATCCTAACTCTTTTCTATTCGAGTTTGATATTCTGTGTAGAAGTTATGATTATTCAACTGACGCTCAGAAGTTAAGATTATTTCCTGTTACTCTCAAGGACTCAGCTCTACGCTGGTTTATGGGGTTAGGAGGAAACACTATAACCTCTTGGGATTAGATGAAGAGAGTGTTTTTGTCTAAATATCAAGAATATTGCAAAACTCGGGACATGCAGGATGAAATTTTTACAATCATACAAGATGATGATGAAATGCTTGAAGATTATTTGGAAATATTTATGTATATTTTACAAAGGTAAAAACTTAAGCTTGATCTCAACACTATTAGAACCTTGTTCTTAAGAGGACTTACTAATAATGCTAGAAATAATTTGAATCTGTTAGGACAAGGTGATATTTCTCAACAAACTTTTGATCAAATTTGTGAATTATGTAGGAAATTTTCAAGAAACCAGTACAGATCCGGTAGAGGAACTCGAAATAGAAATAGAAAAACTGAATCTACTGATGCTATGATTATTGGACTAGAAAATAAAATGGAAAACATGAAAATTGATATAATGAACATTGTTACCAAATAGTTAGACTCCTTAAAATTTCAGCAGAAACTCATGAAGGAACAAGAGTCATTATGTATTTTCTGTCCTAAATGTAGAGACAAGCATCCTCCTAAAGAGTGTCCTCTTAATTTGAAAGAAACTAATAAGTGTGCTATTTGTGCAGAAGACCATGTCACAGAAAAATGTCCCTCTATACCTGGACTTAAAGCTGTATTTATAGGGGGACAGCTTGAAGCTGAATACTTGTATGCTATGGGAGTAAGAAGGAATTGGCCTCAGGTAGTTACAGGTATGGCTCCTGAATTTTCTCCACACTATTTTGGTTATAATTCACATGCATATTCTTATCCTAACACTAATCAGCAGTGGCAATATGGGAACCAATATCAGCATGGGCAACCTTCTCAACCATGGCAACAAGGTTGGAAAGGGCCAACCCATTTTCCATATTCCCACTAGCCACCCATGCAATCATATCCATCTACGCATATACCTTATTCAATGCCTCAACTTCCGAGTCAGTCTACTCCACCGTTGCCTTTACCTCCACCCTTTCGACCCCCTCAGTTGCCTGCTCAACCTATGCCCAATCCTAACAATAATAAAGCAGTGAAAATGATCTATGTAACAAACCCACCTTTACCATTCGAATACCAGTCTATTCCAGTTGGGGTTCATGATATTCAATTAAGATCAGGAAGGACTGCAACATCAGAAAATCAGAAGCAACCTATGGTGATTGTTGAAGAGAAAGGAGAAGAGGAAACTCTTAACCATTCTCCGAAAGCTGTAACTAAGCAGCCTTTATCCTATGAATCCTTGCCATCCTCTTCCAACCAACCTCCCTTCCCAGAGAGGCTAGTAATGGAAAGGAGTGAGCCTATTTCTTAGACTAGTTTGTCATTTGAGCTTTGGAATCTTTTTATTAAGATACCTTTTCTCCAAGCCATTAAAGAGATCCCCAATTGTACTAAGATTATTAAGGCACTCTGTCTCAAGAAACCCGAGAGGAAGAGATTAGAACCCCAAACCATTCAATTTGTTGGTAGGGCAGCAGAGTTGTTGACGGGATGTGTGTCTGTGGAAAAATATACTGATCCCAGAAACCCTGTTGTCTCAGTTCAGATTGGTAATGTCCTTGTCTCTAATGTTCTTATAGACCTGGGGGTATCCATTAATGTCATGACTAAGCAAACCATGGATCAACTTCAGTTATCTCATCTTTTCCCTACTCCCACTGTGCTTGAATTGGCAGATAGATCTAAAATTAAGCCGGAAGGAGTATTGGACAATGTGATCATCTCATTAGATTCTTGGGAATACCCTACTGATTTCATTGTGCTTTAGCCAAAGAACCCAGTAGGGGGACATCCCTTGATCTTGGGTCGACCATGGCTTGCTACAGCTGATGCACATATTGGATGTCGTTCCAGTGATATGTATATTTCACATGGAGATTCTAGGAAGAAATTTACCTTATATCCCCCTGCCAGATCCATTCAGGATCTTCGAGATACTTTATGGTTGGATCAAAGCAGTGATGAGGAGACTCAGCCTATTTCCCTTATCCATCATTATACTGGGTCTTCACAAGAAGATGAGATTCAAGATTTCCTGAATAATCTAGACACTATGCCTAATTTTGAGCCATTGAGCCGGATTTTCAGCCTAGATTTTCAAGATAATCATGATTCTCATTCTTCTGTACCGTTTCATTTGACCACTCCCTTGAGTACTCCTGAGCCTGATACCACTCCTGTTGAGATTAGCCCTGGTAAGTCCTTGCATATTAGTTCAGATTTGGACTCATCTCAGCAGGAGCAGCTTGTGAATTTGTTGCAAAACCATCTTAGTGCCTTTGCTTGGGGCTATGAAGATATGAAGGGTATTCCTCCTGAAACTTGTACACATCATATCTATATTCAGGAAGGAACCCGACCTGTCTGACAACCCCAAAGGTGAATGAATCCAGCTCTAAGAGATATTGTGAAGGAAGAAGTACATAAACTCTTGGATGCCGGTTTTATCTATCCTATTTTCGACAGTTAGTGGGTCTCTCCATTAGTGATAGTACCTAAGAAATATGGAAGATGGTGTATTTGTATTGATTATCGAGAATTAAACAAAGCCACTCTCAAAGATTACTTCCCTCTCCCTTTCATTGACCATGTGCTTGATACCATTGCAGGAAAGAAATATTTTTCCTTTTTGGATGGCTTTAGTGGCTATAACCAGATACAGATTGCACCTGAAGATCAAGATAAAACAACTTTTACATCTCCATGGGGTAAATTTTCTTATAAAGTGCTTCCCTTTGGTTTATGTAATGCCCCGAATACCTTTCAAAGGGCAATACCGACTATTTTTTCTGATCTAGAATTTGTAGAAATTTATATGGATGACTTTTCTGTGTTTGGTGATTCTTTTCAGGAAGCTCTCAAAAATCTGGAGAAAGTACTTCTTCATTGTAAGGAAGCCCATCTCGCCTTGAGTGACAATAAATGTATATTAATGTGCAAAGAGGGAGTGGTACTTGGCCATTTGATTTCTGGTAAAGGTATCCAGGTTTATCCATCAAAGATTGAAATCATTCTGCACCTTCCTGCACCCAGAACTCAAAGGGAAGTAAGAGGTTTTTTAGGACATTTTGGTTACTATAGAAGATTCATTGAAAATTTTTCTAAGATAGTTGCCCCTATTTTCCGACTTCTAGCTAAGGATAGTGAATTTTCTTGGTCCACAGCTTGCCAATAGTCTTTTGAAACATTGAAGGAAATGTTGGTACAAGCACCAGTTTTGAGAGGTTCTAACTGGTCCATGCCTTTTCACATTTCCTCTGATGCTTCAAATTTTTCTATTGGCACAGCTTTAGGAAAAGAAGAAAATAAGAAATCCTATGCTATTTATTATATTAGTAAGAATTTGTCTTCCGCTGAGTTAAATTATATAGTTACAGAGAAAGAGTTTTTAGCTGTAATTTTTGCAATTAATAAGTTCAGGCACTATATTACAGGATATGAAGTATTTTTACATACTGATGATTCCGCAATTAAATATTTGATGAACAAACCATTGACTAGTGGTAGAGTGACTAGGCGGTTTCTATTGTTGCAGGAATTTAATGTTACTATTGTTGATAGACCAAGAAAATCTAATCTTGTAGCAGATTTTATTTCTAGATTAGATAATCCTGGTGAAGCAACTCTTGTTAATGATGATTTTCCGGATGAACATATTTTTACTATGTCAACAGATTCTCCGTGGTTTGCTGACATTTCTAATTACTTGGTTACTGGGAAAACACCACCCCACTTTTCCGTTCGTAAAAAGTGGAATATTATTCAGAAAAGTGTCGCATACTCCTGGATACAAGGAGATCTCTTTTATACTAGTCCAGACCTCATTATTCGTAGATGTGTAAGAGAGGAGGAATTGTTTGACATATTGAAATCTGCTCATGATGAACCTTGTGGAGGCCACTTCACTAATAAGTGGACTGCATATAAAGTATTGTGTGTTGATTACGTTTGGCCTTCCTAGTTTAAGTATGCCAAACAATATGTCAGGCAATGTGATAGCTGCCAACGAGTGGGCCAGCCTAATCAAACCAATGAAATGCCTTTATGCTCCCAAGTTATGATTGAGCCGTTTGAAAAATGGGCTATTGATTTTATAGGGCCAATAAATCCAACATCATTAAGTAAAAAGCATATTTTGGTTTGTACAGATTTTGTTACAAAATGGGTAGAAGCTAAAGCTGTTTCCTTTGCTACAGAAAAATTGGTTGTTGATTTTCTTTTTACTGAAATATTTACTAGATTTCGTGTGCCTAGAGAAATTGTTTCTGACAATTGTCCGCATTTTATTTCTAATCTAGCACAGGGTGTGATGGAGCAATACAAGATCCAGCACAGGAAATCCATGCCATATCACCTGCAAGCAAATGGCCAGGTGGAATCGACAAACAAAGTGATCGAGTCCATTCTTACAAAGACAATAAATATGCATCGAAAAGACTGGGCTAAAATATTACCAGAATATTTGTGGGCATGCAGAACCACTTGGAGAAATAGCATGGGACATACACCATATGAGATGGTATATGGAAAACAGGTTCTGTTACAAATTGAATTCCAGATCAAAACTTTCAGAACTGCAGTTCAGTTAGGACTAGATCTCTCTGAGGCACAACAACAACGTCTTCTCCAATTAAATGAGTTAGATAAATTTCATAGGGATGTTCTTCAGTAATGAAAAAGGTGGCATGACAAGTCTATTCATAAAAAGCAATTACAACCAGGTGATTGGGTGTTGCTTTATGATTCTAGATTTAAAATTTTTAAAGGAAAATTCCATACACGTTGGATGGGACCGTATGAAGTGATCCGAGTATTCGAAAATGGAGCATTAGAAGTTAAAACTATTGATGGACAAAATTCAGTATTCCTGGTAAATGGACACAGATTAAAGAAGTATTTTTAGCCTCTTGCTAGGAAAGATTTTACACAGCAAGTCCAACAACAATTCGGGATGGTAGTGGTGAATGGTAATACCAACTTTTTGAAACTATCAGTTCTTATTCTTCTTAAAAAGGAAGAAATAAATAAATAAAAGAGATTTTTTTTTTTTTTAAGTAAAGAAAAAATATCTTCTTGTAATTATGAAAATCAGTTTGCTAATATGATTGCAGAAGGATCAACCTAAAAACCAGCTTGCTGGCAGGAAGATCAAAAATTTCTGATAAAAAGAGAATGTTGCATGATTTTTTGATATGCTAGCGACCACCAAGTAAAATCAGGTTCAGTAGAACCAACATTTTTACAGTTGGGGTGATCAGCATGGATATTTTTATTCAAGTAAAGCTTAATTCTCGCTGCAGTTATTTTTCTTGCACCAGTGCAGGTAGAACTCCCGGAAAATTTTCTGCCTTTCTTCATATTCCACTTTCTTAATATTCCCTCAATTTTCTTCTTAATCTCAAAATGATTAAACCTTCCCATATTCTTCTGAATTTACCCTGTCTGTTTCGTAAAACCCCACTTTACCCTTGATTTTTTTTCCTATCCCACTTTTGTTTATCCCCTCTTGTGGTACTATTCTTGGAGTCCCTGTAACAGAATTCCTTCCCATTCTTAAATTTCCCTTTTTCCCACTTCTTTATTCCCTCATGAATTGCAGGATCTCGCATACAAAGAGCAAAAAGGTATGCTTTGAAACATCAAGAAAGGGCGAAGCAAATTTCCAGTATAAATTGAGGAAGTCATGTTGGAAGTTCAACCTATATTTTACCTAAATTCTCTGTTCTTTTTCAGATATTATGCTTGCAATAGTGCAAGCACGTCATCCTATATAATAAGTGCAAGCAGAATGGTACCAGCAAGATGGCATAATTTAAGTGGTGCAAGTAGACCAGTGCAAGCATGCACTTATTAGAAACAGAGTACAATTTGTTCTTTTCATAGCATATGTCATAGGAAAGTGGTCATCATGAATGTTTGTGAGAAATTCTTTCACTTAGTGGATAAGTAATTGTGATTATCATATTAACTAGGAGAAAATTTAAAGTACAAGGTGTTTTTAAGTTAAGAGTCATGATCATTTTTTAATGAATGCTAAAGTTATTTTTTTGTATTATGAAGGAGTGTGGAAATGTTTTAACTGTTGCTTGGATATAATTACCCTTTCCTCCATAATCCCAGATGTCCTTCACTCTTAATGATTACCCCACCTAGCCATTAAAAATTCCGCCACAAGTACCAATCCGGCATGGCCTCAAAGATGCCGCATATTCATGGCTATTTCAGTGGAATGAATGAATGATAAGATGGAAGGGATGGTGGACAGTTGGATCCCTATTTATAAATACCAATTCTCCCAGTGTTGCATGTATATTTTTTATTGTTCGTGACCGTTAAGTAGCGATGCCGCCTGTTCAAAGCGAACCCTCGTCTCTCAATATGGTAGAACAGACTGTTGACTTTCACAGAAGTCTTGCACTATTGCGAGACTTGAGCTTCCTTAAATTTTTGCAAAATTTTGACTAGCACGACCATGAAGTGGCCCTACAGTTTTCCAGAAGTTTAAAAAATGGCCAAGTGAAAATTGGGCCTCTAAAATTCAAGGTTACGGAAGAGTTTATAACAGCAGCGACAGGGTTGGAGAATACTGGTGAGGAGTATTTTAAAAATTAGAAACTAGATAGGAATCGGTGGCAACAATTCGTCATCGATCAAAACATGAAGGTAGATTGGAAGAAAGGAATCCCATGCAGTGCCCTGCTGGGACAGTGGCAGGACCTCCTTTTCATCCTACAAAAATTCGTGACTTGTGAGGGAAGGTACTCCCTCACTTTTGTGTACCATGTCAGGATGTTGCAGCATTTCGAAGGCAGTCGGCACGTCCGGTGACAGAATGATTTCTCCTATTGTTTGCTTAAGAGTTTGGAAAAAATGGCCAAAGGTGTGCGGGACGCACGGGTAGACCAGGCCAACAAGAAATTATATCACCATGGTCTGATAAAAATTTTGGTCCAAAAACAATTATAAATTAAAGGTATGACCTGGGAGGCACTATTAAAACAACTACATAAAAATAAAGATGCTGGAAAGGAGACAGAGGACTCCGCCAGCACAAGGAAGGGTCTGAGTAAAAATGAAAAGGGAAGTCCTTCTTGCACCAGTGAAAAAAGGAAACGACCCAAGAAATCAACAAAAGAAAAGGCCCCATCTCCAAAGAAAAAGAAGACAACAGGTGCACCAGTTGAAGAGAATCCTTCTTCGACACCAGTACAGGCACATACCCCCAAAGAAGACAACTTGTAAGTCCTTGTGGACGCAAAAAAATCTGTAGAAATTGAAGATGACACTCTGTTGGCCGATTTTATTAAGAAGGCCCCGAAAAAGAAAGAGGAATCTAGTGCAGGCGAAGAACCACAGTCCCCACAGGACATTGAATCCCCTCCTGCACCAATGTAAGAAGAAGAAGAAGAGCCGAAAGAGCAAGAAGAAGAAGAAGAATCGGAAGAGCAAGAAAAAGAAGAAGAAGAAGAAGAAGAGGAAGAAGTGTTTGGTGAAACCACGAGGGACACTGAGGTCCCTGAGGAAGACACAACCCCTATCGAGACAGAAGATTTGGTAACTCTTGCTGCCCGGATAGCTGAACTGGAGCTTCAAGTGCAGAACTTAGAGCAGCTCATAGCTAAAGCGCAGGAGGATAAAGAACAGAGTAGAGAAGAATTAACTGCGGAGATCCAGAAAAAGAAAGGAGAAGTTAGAGTTTGGAAGTACTGTGCTGCGCAATGTTTCAGGCGACTTAAACAAAGAAATTAAAGTACATCAGTAAGAAGAAGTCTGAAACATTGCAGGTGATGTTAGTATGCCAAAGTAGGATTGAGCTGGAATGCTCAAAGTTTTGAAGGTTTTTTTGCAAAGGTAAAGAGTTGTGTGAGGACACACAACAACTTAAGGATGGGAGGATGTTAGCCACCTAATTTGCTCTCTTTTTTCCATTTTCCCCTTCCTAAATCATTAACCATTTACCTCTATTTTACCTATTTTATACACCCTCATCTTGCACCAGTCCAAGCATGGTGACATATTTCGTATAAAATTTATTTTTCATATTTTTAATTCAACTTAGAATTTATTAATCATTTATTACATGATTTCTTACTTTTAATCACTATTTGTAACTTATCAATATCTCCTATGTTTATTTGGTAGTTAGAGTACTTACCGTGACCGCTGATCCTAGTGCAGGATCGGATCTTGCACCGTTGCCAGCACAGCAAATCCTTGCAGCAGATCTGAACCTCCTTGATCACCACCTCGTCTTGAGTGCTTCATCCACGACAACAGAGTGATTCAAAGGCAGCCGAGACCAATCCGTGAAGGGTGAAAGCTGGTTAGCTACGACCAGTTCTGCTAGCTGCCTATTTTGAAGACTAAAAAGCTAAAATCTGCGTTTTGTTATGTAATCAGTTAAAGGATCTATTTTGGCCTTTGGCCAAAGGTCTATATAATGTAAAATGTAAATAGGACTAAGGAGTGAAGGGTTTTTATCATAGAGGAGAACAGAAACACAACCGAGAGGCGGTAGCAGATCATTGTATTTTGTTATCACCCAAATCTGGGCTGGACGATGCCATAATGTATGTACTTGCCTCAGTGAATTAATAAAAGGAGATCCGCCTCATGTTTCAAAAAAATATGTTTCTGTATTGAGTTGATGAATTAATTAAAGTACTGAGCAACGTTTCTACTTAAAAGGGAAACATGCTGGTTGGCTAGGGCCCAGCCAACCCATCACGTTTACCCCATTTCTTGTTTCTTGTAATTTGTGTTTACATTGTCAAGTGTGATTCAATCTTAAGCACATGTATTCTTGTCTGAGTGCAAGCGGATCTGTTGTGTGAAGTAGATAACTTTCCTTTTCCTGCAATTTTTGTTCCTGCACTTGATTTCAAATTGGTTTTTCTCAGCCTGGTCCAAGCAGGAGAAATAAACCTGCACTAGTGCACGTTGGTGTGATATCTCTTTTTCTACAACTCTGCTTGATTGGTTTTCCCGCCTGGTCCAAGCAGGAGAAATGAACCTGCACCAGTGCACGTTGGTGTGATGCAGTAAACTTTCTTAGTTTAACTTCCTGCAACCTTCTTTCTTTCATTAAATGCTTATGACAGGATAAATATATACATTGATTGTTTCTTTATTTACGCATTCTAAAACATTCATTTTTATGTGTGAAATTTGATTTAACAGTATAATAGCACTGCAATAATTAAACACTCATTTTAAGAATTAAATGCTAAGTGAAGGAAGCTCTAATCCGGTGCAAAAACTAGTTTCTTGCCACGGGATCTGAGTGCTTTGAACCTGGAAAAGTTCAAGCCCTTGCATGAAGTAAAAAAGCCTTTAGTAAAGACACCATTTATACCTTCTGCATAAATCTCTGTTCCTGCACTAGTGCAAGTAGACTGCGGTAGTGCACGACAAATTAGTGCAAGAAGGAAATCTTTAAAGGAGCAGATTTAAGGGCCCATCTGATGAGACTGCTATGTGTCTCTATTGAAGAAAAACACATACTCAGTAGTTAAACAATAATTAACTGGAGTGATTGCCTTTTATTTTTAATTCCATCTTGCAAATGCATTCTTTCTTGTTCCAGTCTTAGATTATTTTTTGATGGTTCAAGTTGCCTTTCTTTTCTCTTTTTAATTTGATTCTGCAATCTTTCCTTTAAAGAAAGTAAGGATTTACATTAGGAATATTCATACCATCTCTGGCATTGCTTGTGCTTCGTCTCTAAGTTTACGAATCCCCCGGGTTGACAAATTAAGTGTTGAGGAGTTTGCTTAAGTGTAATTCCTGCATAACAAGTGCCTAAAGCCATGAGACTTAAACTTAAGAGTAAGAAACAGAAAGAGATTCTTCTAAAATATGCAAAGACAGAACCAGATTCAGAAGATCTTATTAAATTGAAAATTGAACTAGAAGAATCAAGGAAAATAGAGGATATTCTGAAAAGAGAAATAAAGGAGAAAAATCAAGAGCGAGAAAAGATGGAAGAGGAAGTGGTAAGCCTGAGGAAGAAATTAGAAAAGGTCCAAATTGAATTAAATATGAATATTTCTCAAATGAAAAGCTCTGGTCATTTGGAAAAAATTCTTAATGCTCAAATATCTCCTCATATAAAGGTTGGTATAGGATATGAAGAAGAAACCAACAAATCCAAGGTAGAAGATAACAAGAATATCATTTTTGTAAAAGTTGTAAAGGATAATGAAGTAGCAAAAAGGGAATCCACAGAATTAGAAACCAACAAGACCACGATATATAATGAAACAATCATAAACAAGCAACAATCTCAAGTGACAATGAAAGAAACGAAGAAACAGTCAACTACAAAAGACTCATGCGCTCCTAAGGATGAATTGAACAAATTTGAAAGATGTCAAAGGAGGTTCCTTCCTCTTGTGAGAAGTATCACTTCCTTCGCTTGCCACAAACCTAGACATATTGCGGCATACTGTAAGATAAAGCAAATCCAGTCCAACCAGCAAAAGATGCAACAAATGAAAAGATTACGTCAAACAACTCTCTCTGCTAGAGAGAGATACTACTGTTAGAGAGATATACTACTTCCATTGGTATTGTTTTTATTGTAAAGAGTTTGGTCACAAAGCCATGTAGTGCAGAACGCATATACAAAGAATGGTGTATGGAAACTCAAGGGGAATTAAGAACAATGGTGGATTCACTCGTATACATAATCCATTCGGAAATACAATCAAATGTTTTTTCTTCCATAAAATTGGGCACAAGTCTCATGAATGTCCTCTCAAAGACTGTGGTCCATCTCCTCAGGAAATTCACCAAACAGATAGTTGCATGCAATGGAAAAAGAAGCTAAATAAGTGTGACATGGTTCTAATAGCTCAAGATTAGAAAATCCAATGGTATGTGGATAGTGGGTGCTCAAAACATATGACTCGATACCAAAGCAAGTTTATAACCTTTCATGAAAAGAAATCTGGTAATGTAACATTCGGTAATGATCGAGTAGTCAAAATCAAGGGAAAAGGCTTAGTCAGCCTGAATAATGGAAGAGGATAGGCTCAGGATGTACTATTTGTGTATGGTATGAAAGCCAATCTGCTAAGTGTTAGTGAAATTTGTGATAAAGGATGTGAGATCCTTTTCAGAGCCCAATATGGTAAAGTAAGGTCTATCACCACAGGAAAGACCCTGATCAAATATGTTTAAACAGAGATTAATGTATATATAGTAGAGGAAGATAATGAAGCATGCCACACCAGCAAACTTGACAAATCTTGGCTATGGCAAAGAATATTGGGTCATCTAGACTTTGACCACATCATCAAACTGAGAAAGAAGAAAGTTGTCAAATATTTTCCTGCAATAAAGAAGCCTCCAAACACCATATGTAAGTCCTACCAACTGGGAAAACAAACTCACACATCATTCAAAGTGAAAGATCAAATATCTACAACTAAGCCTCTTCACCTTGTACACATGGACATGTGCATGTTGAATCTTTTGTTAAACTGATGGGGGGTGAATCCGCCTTAATGAATCCATGGTCTTGAATACTTTCATTTAAACTTATTTACATTTTCATTTCATGATTTACTTAATGTACAATGAAACCACAATCTTAATTAGTGAGCAACAGGTATTAAGCAGATTAAATACAGAGTATCAACACATAATCATCATGTACATAGACACCAGATATAAGTGGAAACCCATAAGGGAGAAAACCACATCTTATTATTGTTGTGATGCAAAGGCAAGCTCCAACTCCCTCTCACCACTGATTTTCTGTAGGCACCAACCTACAGGAGGCTCCTACCTCAATTCTGCAAGCTACAATTTGCAAGAAAGCTCCAACTCCCATCTATCTCCAACTCCCATCTAATTTCTGCAGGCTACAACCTACAGGAGGCTCCTACCTCAGCCAACTACAACTGACATCTATCAAGCTACAACTTGATATGGAAGCACCAACTTCCTCACTCTTTCATAAACAACACATGCTGATTTACCTGGATATCAGTTCTGTTCTGTTCCTTCTTCACTGCTATCCACCAGCCTTCATATCTTCCTTATATCATCTCTGAATCTTCACAGCTTCTCTATCTGCTCCTCCTTATTCTTACCCTCTCTGCCTCATTTCTCCATTCTCTAACCTCTCTATGCATATGTTGGTAAAATTATTTATGGAGATCACCTCATGACTGTTTTCATTCCACAGGGAATTCGAAATGAACAGCCATGACTCTTTTCCTTCCACCTTCTCATTTCTTTTTCATCTCGTTCAAAAGAATATAGTAATATGTACATATTTCAGTTTTACAGTGGAGTTTTGTTTGCCTACGGAGACTTTCCTTTGCATCACAAACAATTATAAAATTAATTAAAACATTTACATTTACATTTGCAACAGATATATCTCATTCAACCCTTTTAGTTCTTGGCTCACTGTGTGTTTGTCTTTTCTGCTGCTGTAGTGTAACATTTCTACATACTCTCCTGCTTTCTATGCATGTACCCCTAACAAACCCACATTCTCCAAGTTCAGTGTGCATATAAAAATGCATCCCAATTTTTTCTCCAACCAAACTCAAATCTGGGCAACCTTAACAATTTAATGCTGAAACTTTATATCTCAAATCATAGAATTGAGATATTAAATAAAATTCTATATGGTTATAAAACCATCCAACCCAGATTACAATTCTTCTATGTGGAAGCTTATATTTTAAATCTCCGATTTAAAACCTTATAAATAAGACCCCTTTCAATCTTCATATATCAGAAGATTTTGTTCAAAACCGATGGCTAAAACCATAATCAACCCCATCTTATAATATGTCGAATATTAAAACTAAACCATTATATAAGTCTCGACATATAACTTAGGTTTTATAATTTAACCCCAATGGTCAATAAGCCATATTGAAACCCGTTTTATTTAAGATTTCGTTCCAAGTGGAAACCTTATGTAAACTCTCGAATTCCAACAAATATGAATGTTCGGGCCACAATGGTTATGAACATATATCAAACCCAACCTTGGTTAAAACCCAGACTTCAATATATAATAAAAATTGGGACCCACAACAGTTCGACATACCCATTCATTATTTCTCAAGCAACTTGATGCGCGTCTACCATTGGATCTCCATCAATCCACATCCAACAATTGTCGCGTAACACAACTGCGCACTCCTTGAATTCTCAAAATCATGCGATAAAAATGGTTTTCGATTAACCAATTTTTCCACGCGTCACATTCTGAATGCTATCGCGTTCAAAAAGGTAAAACAGCTTACCATTTGAGAAGTCACGCGAACCCACCAGTCGAAAGTGCCTTTACTATTCATCACACATTGGCTCACGGTTCTGTTTATTGACTCAAGGTTCCGCTTTCCTTTAACTGCATTTTCATCTCACCTCGAACATTATTCAAATCTCAATATAATAATGGCTCATGGCCTTACCATCTCACATCAACCAAGATATGTTAACATATATTTTGCTTTCAACATTATAATAAAACCTTGATTTTAATTTAAAACCAAACCCCCCAAATATATGAATGGTCGTTTGGTCCCACTATTCTTTCAACATACCTTTCACCTGTGCTACTTCACTTGTGATCCAATGGTCTATCTTTCCTCATGTTCCAAAACTAAATTACTCACCCATTCAACGATCATCGTGCTACCAAGATGCACGAAGTTTATTTTTCAGAAATTACGCGATAAAAATACGTTTTAAGAACCATTCTTTGCCACGCGTCCACTGATTAACCTTATCGTGTTCAAAAATGAAAAACAACTTACCACTTAATTAGCGATGTGATACTACTGGTTTTATTTCTCAAAACCGCCTCCTCATTCACTGTTCCTCCTTCTCGTTTATTCATGGTTCTGCCTTCTTATTTACTCAACGAATCATTGGATTTCAGTTCATTAACCCCAACACCTTCTAATTCGATCACGCCTCTCTAACTTGATTTATGCTACATAGCTAGAGTTCCGCTTCTCTTCAAACCATGCCATCACTTATGGTGCTTCCACTCGATTCATTCGACGGTGCTCCAGTTTTTCTTTATTGAAGATTTCTTTCAGTTCATTACCAAACCTCAAATTCGTGATTGTAAAAAGACCAGTTCTCTTTCACAGTTTAACAGAATCACGGTTCCACCTAGTAATTAAACCTCTCCAACGTACCTTCTTCCTCTTAACATATTCAAGGATTGTTACTTTGTGCCTTCAAGTTTCATGCTCCTGCAACCTCAATTTAACTCCCATTACAATAAAAGCCCTATACGAGCTTCAAACCCCGAACTCACAATACTATGGCCACTCCATCACTGTGTAACTCTATGGTACTCAATTCAAAGAAAATCGACATTAATCATGTCTCGAAAACCATCAGTTTCTTCAATTTATACACATAATTTCTAATTCTAACCCTTGGCACAGAGTTTATTCAAAACCATTTATAAACCTTGATCACCTCACACATTAAATCATCAATGCAAAGATAATTTCACATCACCACATCGACATGAAATGTCGATTCCTTTACATTAATATTTGGCTTGGTCTTCAATTGATGGCCCTTCTAACAATTTTTCCTGAGGCCTTTCAAACCCTTGGGCCTTGCTATATCTTGTAACTCCGCTACCTCTCTACTACTTTGTTGCCTCTACTTCAATTCACTGTCTCTACTTCTAGTCACCTACCTGCTTCATCCGTTGCCTCTGCTTCTTGTCTAATGTTGCCTTTCTACCTTTGCTACTTAACTATTGTTCCTTTGTGCTCCTTTGTCTTGATGATAATTCAGGTGCTACTCCTGTCTTCTCCTTTTCCATCAATGAAAATATTTCCAATAGTCTCCCCCTTTGGCATTGATGGAAATACTTTAATACTCTTCTTTTGCTTGCTTTTTCTCCCCCTTTGACATCAATGGAAAAGGGTTGCACATTTCCTAGTGTGGTTTCCAAATATTGTTCGTAATACTCTGATCTTGAGTATCTGTTCCATTCGTTGCTTACTAGCTCTTGCTCTTTTGTGACAATATTTGTTGACTGATCTCCCCCTGGAATGATGCTTTCTTTTCTGATCTCCCCTGGAATGATGCTTTCCTTTCACGTTAGAGAGTAACATCTACAGACACTACCCCTAGTTTTTCTCTTAGATATTTGAATGGCTCTTTAGCAAGAGGTTTTATGAATATGTCTGTTGTTTGTTCCTTTGTTGGTACATATTCCAACTTGACTACTTTATGTGCTACTTGTTCTCTGAGGAAATGGTACTTAATTGGGATGTGATTTGTTTTTGAATGAAATACAGGATTTTTTGATATACTTATTACACTTGTATTGTCACACTTGATTGAAATTGGATCATCCATGCTTAGTCTCATGTCTTGGAGAGTTTGTTTCATCCACATTACTTGTGTGCAACATGTTGCTACTGCTATGTATTCCGCTTCTGTTGTAGATAGAGAGATAGAAGTGTGCTTCTTGCTTAACCATGCCACCAGACTTTTTCCCAAATAAAATGCACCTCCACTTGTGCTTTTCCTATCATCCATGCAGCTAGCCCAATCTGCATCTGTATATGCTGTCAAAGTGAAGCTTTTGATTTTTGGATACCATAGACCATAATGTGCAGTTCCTTGTATATATCTGAATATTCTCTTGATCGCTAGTAAGTGATTTTGTTTTGGTGTTGCTTGATATCTTGTCACAATTCCTACTGCCAACATAATGTCTCGTCTAGATATAGTAGACTTCCAATCATGGATCTGTACAATCTTTGGTCTATATCTGCAGATCCATCATTAGCACATAGTTTGCATCCAGTGATCATGGGAGTTGACACAGGTTTGTAGTCTTCCATTTGGAACCTTTTCAACATCTCTCTTAAGTATTTTTCTTGTGAGATGAATGTTCCTATGTTCTTTTGTTGAATTTGAAGTCCTAAATAGAAGGTGAGCTCTCCAATCATAGACATCTCAAATTCTGATTTCATTTCTTCAGCAAATTCTTTTGTTAACTTCTCTTTGCTGCTACCAAACATGATGTCATCTACATATACTACTACAATTAGGAGTTCATTTTCATTAGCCTTTATGTACAAATTGATGTCTACTCTTCCTTTCTTAAAACCTTATTTTTGCAAGTATTTGTCCAGCCTTGAATACCATGCACGAGGAGCTTGTTTCAGACCATACAAGGCTTTCTTTAATCTGCACACATAGTCATGTTTATCTGTTAATGAGAATCCTTCAGGTTGTTCCATGTAGACTTCTTCCTCTAGATCTCCATTTAGGAAGGTAGACTTCACATCCATTTGATATACCTTGAAATCATGGTAACATGCAAAGGCCAAAAACATTCTGATTGCTTCCATTCTGGCTATAGGCGCAAAGGTTTCATCATAATCAAGACCTTCAATTTGTGAATATCCCTTGCATACAAGTCTTGCTTTATTTCTGATTACCTGCCCTTGTTCATTCATCTTATTCTTGAATATCCATTTTGTGCCAATGACATTTTTCCCAGTGGGTCTTGGAATTAATTCCCAGGTATTGTTCTTCTCAATTTGGTCCAGTTCTTCATTCATAGCATTTACCCAGTTTTTGTCTTTGCTGGCTTCTTCGAACTTCTTTGGCTCTATTTGAGATAGCATGGCTAGGTATACTTCTTCTATCTGTTCAGCAAGTTGTCTTCTTATCTGGACTCCCACACTCTTTTCCCCAATGATTTGATATTCTAGATGATTCTTTTGAGTGTGTCTTGAGGGACCTTTTGAGTTTAATTTAGTATCTTCTGTTGTCTTGCTCAGTTCATCATTATCTTGATTCTCTTCTTCATGATCATCTGGAGGATTGCTGCATCTTGTGCTTCTTTTTCTATTTAGTAGATCTTCATCAAATCTTACATCAATGCTTTCCACAATTTTGTGTAGTGTTTTGTTGTAGCACTTGTAACCCTTACTCTTGGATGCATATCCTAAAAATATTCCTTCATCAGCTCTTGCATCAAACTTCCCCAATTTTTCATCATTATTTTTTATGAAACACTTGCTTCCAAAGACTCTAAAGTGCTTGATTGATGTTGGTTTACCATGCCATAATTCGTAAGGAGTCTTGTCACAGTTTGGTCTTAAATGAGCTTTGTTAAGAATGTGAACAGCTGTGTGTACTGCTTCTGCCCAGAAGGTTTGGGGAATGTTACTTTCTTGCATCATTGCTCTGGCAATCTGTTGTACTGACCTGTTTTGTCTCTCTGCCACTCCATTCTGTTGAGGTGTACCAGCAATTGTAAACTGTTGTTTTATCCCATGTTCATTGCATAGGTCTACAAAATCATAGTATGTGAATTCACCTCCTCTGTCTGATCTGATACACTTTAGCTTGCATCCTATTTGATTTTCTGCCAATGCCTTGAATATCTTGAATTTCTCAAGTGCTTCAGATTTATATTTGAGAAATGCTACCCATGTCATTCTGGAAAAATCATCAATTATCAGCATGAAATAAGACTCTCCACTTGGTGCTTTAGTTCTTGAAGGTCCACACAGGTCCATGTGTACAAGCTGAAGTGGACTACTTGTTGATAGTTCATCTTTGGTCTTAAAAGATGTGCGGGTCTGTTTGCCCAATTGGAAAGATTTACATATGGTATTTGAAGGCTTCTTTATTGCTGGCATATCTCTGACTGCTTTCTTCTTGCTCAGACTGATGATATGGTCGAAGTTAAGGTGTCCCAATCTTCTATGCCATAACCATGACTCATCAAGTTTGCTTAGGTGGCATGCTTCATTCTCTTCTTTCACTATATAGACATTACTTTCTGTTCGAATACCTTTGATCAAGGTCTTTCCTGTGGTGCTTGATCTTACTTCACAGTCTTGTGCTCTAAAAAGAACCTCACAGCCTTTGTCACACATTTGACTAACACTTAGCAAATTGGCTTTCAGCCCATCCACAAATAGTACCTCTTGAGCCTTTCCTCTTCCACTATCCAGAATGACTGAGCCTTTCCCTTTGATTTTCGCTGCTTTATCATTGCCGAATGTTACATTCCCAGATTTCATTTCATCAAAGGTTACAAACTTGTTTCGATCTCCAGTCATATGTTTTGAGCATACATTGTCCAAATACCATTGGCTTTTCTGGTTTTGAGCTATTAGAGCTAGGTCACACTTATTCAACTTCTTTTTCCACTGCATGCTTCCTTTTGTTTGGTACATTTCCTGAGATGATGGACCACATTCTCTGAGATGACATTTATGACACTTGTGCCCAACTTGACGACAGTCAAAACATTTGATTATGTTTCTGAATGAATTATGTACATGAGTGAATTCTCCATTGTTCATCCATCTCTTTGATTTTCCATACATCAGTATTTTTCCATTCGTTATGCACTCCTTAGCTTTATGGCCAAACTCCTTACAGTAAAAACAATACCCATAAAAACAATTAGCGTACCTGATGAAGGGTTGTCTTCTCCATGTGTTTTCTTGAGGTAGTCTTTTCACTTTTTGCATCCTTTGCTGGTTGGAATCGATTCTCCTTTTATGATAGTATGCAGCAGTATGTCCCAATTTGTGGCAGGCATAACAAGTGACATTTTTCATAGGGGGGAAGAATCTCCTTTGATAGCTTCCAAATTTTATATATTCAGGAGTATATGAGCCTTTTTCAGTTGACTGTTTATTTATTTCGTTCTTTTTCATTTGAGGTTCCTTCATGTTTCTGTTTACTTCATTGCAGGCTTCTACTTCTGTAGGAACCTTATGAGCTGCTTCATTATCCTTGACAGCTTTTACAAAAATGATATTCTTGTTATCTGTTTCTTTGACTTTACTTGTTTCTCCTTCATAGCCTATCCCAGTTTTTATCAGAGGAGATCTTTGAGCATCTAGTATTTTATTCAACTTATCAGAGCTTGTCATTTGAGGAGTGTTTATTGACAATTTCCTTTGGGTGTTTTCTAATTTCTTCCTCAAGCATACTACTTCTTCTTCCAATTTCTCTTGCTTTTGAATTTTATCCTCAATTTGCTCAAGTAGAGTGTCTTCTACCTTCTTGTCTTCTTCAAGCTCTACTTTCAACTGAATGAGATCTTCTGAATTTTGTTCTTCTCTTACATATTTGAGGAGAATGTCTTTCTATTTTCTGCACTTTAGTTTAAGTCTGTCTATTTCCTCCAGGGCACTTCTTAGCTCCCCCTCAAGATCAACTTCACCTTCTTCCTCATCTTCTAGAAGGAATCCTTCAAGCTCTTCCTTGGCCATCAATACAAATTCAGAGGTTCCTTCTTCATCTGAGGTTTCATCTGAGTTTTCAGACGCACTGCTATCTTGCTGAGCATAAAATGATTTTCTCCTGTATCTATTCCCTTTCTGCCAGTTCTTTGATATGGTTTTCTCTGTCTCTTGAGTCTGATTCTTTGTCTTCTTATGAGGACACTTAGATGCATAGTGTCCAACTCTTCCACAGTTAAAGCATTTAAATGGAAGTTTACCTTTATACTTCCCTGAGCCTCTATCCAATTTTCTGACAAATTTTGTCTCTTCTTCATCAGAGCAAGAGCATATATCTTCTTTTTCTTCTTTGTTCTTCTCTGTCTTAAAGGCTGCCTCCCTCACATTTGACTTCCTCTGTGGCAGTCTCATCTCATAGGTTGTTAAGTTTCCAAGTAATTGGTTCATGGTCAAAGTTTCCCAATCAGCTGTTTCTTCTATGGCAGAAACCTTGGGGTTAAAGCTGGATGGTAAAGATCTTAGAATCTTTTGAACAATTACACATTCTTTTATGGTTTCTCCTAGAGCTTTCATGTTATTCACAATTTCTGCAACCCTCAAGAAGAAGTTGGCAATGTCTTCATCATCATTCATTTTTATATTTTCAAACTGAGCTCTATAGACTTGTAGTTTGGCTATCTTCACCTTTTTGTCTCCGTCATGGATGCTTTCTAATGTATCCCATATTTCTTTGGCAGTCTTGTTGTGCATTACTTTGATAAATTCTGCCTCACATAGTCCACTTAAGAGAGCATTCATGGCTTTTTCATTAGCTACAAAATCTAGTTTGGCATCTTTCTCTGAGTCAGACTCCTTTGGGGCATATCCCAATTCCACAGCAGCCCAAACTTCTATTCCTAGAGACATTATGTATGTCCTCATTCTTATTTTCCAGAAGGCATAATTTGTATCAGTGAACAAAGGGGCTTTATTTGTTGAGCATCCTTCTAGACTAGCCATCCTAGGGTCCTAGGATCTCCTTCCAGTTGTTAAATTGATACAGAAGGAACCTGCTTCGATACCAATTGTTGAATCCTTTGTTAAACTGAGAGGGGGGGGTGAATCAGTTTAATGAATTCATGGTCTTGTAAAAATTTCATTTACACTTATTTACATCTTCATTTCATGATTAACTTAATGTACAGTGAAACCACAATCTTAATTAGTGAGCAGCAGGTATTAAGCAGATTAAATACAGAGTATCAACACATAATCATCATGTACATAGACACCAGATATAAGTGGAAACCCACAAGGGAGAAAACCATATCTTATTATTGTTTTGATGCAAAGACAAGCTCCAACTCCCTCTCACCACTGATTTTCTGTAGACTCCAACCTACAGGAGGCACCTACCTCAATTCTGCAAGCTACAACTTGCAAGGAAGCTCCAACTCCCATCTATTTTCTGCAGGCTACAACCTACAGGAGGCTCCTACCTCAGCCAGCTACAACTGACATCTATCAAGCTACAACTTGATATGGAAGCACCCACTTCCTCACTCTTTCATAAAAAACACATGCTGATTTACTTGGATATCAACTCTGTTCTGTCCTTCTTCACTGTTGTCCACCAGCCTTCATATCTGCCTTATATCATCTCTGAACCTTCACAGCTTCTCTATCTGCTCCTCCTTCTTCTTACCCTCTCTGCCTCATTTCTCCATTCTCTAACCTCTCTATGCATATGTTGGTAACATTATTTATGGAGATCACCTCATAACTGTTTGCATTCCATAGGGAATTCGAAATGAACAACCATGACTCTTTGCCTTCCACCTTCTCATTTATTTTTCATCTCGTTCAAAATAATATATTAATATGTACATATTTCAGTTTTATAGTGGAGTTTTGTTTTCCTACGAAGACTTGCCTTTGCATCACAAACAATATAAAATTAATTAAAACATTTACATTTACATTTGCAACAGATATATCTTATTCAACCCTTTCAGTTCTTGGCTCACTGTGTGTTTGTATTTTCTATTGCTGTAGTGTAACAGTTCTGCATCCTCTCCTGCTTTCTCCTTCATCACCCTATGACTCGCATTATCCAGTTACCATTTGTGCATATAAAAGCCATCCCAAATTTTTCTCCAACCAAACTCAAAATCCCCTAGGCAACCTTAACAATTTAATCTTGAAACTTTTATGTATCTCAAGTCATATATTTGAGATATTAAATAAAATTCTATGGTAATAAAACCATCCAACCCAAATTACAATTCTTCTATGTGGAAACCATGTTTTAAATCTTTGATTTAAAACCTTATCATCTGACCTTTCAATCTTCATATATCATAATCTTTTGTTCAGAACCAATGGCTAAAACCATAATCAACCCCATCTTATAATATGCCGAATATTACAACTAAACCATTATATACGTCTTGGCATATAACTTAGGTTTTATAATTTAAACCCAATGGTCAATAAGCCATATTGAAACCCATCTTATTTAAGATTTCTTTCCAAGTGGAAACCTTATTTAAACTCCTGAATGCCGAAAAATATGAATTTCTGGGCCACAATGGTTATGAACATATATCAAACCTGACCTTGGTTAAAACCCAGACTTCAATATATAATAAAAATTTGGACCCACAACACTTCGACTTACCCATTCATTAATTCTCAAGCAACTTGATGCGCGTCCATCGTTGGATCTTCTTCGACCCACATCTGACGATTGTCGCGTAACACAACTACTCACTCGAATTCTCAAAATCACACGATAAAAATGGTTTTCGATTAACCACTTTTTCCACGCGTCACATGCTGAATGCTATCGCGTTCAAAAAGGTAAAACATCTTACCATTTGAGAAGTCACGCGAATCCACCAGTCGAAACTGCCTTTACTGTTCATCAGACATTGGCTCATGGTTCCGTTTATTGACTCAAGGTTTCTCTTTCCTTTAACTGCGTTTTCATCTCACCTCGAACATTATTCAAAGCTCAATATAATAATGGCTCACGGCCTTACCATCTCACATCAACCACGATATGTTAACATATATTTCGCCTTCTAAAACCTTGATTTTAATTTAAAACCAAACCCTGCAAATATATGAATGCCCGTTTGGTCCCATTATTCTTTTAACGTACCTTTCGCCCATGCTACTTCACTTGTGATCCAACGGTCTATCTCTCCTCGCGTTCGAAAATTCAATTACTCACCCATCTGACGATCATCGCGCTACCAAGATGCACGAAGATTATTTCTCAGAAATTACGCGATAAAAATGGTTTCTAAAAACCACTCTTTGCCACGCGTCCACCGGCTAACCTTATCGCGTTCAAAAAGGCAAAACAACTTACCACTTAATTTGCCACGCGATACTCCTAGTTTTATTTCTCAAAACCGCCTCCTCATTCACTGTTCCGCCTTCTCATTTATTCATGGTTCCGCCTTCTTATTTACTCAACGAGTCATTGGATTTCAGTTCATTAACCCCAACACCTTCTAATTCGATCATGCCTCTTTAACTTGATTTCTGCTACATAACCAGAGTTCCGCTTCTCTTCAAACCGCGCCATCACTTATGGTGCTTCCACTCGATTCATTCGACGGTGCTAGAGTTCTTTTTTATTGAAGATTGCTTTTAATTCATTACCAAACCTCAAATTCGTGATTGTAAAAAGACCGGTTCTCTTTCACAGTTTAACAGAATTAGGGTTCCACCCAGTAATTAAACATCTCCAACGTACCTTCTTCCTCTCGACATATTCAAGGATTGTTACTTTGTGCCTTCAAGTTTCATGCTCCTGCAACCTCAATTCGACTCCCATTACAATAAAATACCTATACGAGCTTCAAACCCCGAACTCACAATACTGTGGCCACTCCATCACTGTGTAACTCTATGGTACTCAATTCAAAGAAAATCGACATTAATCATGTCTCGGAAACCATCGATATCTTCAATTTATACACTGAATCTCTAATTCTAACCCTTGCCACAGAGTTTATTCAAAACCGTTTATAAACACTGATCACCTCACACATTAAATCATCAATGCACAGATAATTGCACATCACCATGTCGACATGAAATGTCGATTCCTTTACATTCATATCTGGCTTGGTCTTCAATTGATGGCCATTTTAACAATTTTTCCCGAGGCTTTTCAAATCCTTGGCCCTTGCTGTATCTTGCAACTCCGCTACCTCTCTGCTTCTTTTCTACCTCTGCTTCAATTTACTATCTCTGCTTCTAGTCACCTACCTACTTCATCCGTTGCCTCTGCTTCTTGTCTAATGCTGCCTTTCTACCTTTGCTGCTTAACTATTGTTCCTTTGTGCTCCTTTGTCTTGATGATAATTCGAGTGCTACTCACTCATTCTCCTTGCCATCAATGACAATATTTCCAACGAGGAATGTTGCTTTATGAAATTCCCCAAGGTCAAGGGTTGCACTACATAATTGGTCTAAAGGGTATATGTTTTGATCTATGGCAGGTTTTCCAAGTTTTTTGGGAGAATGTTGCTTTAAGACATGCCCCGATGTTAAGGGTTGCACTACATAGAGGTTTGTCAATTTTTCTTTTGGGATAATGTTGTTTTAAGAAATTCCTTGAGGTCAAGGGCCGCACTGCATAGTGAAAAATTATTTTGATATATTGTAGGTATTTAACCATTGAATTTGAGTGGAGCACACCATAGAGATATTGGAACCTTGGTCGAAAACCCAATACCCTGGTATCCTCACCATTTTAGCAAGGCCCCAGCAGTGAAGGGATTCATGAATGGGATTTAACTATTCAATATCCCATTCTTTCATTCGTTAATTTTCCAATATTATCCAGATATGGAAACTATACATTCATAACTTTAGCATTATAGGAAACACAACAAATTACACAATTGAATTTTTTTTTAAAATAAAAAATGACGCAAATCAAAACAAAAGTTTGTAACAACATTGGTAATGATTTGTGTTCATAAACCATATAGTATAAATGTTAAGAAAAAAATAACATGTTTTTAGCCCTACATTTACTCCAGTATGGTCAACAAAAAAATTTCATCATTTTGACAATTTCTATGGCTTTTATACAGTCACAAATGAAGAGGTTAGAAAGAAAAACAACCTTGTTTGCTTACCATGTTGTTGTGAATGAAACTTCCTTCTAGCGGCATAGAATTTCTAATTTACGAGTTGGCACCTGTCAGTTACAACTTCTTCATTTCAGAAATCCAAAAGAAAGGAAAATGTTGGCAATCCTGCTAAAGCTAGATTTCCAAGAATTATAACCTCTTAGCTTCAAGCTACCTCATAATTCAAATATTCATATAAATGAAAGAGGTTTTATACTTTTTTATCATCCTAGAGAATTAGAATCTGAGCATGAAGGTGAACAAGAAATAACAAAAGACTGAATCGAGCTTCAAATCTTGGCACTTTACATTCTCCAACATAAAAATTGGTCAAGAATTTTTGTATACAAGGAAACTGAGACTGCAACCCACTTTCTCTGGATTGTGTGTGTGTAATCCTCACCTCAAGCTCACTTGTTGATCCTGACCTCTAGTTTTTTGTTTGCCGACAGCAAGTGTTGATGAAAACCTTCCATTAAATGCATGGATATGTGTTATTAGTTGCAGTAGCAACCATTAAATTTCATTTACAACATGACATATTCAGGGTGGATTACATTATGCTACGAGGCATGGAATTTGGAAATCTCTTTCGAATCTCAACCGCCATTTTGAATTTTTCACCATAACACTGAAAGGTATGTCATGGATTGACTCGTTTTCTGGATGGGGAATTAATTATTTTTTGTGGTGATTTAATTGTGAACCAATTCATTTGATATGAATCGACATTACCCACCTAATTATAGCTGCAACAATAAATAATTATAATTTTTATATTCTATCAACAATGAGATCACGGTATGCTTAAGTGCACCTGCGTGGAAGCATGTATGAATCCATTACATAAGACAACAGTAGTGAGAAATATTTATTTGTTGGATACCCTAGCAGTGGTATTTTACATGGTGAAAATAGCTGTGGTGTAAAAACACAAGTGGACGAATTGGAAAATTGCAGTCTGATACGTGGTGACCTTCAAATGTTTGTGGACAGAAGATGAAGCCTTGCAAAGAACCAATCCCTTAAAAAATGCCTTCACCATAATAATCTATTTTGGTTAAAACAAAAAAAATGATAGCAACAACTCATAAACTTTATTCTCTAATCTAATTGTTGTAGAAATTTGGATTTATATTTGAAATTTCTCATTAAATTTTAATCAAAATCACAAGCCACAACCCTACTATACTATTTTGTGGAATTTAATTCACAATTTAGAACGTTAATCACAAACATGCAATGAGAATTAACACACATGTGCACATTATTTTTCCACGAGAAAGAAATATTCTAAAAACCCCTTTGCATGCTTGCATTAATCTGATGAATAGAGATGTATTAGAATTGCTATATCAATATGAGATTAACCTGCAAGTGAATAACCTATACCTATACTCACTGAGACGCTCTGACCTAGACTTAGTAAAATTATTCATCTACTTGAGCCTCTATTTCCTTACACAATTCCTTGAGAAATTGGGCCCCTATTATTTAGGAAATTTCTCCAAAATGATTTTGCAATTCACAAGATTGACCATCTCACTGCATGCAACACTTGTACACTCAAGACTAGTCTACAACTGATGTTACACTGCCTTGGAATCTCCACCACAGTTGGAGAACTCAGATTCTTTGCATGCAACAGCTATTTTGGGTTGATTCATGAGTTAAGTAGATGATCATTGAGTTTGACTAAAGTTCCACTACACAACTAACCTTCCACTAGTTCTTCCAACGGTTAGAACTAGTTTAAGGGAAAGATAAAATTGAAATAACTTACCATGATTCCTAAAAAATAGCAATCACACATGCTTAAATGAACTATAACTCATCTAACTCAAATTTACTGAGTTAACTGAGTGACAAGATCCATATCACACAAGTTAATTGCATCCAAGTTGTATGTTGATGTGAGAATTTGAATTTTCTCAATTTTACCAAGGAAATTTCAAATTAAAACTTCCTTGCTACATTTTTCAACACTTCCTCTCATCAAAAGATGGATTTTCCAATACCCCTATCCCGCACCTCTAGAATGTACTGTATCAACACCTCTCACTATTTTTTCTTCTACTACAACATCTGTAACCGAGAATCATAAAAAAAATTGAATCAATTGTTTCTGTAACTGTCTACTGGGAAAATTGTGTTGGTGCTAACTCTACTATTGAGCCTTATGATCTGTTATCAACACTCCTCTACAATCCTCAGTATTTTACTGGCACTGATCCTCCTAATACTAAATTTTATGGGCCCTTGTAGAAAGGTAATTTTCCATGAGGAGAACACCTCAATGGAACCCTCCCTAATCTCTGTAATTATGGGGCTACAGATCTACATCACTCCACCTCACTCCTTTGGGTATAGCTGCAATTTATCCCTTTTCCCACTTGGCTCAAACTCTCCCCCTAATAGAGGTCTCTGCTTGAGTGGATGTCTCCACTTTACCTCCTCTCTTCCTCTCCATTTATGGTTGATCCTCAACTTCCTGAGGCTCCTTCTAAGGCTCCATTTTGAGAGGTCTATCCTACTACATCTCAACCATCATATCATTGATCTCTACTTTTATCCTCATGTTTTTACATGCATATTATACCTCAAGTGAATACAACTTCTTGACTTGAACCCCAATATTCTACACCTGTCTAGTTGCTATGTGTCTCATGAATTCTTTCCCTTTGCTAAATATCATACCATAACCACGATCTTCCAAAACAGCTATAGAGATGATATTTTTCTTTAGGCCTGGAACAAGCATGACATCCCATTAGGGGATTTTTTGAGGTCTAAAATGGGCCTCTTAAGAAAAATGTACAACAAAAATAAACTTTATAACAACCAATAGGATTCAAGATGATGATGTCAACCATGAGGGATGATTTACCATTTTTTAAATAAAAGGGTAAAAATATTAAAAAATAATAAAATAATAAAACTACTTTTTCAACTCGTATTCTCAACTTATCTCCCAAATTTTTTACTCAAATTTCGAGCGGGAGTACTCGTTGGATGCGAAAATTAATTCCGCATCAAGGAGTACCCATGTTGCATACTTTCTATGGGTCCTACTACACGAAAAATGAGAAATACATAAAAAACGTGATTGTAATCACGTTTTTTTATGTATTTCTCATTTTTTATGTAGCAAAGTTCATCAAAATTATGCAACATGGGTACTCATTGGATGAGGAATTAAATTTTTCATCCAACGAGTATTCCCACTCAAAATTTGAGTAAACCAGTAAACCCATAGGGGAATAAGTTGAAAATACGAGATTAAAATAGTTTCTTATTTTCCCTCTAAAATTTGATGATGTAATCTAATATTATTTATTATTTGCACTATTATTTTATAATTTCCTTAGGGAGGCCCATTTTAGACCTCAAATTCCCCTAATGTTGATTGGCAGAGGGGATCCCAACTCCCTGTGGAAGGTGAGCGTACAAATCTCAGTCATGTTGTACCTTCCATCGTCCCCAAACTCATGTGCATCTAGAGATATTTCTTCTCTATGTCACTAAAAAAATCTCTACACCTTGGCATATGGAAAGAGGCACTAGAGTTCAAGTACCACATGCTCCTCATCGTTGTGTTCTTAATTCATGTGATAAGGATGTAATATACCTCAAAATATGAAGCCAAAGCTCCACCTTTTGCTCATCCTGAGGTCTTATTACTCGACTTTTTGTGTGGACATTTTGTGGCATAGTGCGTGAATTTGTGACAATTGAAACATTTAATTTTGGAAAAATATTTCTTCTTCATTAGGGGAATTTTGAGGTCTAAAATGGACCTAAGGAAATTATAAAATAATAGTGGAAATAATAAATAATATTATATTACATCATCAAAATTTTGAGGGAAAAAAGGAAAAACTACTTTTTCAACTCGTATTTTCAACATATATCCCTATGGGTTTACTCAAATTTTGAGTGTAAATCATTCGATGCATAATTTGATTCCTCTTCCAAGGAGTACTTAGGTTGCATACTTTTGATGGATCTTGCTACATGAAAAATGAGAAATACATGAGAAAACGTGATTGCAATCACATTTTTTAATGTATTTATCATTTTTCGTGTAGCAGGGTCCATCGAAAGTATGAAAAATGGGTACTCCTTGGATGAAAAATTAAATTTTTCATCCAATGAGTACTCCCACTCTAAATTTGAGTAAAAACTTAGGGAGATAAGTTGAAATACAAGCTGAAAAAATAGTTTTGTTAGTTTATTATTTTGTAATCTTTTTACTTTTTTACCCCAAAAATGGTGAATCATCCTCCATGGTTTACATAATCATCTTGAATCCTATTGGTTTCCATAAAGTTTATTTTGGTTGTACATTTTTCTAAGGAGGCCCATATTAGACCTCAAAAGTTCTCTAATGTGTCTCCTTAGCTAGATTCTAGATTGGTTTGAGATTTATTCCCTTTTCCCTTATTTCTTTTTCTAACCAATGAAAAAATTTCTTCATCCTCTCCCTTGGATGAAGTCCCATATTTGGTATTCCACCTTATTTCCTCCTCTTCCAAATAAAACCATAAGAGTTCCAAATTCGGTAGTTTCTCCCTCCCATTCATCGAATATTAGTAGCTATGCCAACCCTTGGGAAGGCCTAGAAGGGCTGGCCTTACCAAGTCATATTTTGTAACATTAACACTAATCCCACCAATTTCATCACAAATTTGTGTGAACGAACTCAAATAATGAAGAATAGTTCCATTATTCTACATATTGATATTTTGAATTTTATCCTTGAGCACCAACTTCCTATGGTCACTAGTATTCTCGAAAAATTCTTTCAATGCTTTCCACATTGTGAAAGGAGATTATTTCCCATGGAGAATTGAGACGATGCGATATCACACTCCCTTCAACATTATTCTCCTCACCTTAGCTACATCTTTATTCCACTAAGCAATGTTTTGGGCATCATATGGGTATGGTTTTGCAACATTTTTCTTTATGTATTCTAACAATCTATTTTCATCCAATACCACCTCCATGCAATGAAAGTACAACTTCTTCCAATACATACTCTAGCCTCAACCTATTGAAGTCCATCTTCCCAACTTTTTAGAGACCCTATTAGATTGAACTACAAATTCGAGCCTCTTCAGAAACAACTTAGAAATTATTGTTCTAATGTGAATCCAACTATGATACTATGTAAGAGTTATGATGTAGATTTGCAACTTCTCATGAAATTTTAATTAAAATCACAAGTCACAAACATACTCTACTTCTCTGCAGAATTCCATTCATAATTTAGAACATCAATCACAAACATCCAATGAGAAATAAAACACATGAACATAGTATTTTTCTAGGGGAAAGAAATATGTTGAAAACCCCTTTTCCTACTTCCATTAATTTGATGAATACAGATGTATTACTATTTCTGGCTTAGTCTGAGCTCAAACTCTAGGTGAATAACCTATCCCTATTCTCATTGATAATATATGACCCAAAATTAGTCAAATTCTTCCTCTTATTGAGCCCCTATTTCCTTCCGCAATTATTGAGAAATTAGACTGCTATTATTTAGGAGATTCCTCCAAAATTATTTTGAAATTCCCAAGGTTGATCTTTCGACTGCATGCAACAATTGTACAATCAAGACTAGTCTAGAAATGATGTTACACTACCTTGTAATCTCCACCACAGCTGGGGAACTCGATTTCTCTGCGTGCACTAGCTATTCTGGTTTGATTGATCAGTTAACTTGATGACCAATAGTTTTACTCATGTCCCACTGCACAACTAACCTTCCTCTAGTTTCTTCAATAGTTAGAACTAGTTTAACTAAAAACAACTTGAAATAACTGACCTTGATTGCTACAAATTAGAAATTTCAGATGCTTAACTGAATTCTAACTCCTATAACTCAAATTTATTGATTTAACTGAGTGAAAAGATCCATGTCACACAAGTTAAATACATCCAAGTTGTCTGCTGATGTGGAAATTTTAATTTTCTCAATTTGACCAAGGAAAAATAAATTTAACACTTTCTTGTTGCATTTTTCAATAATTTCCATCATATAGTGGTTGTTGCTACTACTTAGAGATACCTTAAACAAAAAATCAAAAATATTACTAACCCTATTTTTGTGTCTAATCTTAAGGAAAGAGTTCTCCCTATACAACAATAAGTGCCTTGATGGTTCAAAGAAAAGTCCCTTAGATTTTGAAGCTCCAAGAACAATAGAAAGAACCATTGACAAATGATTTACAGGTAAACCTCAACATTGTGTTTCTCCAATGTTTATAGAGAAGATCAACCACCAGAGTTTTCTCTCTAAATATGTGAGGATAAAATATTTTATGAAAATATGATGACATAAGTATAATGTGCTACATCCAATGTATTAAAGTGGGAGAAGCACTCCCCATAGTGCCAAGAGTTTGGCTCTGTTGTTTGGGCCTTCTCCCCAAAACCAGTGAAACTAATAGAACTAACTAGGCTCCAAGACAAATATGCCCCACAACCACATGTCCCTAAAGAGGAAGATTTGTTAAAAGAATCTCACTGGCAATGAACACCTGATCTCTTTTTAGGAACACATGATCTGTTTATAGGATTCAAAATTATCTTCATTATCATAAATATTTACATTACTACATGGCTGGGGATTTTAAGAGGGGGTTCTTAAGAGGTTTTTTTAAGGAAAAATATTTTTTTTTCTAAAACATTTAATTTCTTCTTAAACATTTTGGATATGACATCTCTTTTTTCATAAACGTATTTTCATTTTAAATAGTTAATTTTGTATTAAAAAATTAGGATGGATATGAGGTCATGTACGTGAGACTTTTCGTTTTTGGGGTTTTCATATTTTCGAGGTTTTTAGATGTTCATGGAAGGAGGAGCATTAGAAGCCCTTTTCAAAGCCTCTTCACTTCCCTTCGTGCATTTCTTAGCATCATTCCTGACCACAAGCCCTTTTCAAAGCCACTTGACTTCCTTCTGCAGTTCCTTATCATCATTCTTGACCTATGGATTATTAGATGAGTATGAATGTTTATGAATTCTATTAGGCACCAGCCCCAAATTAATGCAACCCGTCAAAGGTGATCCTCAGCTTGTGCCTACTCACAATTTATGAGTCTTTTTTAATGTAAAATTTGTTTCTTTTTGTAAATTTTATAAAAAGTTGATTACTAATTTTTTTAATGTAATATTTATCTCAATTTATAAAGGAAGAATTCTAAAATCGCTGACGGGTTCTTGTATAAACGACTATTAAATTAAATCGATGCATATCCATTATTATTGGTGATCAGATTTGGATCATGGACCTAACTGATAGCTCAAATTTCAAAATGTTCAAAAGTGTGTCGAACCTAAGCAACTAGATAGATCTCGTCTTCCTAATTCTGTCACCATGAACGGTTCGAAAAACTGACACTATATGAAGAAGTTATTGCGATTTGAAAAGTCCAGTAAACTGCAATTTTTGGCCTTTGACCAAGTTTGACTGGGTTTCAATATTTAAAAAAAGAATATTCTAGGGAATATTCTTGGAATATTCCTCAGAATATTCCCCAAAATATTCCTTCTGGGCCAACTAGATTTCAACAAGTGTTAGCATGTTATTAGCAGTTGGATTGTACGTGGTTTTGATGAGCCAATTGGAGGTTGCCATTATGCCCAGGTTTGGTGGAACAAAATTTGGTTTGGGTCGCTGGGAGTTGACTGTGAGACCTCTTTCCTGCACGTGCATGCTCTTACCATCTCTTCCAACCATGTTTCTTAACCTGTATGTTGTCGGTTTGTATTTAATGTTTAACTGTTTTGCATTTGGGGGAGCAGAGGGGCCAACCCCTCCCCCATATGGCCAACACCCGTGTTTAAGGGCTAATCATCGGGCGTAAAAAATAAAATCCACAACATTTAATGTTGGCTATGCCTTGTCACATGGCAATTTTCCATGCTACGATTAAGGTTTGTTTCGATGGTTATGGAACTTCAAGCCAAACTCCAGTTCAAACAACTATCCACCGTGGTCAATGATGGGGTTTATGCCAATGGTTACGGTTAGAAAAACCACATGATGTAGGGGAATGTGCCCAAACTTAACTAAAATTTAATGTTGCAGTTTTCTTGGTGGTAAAACGTAGCGCGCTCCAACATTTTCATATTTTTGCCATTTTTAACTGCAGATAAGTACAGTTCTCCACATTTAGAGGAGGATTTTTAGGGGACACTGGGCAAAATCAGTTTAGGCTCTATCTTGAGCTAGACTTGACCATTCTGGGAGTGTGAATAGTCAATTTCGACTGTCTCAGACATTATAGACTCATTGGTGAGGGTTTCAGAGCCATCAAATTACTTTTGAGCAGGCGTTTTCTTCAGAGAAGTTCCAGGGGCCACTAGGGCCACCATGGGCTAGCAGCATTTTGAGGCCTAGCCAGGGAAGCTAAAGGTCTTATTCAGTAATCCAATAGTAAATTTTGGATGTTTCAGACATTATGGAACTAATGGTGTGGTTTTAAGAGCTTGTGGAAGAATTTTTAAAGCCAATTTGTTTCAGAGAAGTTCCAAGGGCCACTAGGGCCATCAGGTGCTAGCAGGAGAATGAGGCCTATCCAGAGTAACCAGTATCCATTCTCAGCAAACCAATACTCGTTTATGACTATATTGAGTCTTATGAATCCATTGGAGGTGTTTTTAGAAGCTTTTGAGTAATTTTGAAGGCCGATATGCTTCAGAGAAGTTTTCAGTGAACCTAGAGCCACGGGGTGCCACCAGGTGTTGGAGGTGAAATCGGAGCAGCAAGAGGCCAATTTCTACAAGTGAATAGTATATTATGACTACTTCTGAAATTTTTAATCCAATGAAAGTATTTTCAGAGCCATTTGAATACTTCTTAAGGTCGAAGAGCCACATGGAAGTTTTGGGCAGCTGAGGGCCAACAGTTGATGGAGGCTTAGATTGGGGAGCCAGAGCTCATTTTGAGAAAATGATCAGCCTATTTTGGATGTCTGATGTATGTTGGAGACAATAAAAAAGGTTTCAGGGACAGAAAAGGATTTCTGATGGAATTAGTTCCATAGAGAAGCTCAGGGTAGCTCAAGAGCATCGACTCAAGGAAATAAGTCTAAGGGAGTCGAGGTTCATCTTCAAAGATATTTCAGCCATTGCAGGGATATAAATGGTATTATAAACCCATAGTTTCAATTTAGATAACCGTTAGATTTTATTTGTAACTTGTAAAATAAATTTTCCACCCTAATCCCAAAGAGCCAAGTTAGTTGACAAAGGTTCAATGAAACGTAGCCCACGATATTTGTTGTTATATGTTGATTTTTATTTGCTGCATTATATGGTTGTCACACATGCTTAATATTAGAAAAAACAAATGTTCTTAAAGCACTTAAACAGTTCAAAAGAAACATACACTTTTTTCAACTATTCATTTCCGCACAAGTCAAGAATAAGCTAGATCTTAATTTGTTTAACTCAGTGGGAGGTTCTTGAAAAGCATAACAAGTTATCCAACCCATTTTCAGGTCAATTGGCAGGTTGGAGAAAGGATGGAAGAAATATTTCAACCTCATGAATTGGACATTATGAAAAATATATTGTGGATGTTATCCATGCCTATTGAAATGTTCATACTTTTTTAAAGGTTTTCCTTGGTGAGAAATTTTTCATTTATATATAGGTTTGGATGTTTGAGCTTATAGAGATGAGATAAATTCCGCTAGGATGGTCTAAAATTTCTCTTTCAGGCTTCAGGGCCCTTTTCAACGCTTTCAAGAACAATTTTGTCTGTAACTATTTCACTAGGGTAAGATTTCAAATTCTTTATATATGCCATATATGGAATAAATTATCCAAGGTATTCAATGGATTTTAATTTTTTTTTAGAGGTAAAAAAGAGTAGATAATCCTTTCTGGAAATCCATTGAATATTGTGGACCTAATCCAGTTGCCATGATTTCCACACTCACCCCCAAACGATGTGAGATGTTTGTAAGATGTATATGTGCTCTCACGAAAATATTTGAATATGGCACTAATGTATCAAAAATTAATATTACTAAATACCTCCTATATAGCCAAACCATAAATTGTAAAATCAAGAGAGCATATCCTGGAATGCAATGTAGTTATTGTGGATTCAAGATCTGGAGTTGAGAAAGTTGATTATTGATTATGATGACGATTGTTCTCAGAACTTCAATATGTTTTATACAAGAGGTTTTTCAATATGGTTTTTCTCGTTTACTTGCAAGGATATGGAAGAAATACATCTTCCGACTCAAATCCCTAGCAGCTCAACATCAAATCTTGTCCTAGACAAAACAAAGTTTTTTAAGGTATAGTAACAACTCCTATTCTGTATATATATATATATTACATGTATAAGTAGTTCTTATTTGGGTTTTTTTTTTTTTTTTAGAGGAGAAGGGGTTTCATACGTGTGAACCGTTTATCACACCACATATAGGAATGATTAAAATTTTTTCCTTAGATTTTTAACTCTTAATAAAATTTACTCTTCCATGTTTTCATTTGGATACATTATTTTTTGAGGATACCCTTCAACTATAGGACATCGAGCTTATTGTGGATACAGGGTTTGCAACCAGGTATTGATTTTACCTTTCCAGTTTGTTTTGTTACTTTATACTGAAGTTGTTTGGGACATTTTGTTATTACTCAATTTTGTTGGCTCATTTTCTCTTTGTAAGAAAGTATATTCATTGTAATGATTTTTTAGTGACAATGATTTAACTTTGATATATATAAGCAGGAAGAAGCAACCTTGTATATTAGTTCATTCATTGGATTCTTACTCAACGTTCATTGCAACGATATGTTTTTAATTTTTATTTTTTATTTTTTGAATTGAAAAAACAGTTTAATTATCCAAATTGGGTAGGGCTCCTTTGACATATGGAAATCGTATGAAGAAATTGTCATAACATTTATTTTAAACTTAATATAATAGAAAGGACATGGATTTTGGATACATAATATCAATATTTTTTAAAAAGAGAATATCAATTTTTAACTTTAAAAGAAAATCATCCCTCCACCTCCTGAAGAAAGCAAGGGGATTGGCTTATAGAAACAGAGAGGTTACCAAAAAAGTTGGGTTAGGTGCTTTCCATTGACCGGGAAAGATCAAGCCAATATATAGTTTTTTGTTTATGAACACATTTCTATATAACAACAACATTATCACTAAATTATTGTATCAAGCATGTTGGAATTTTCAAAACCAAACAGTGGGATGAGCATATTTAGTATTTCTAAAAAATACTATAGTCTAAGTTTTTTAATAACATTAGTATTTATAAAAAATGTGATCATATGAGTGGGAAACATTTGTTGGAAAAAATGTTGTGCCATTCAAGTATAAACTTTTGAGTTAAACCCTACTTTCCTTGTAAACTCTTCAATTTGTAACAAAATTATCTCTAGTCCTAGTATTGTTAATGGTTTAAAGACCATGCATTCTATCAACAAGTACCTCAAAACCTATGAAACACATTTGGAAATGAGGTATATAAAACTTATATGAAACTGATTTCCCTCTTCCATGGTCTGAAATTAATTTAATAATGGAAACAACTTACCTTAAAAAATTGGGTAGAGTTTTTTTTGGTATATAGAATCCTACGTGTGTTTGTGATTTTTTCTCTAACAATCTTATAAATAGTAAAATTTAAATGGATAGTTTTCAATAAATTGGACTACTACCATTTTTGTGCACTTAGTAACAATAAGTAACATTACATTTGATTATAGTTTTCTTGCAATATTTCATGAAATCAATCAATAATTCTGTTTTGTAGCTATTTTTAAGTAGAAAAAAGTAATATTCATGAGGTAGAAAAAAATAATTTTAGTTATGATGAAAAGATAGTCCTTGGATGCCTTTTGTGTGTCACCAATCTATGTAATTTATTTCCCAGTTTTATTTTATACCCTCTACAACCAAGTTTCCATACTTTTGACAATTGTTCACTAGCCATTTTGTCTAATTGTTGAGATATCATTTTCCATATGGTAGATCATCATTATTTTTCCTAAAAAACTAAAACATGTGTCTTCTTGTTAACACTACAACTGGTATATTTTCTTAGTAGGATTTCATAGTCATTCACAAGTTTATCATATAGATATGTTCTTATTCACTTGCATTCTTAATCACAAGCACGAGGAGATTATAAATATTCCATTGCACCATTTGGAATATTCTTGTCATATTCAAGGAGATTTTGTAACACTCGACCCCACATTTACCCACTTTTACAGACTCACTGAGGAAAAAATGAGACGAGAGTTACTATGCATGACCGAAATTCCAAGTTCTATTTATGGAAGTGGGGTCTACCATCTTGAAACTTACAGTAACCTCCAAGGGACACCTGATAACCCATATTTTAGTCAACATCCACTGAGAATATTTCCATGAGTTATTACCAATATTTATAGCGCAACCGCATGCATGTAGTCAATTCCATGTGGTCAGAAGTCTCCATACACATGCAAAAGTCGTCTTTCTTGTGGCTGCAACAAAAAATTCCTAGTTCCGTGCCTGCAACTACAGATTCAATACCTAAGTTTTAGGGCTATCCCACATGCCATTGCCGAAAATTTCCCAAAAATTTCTAGGAATATGTAAATGATAATCAAAAGTCTACATAATCTACAGTTAGGTTCATATCTTGCTCAAAATTTACAAACACATGATAAACATTTAGACAAACACATGTCAAACGTAGTAACTATAGGTCATGAATTCATATATGTTCATTGTTTTCTTAGTTTCATCATATAATAATCAATAAGTCTTACTGCCCTCTCAAGCTCGTTGCAACATCACTTGGTATCTCATAAATTCATATAAACATTTAAATAAATTATCAAATCATGAACAAGACCCATAACAAGATCACATCATTTAGCCATTCCTATAACAAACATCTAACCGGAATGAATCTGTGAAAAACCAATACATGTACTTATTGATCTCAATAAGAAATAACACATAATAATATATGTATAAATCCATCCAAGTCAGCGACCCCTATGTACCACCCAATCATAGATTAGGCTAAACCAAATCTCTCTTTCAACCAATCACCCCTGTTTCATATTCCAAGCACGAATGTGGGATCACATGGTATAAACCAAAATACAACCTACCAAATAATCAAGAGGCTAAACCATATCAACCCTTAACCATAGTGATTTCACTTAAACCAGTCTAGGTGAAACACTAATGTATGTTGATATAGGTTTTTCCTCCCTTTATGATTTAGAGAAACAAATATGAATTTGTAGTTTTTCTTTTTCTTATGGCGTATCCTAGGCATAGGATTACAAGTCCTTTAAACATCGCACAAAATTTTCTCTTATAATCACTGAATCCATTACTGGGTTTTTATTGTTCAAAAATTTGATGTCATACCCATTTGTGCATGTTAAAGGTACTTTTTTGATTGCGCCTGAACAAATGGAAAACAAAATCATGTGACCAACACCTCGATAAGCTTTGACAAGGTTTATTTCAAGCTAAACAACAACTCCAAGTTCTTTCTCCATTTGATCACTGAAGATATAGGAATGTTACAGACAATTCTCATTGACAGAAACATATTTTTGATGCAAGAATTTTTGGTTCTTCTTTAAAAAACCTAACATATGGAGCTTCAAAACTAGAAAATTTCAATTGAAACATGACTAGTAAATCCTCTATAAATGGTCTCTCAACATAACACTCTTGTTGGTATAGGAAAATGTCTCCATAATAAATATAAAATTTCAATAGAACCCTAGAGTTATAGTGATTAACCACTACCTTGGAGGCTTTCACATACATCATTATGGTATCCCTTCTTCACGTGAAAGTGGTGTATTGCATTCAACAATGAACTAGAAGTATCTTCCAAAATATGTATATATTTGTAGCGGTTCTCCTTCCTTTCCTTGCAAGTGTTCCCTTGAGAAACACCTCTCTATGGGTGCATATGGGGACCTAAGTGTGAAAAGTTTTTGCATCTCAAAATTTTTTTCTTTGTCATTGTAGCTCTTGGTGTATGTATTGTATTAATATTTATACTTAATTTTCTTATATATTCTTTTAATTCAATATTATTTAATGAGTACCCAATATTAGCATTGGCCTTTAATTCTTTAGCCACGAAGAACAAAATACAAACTAGTCAATGTTTGTGTAGATCCTCCATTGGAACTTATATTTTGGCATGAGAGTATAGTGTGAGAATCCAAATTCCTGTGTATTAGCCAGTGACCATGGATGCCTTCTTACCTTGTAATTTTCTAATAAGAACCCTTTAACAGTTTTTTCTGGATTGTATTTGTTGTTGTTATCTTATGAAAAGAAGTGTTCCACACCTAGATGATAATGGTAGATAACGCATTCTCTTATCTATTTTGCAATGTTAAAAACCATGGAGTGGGCACATAATGGTTTCATTTTATTTTCTTTATCTTCACTAATACTTTTTCTTCAATGATGAGATGGTGGAATTTCATAATAAGAAACTGATGGATTTTTTTTCCTATGGATTCAAAGTATGATTTTGGAGGCAATGGGGTGATAATGACACTACTATAGATAAGGGGATTTTAATAAATTTGATTAAGACGAAATTATCATTTCGTCTTAAAAAAATAATTTTGTATTAAATTAAAATTACTCATGAAAACCTTGATGCATAAAGAAACCTTCACTTAAAGCATATAAATAAATTCATTAGCTCACTCCCACTTGTTGCTTCGTTAATTTTTCCTTCATGTATGTGATTTCCCCACCATCCATCATGAATTCATCATATCAGTGACTCTAATATAGAATATAGTAGTTTCACTTGATTGTCTTGATTCAGAGCTATATAAGAGCTCTTAATGTTTGGTTTTGATTCAACGTGTGAATTACAATTTTTCAAATCAGAGTGCACACCCCTATACTTTATGCATCATAACATTGATCTATAACATAGAAATTTGGACATTGGATAAGTTAATGCTCCCTGTGTGTTTCGTGACATGGACTAGTCGCCTCTCATGGATCCTTATCTTTGTCGATGCAATTGTTGAATAATACCTGTGGGTTTTGGTATAATGGAAATCGTGATTCCTAACAAGTGGTATCAGAGCATAGGTCATGAGTTCGATACACACCAAGATCACATTAGGGGGGGATATTGTTGGACATTGGATAAACCATTGCTTCCTGCGTGTTTCATAAAATGAACTAACTGCATATCAGTGATCCTTATGTCTCACGATGCGATCCTTGACTAATAATCGTGGGTTTTGGTCTAACGACAATTGTGATTCCCCACAAGAAAGATATTTCTTCACAGATATACTCTAAATACCCTATCAAAAACCACACAACGGACATACAGGTATGTACCTTACCTTTCCACTCTATTTTGTTCCTTAATAATCAAGTTATTTCATTTTTTTTATTATTGCTCGATTTTTTTGGCTTATCGGCACTTTGGAACAAAGTCTCTTCATTGTAATGATTTTCTAGTGACAATTATTTACCTTTGTAATTAATTACAAGAAAGAATAAGAAACCCTATATATCAGTTCATTTATTGGACGCTTGTTCAATGTTCATTGCAATGGTATGTTTTTCAATGTTATTGTTTATTTTTTCAATTCAAAAAACTATTTAAATTATCTAGATTAGGAAAGGCTCCTTTAACATATGGTCACTGCATGAGGAAATTGTTATAAAAATGATTGTAAACTTGATATAATATCAAAGATATGGATTTAGGATGCATAACATGAATATTTTTTTTTAACGCATGGATTTTTAAGTTTATAGGAACAATTTCCCTCCACCTACTAAAGAAATCAAGGGGGGGAGGTGGCTTATAGAAACAAACTATCCAAATGTTACCAAACAAGTTGGACTAGGCGCTTTACCTTAATCTAGGAAGATCAAGTATATATAGTATTTCTAAAAATCATGAGCATATGACAAGGAAGCCTTTGATCGAACAAAAGTTGTGTCATTCAAGTAGATACTTTTGAATCGAACTCTGCTTGCCTTGTAAAATCTTTAATTTGTAACAAAATTATGTTTCACCCTAGTATTCTTAATGGATTTAGAACCATGAAATCTATCAATGTCTAACTCCAAACCTATGAAACACATTTGGAAATGAGGTATCTCTAACTTATATGAAAGTGATGTCCCTCTTGCATGGTCTAAAATTGATTTAAGAGTGGCAGTAGCCTGTCTTGAAAAATTTGGTATACAGTCTCCCACTTTTATTTGTGATTGCTTCTCTAACAAGCTTAGGAATAGTAACATTGAAATGGCTAACTTTCAATCGATTTGTCTACTACCATTTTTGTGCACATAGGAATAATAAGCACCGTTGCATTTGATTCTAGTGTGCTTAAAGTATTTGATCAACTCAATCAATAATTCTATTTCTTAGATATTATTAAGTAGAGAAAAGAAATACTCATGAGGTATAAAACAATCATTTAATTTTTGATGAAAATATAGTCCTTAGAGGCATTTTGTGTGCCACTAATCTATGTAATTTATTTTCCAATGTTATTTTGTACATCCTATCAACAAGTTTCCATACTTTTGACAATTATTTAGTATCCATTTGTCTCATTTTGTTGACTAATACTTTTCCATATGGTAGAGCATCATTATTTATCCCTAAAAACTAAAACATATGTCTGCTTTTTAACACTACAACTAGAATATTCCCTAAGCAGGACTCTATAAACATACACAACTTCTTCAGATCGAAAATTTGTTATTCACTTACATTCTAAATCACAACCATGAGGTAATTATAAATCTTCCATTGCACCATCTGGAATATTATTCTCATCTTCAAGGAAATTTCATAGCCCTCCTAGTGATTCAACATCATATATGATAAAGGGAATGATTATATATGCATAGAATATAACCTTAAGCACTACCTCTCAAATGGAAATGTCTTCGATGACATATTATAAATTTACTCATTTAATATAGCTTTACTTAGTTCTATATCAGCCATTATATATGCCTGCAATCAATGTTGGCATGTTTTCATTGACGAAGAAAACATCTTTGGAAACATGACCAAAAATCTATTTTTTAGTAGTCATATTTCAACCAACACCAATACTTGCCAAATATCAATGTGCTACTCAAATGTTTCCTTTCACACATTTGTTGGAACTACAGATAAGTGTTTTGAATTGGATCATAACAATAGGAGACCTGAAAACCCTTCTATGTATCCCTTAGTGTAGGTTCACTAATCCATTCATGATATATCATAAATAAGGCTCACAAGGTTTATATATGTGTTCTTCCAACAACAAAAGGTTTGTCAACCCTAATGTATGCTAAGATAGGTCGACCCTCCCTTTATGATTTATATTATCAAATATGAATCTCTTTGTTTTATTTTCTTATGGTGTATCTTGAGTGTAGGATTACAAGACCTTAAAGAATTGAATAAAATTTTCTCTTATAATGACTAAATCCATTGTTGGTGTTCTTCAATTTAAACATTTTATGTCATACCCATTTTTGCATGCTAAAGGTACTTTGGTCATTTCACCTAAACAAAAGGAAAACAAAATAATGTGACCAACACCTCAATAAGCATAGACTAGGTTTATTTTGAGTTCAACAATAGCTCCAAGTGCCCTCTCCATTTGGTCACTGAAGATATGGGAATGCTACAACCACTTCTCATTAATAGAAATAGATTTTTGATGCAAGAATGTGTGCTTCTACCTTAAAAACCATTAGGGGAATTTTGAGGTATGAAATGGGCCTCCTAAGGAAATTATAAAATAATAGTGGAAATAATAAAATAAAAATAGATTACTTCATCAAATTTTAGAGGGGAAAAAGGAAAAAAACTACTTTTTCAACTCATATTTTCAACTTATCTCTCTATGGGTTTACTCAAATTTCAAGCGGGAACACTCGTTGGATGAAAAATTTGATTCCTCATCCAAAGAGTACCCATGTTGCATACTTTTGATGAACCCTGCTACATGAAAAAATGAAAAATACATGAAAAATGTGACTGCAATCACGTTTTTACATAATGTATTTCTTATTTTTCATGTAGTAGGGTCCATCGAAAGTATTCAACATGGGTACTGCTTGGATGAGGAATTAATTTTTTCATCCAAGGAGTGCTACAGCACGGAATTTGAGTAAAAACCTAAGGAGATAAGTTGAAAATACAAGTTCAAAAAGTAGTTTTATTATTTTATTATTTTTTAATATTTTTACATTTTTACCCCAAAAATGGTGAATCATCCCCCATGGTTGACATAATCATGTTGAATCCTATTGGTTGTTATAAATTTTATTTTGGTTGTGCATTTTTTTTTGGAGGCCCATTTTAGACCTCAAAATTTCTCTAATGCCCCAACATATGGAGCTTCTGAACTATAGCACTTACACCAAAACATGTCTGGTAAATCCTCTGGAAAGGCTTTCTCAACATAACACTCTTCTTGGTATAGGAAAATATCTCCAAAATTAGTAAACGATTTTTGTAGTACCCAATAGTTATAGTGATTGACTATTGTCTTGTAGGCATTCACATACACCATTATGGTATCCCTTCTTCACCTGAAAGCAGTGTCTTACATTGAAAAACAAAGGAGCAGTAACTTTGAACATAAGTATAGATTTGTAACGAGTCTCCATCCTCTCCCTAAAAATGAAAACTTGAGTAACCCATACTTGTAGGTGCACATGGAGACCTGAGCATCCAAAGTTTTTCCATCTCAAGGGAATTTCCCCTTTCATTGCATCTCCTAGTTTAGGTACTGTACTTATATTTAAAATTAATTGTCTTAGAGTCGCTTTTGATGTAGTATTATTAAATGACTACCCAATATTCGAATTGGCCTAGATTTTCTACAGCCACAAAGAACAAAATACAAACTCATCAACATCAATGTACATCATCCATTGGAAATTTTTCTTGGCCATGAGAGATTAGTGTGAGAATCCTGATTCTTGTGTCTTAGACCATGGCCATGCATGTATGCTTACCTTGGAATTTTCTGATAATAACCCTTCAACTTTTTTTGCTAGATTGTATTCAATATTGTTAACATACAAAAAAAAAGTGTTCCACACCCAGATGAGAATGGTATATAACCCATTCTCTTATGTATTTTTCAATGTTGAAACGATGATGTAGACACAACGTAGTTTAATTTTTTGAGAATTATCTTCACTAAAAATTTTCTTGAATGACAAGATTGTGGGATTTCATAATAAGAAACCGATGGAATTGTTTTTGTATGGATTTGAAGTGTGATTCATAAATTTTTTAGGGGCTAATATTCGCATGTGGGCTAATTTTCCATACTTTTCCAAAAAAAATATTCGCCAATTTCCATTATAAAAAAAAATAAGTCGCCCAAATTTTTATAGTATAAAAATATTTTACCTAAAATCACCAAAAATTTTACAATTTACATATTCGGGACTACTAAGATTCGCCAAGTTTTTAAACTTTAAGATAAATTTCCATCCTTAAAATTTTCCCTAGTGTGATTTTAGAGGAAATGAGGTGATAATGACACTACTATAGATAATGGGTTTTTAAGATATTTTTTTAATATGAAATTAGCATTTTTTATTAAATTAAAAATGTTCACAACTACCTTGATACATAAAGAAACCTCCTCTTAAAACATATAAATAAATTTTGCAGCTTGTTCCGGCTTGTTGCTTCGTTAATGCTTCCCTCATGTATATTATTCTCCCACCATCCATCATGCATTCCTATCACATCAGTGAGACTATCCATCCATTGAAATATCTCCTCCCTTGCCTTGTGTTTATCTCTAATATAGAATAGAGAAGTTGTGCTTGATTATTTCAATTCATAGCTATATAAGAGCTATTAATGCTTGATTTTTATTCAACTCGTGAATTGAAATTTCTCAAAGCGGAGCATGAGCCCCAATACATTATGAAAAATAACATCAATCTATTCAAGATCAATATATGGCTTCACACATATACTCTACATCCCTGTCCAAAACCACACAACAACCACACAAGTATCTATATTACCTTTCCATTGTGTTTTGTTCCTTGATACTCAAGTTATTTAGGTCCTTTTTATATTACTAGATTTTTTTTGGCTTATCCACTCTTTGGAACAAAATCTCTTCCTTGTAATGATTTTTTAGTGAAAGTGATTTAACAACCTCATCTATTAGTTCATTCATTATATGCTTGTTTGACATTGATTGCAATGACATTTTTTTAACTTTATTGTTTATTTTTTTCAATTGAAAAAACAATTTAAATTATCTAGATCAAATACGACTCCTTTCACATATGGCCATCATATTATTAACTTGATATACCATTTAATTTAAACTTAATAGAATAGAAAATATATGGATTTAAGATAAATAACCTAAATAGTTTTTTTTAATGAATATAAATTTTTAAGTTTAAGGGAAAAGTGGATCCCCACTTGCTAAAGAAATCAAGTAGGGAGGTGGCTTATAGAAACCATCAATCCAAAGGTTACCAAAGAATATGGGTTAGTTGGTTTCCCTTGATTCGGGAAGATCGAGCCAATATATAGTTTTCACTTGATGAACACATTTTAATATAGCAACAAGATTATCAATAAATGATTATATCAAGTATGTTGGAAATTTTGAAAATAAAATAATGGAATGAGATAGTCTATGTTCTTTGACCATATATAGTATTTCCAAAAACCATGAGAATATGATTGGGAATCCTTTTCTGGAAAGAAGTTTGTTTCATTCAAGTAGATACTTTTGAGTCAAACCTCGTTTGCCTTGTAAACTCTTCAATTTGTAAGAAAATTATCTCTAGCCCTAGTATTGTTAATGGTTTTAAAACCATGCATTCTATGGGTGGATACCTCCAAACCTATAAAACACATTTGGAAACAAGGTAAATAGAACTTATATGAAGTTCATGTCCCTCTTTCATGGTTTAAAATTTCTTTAACAAAGGTGGTACCTTATCTTGAAAATTTCATTCGTGTTATTTTGGTACATAGTCTCCCACGTTTATTTTTGATTGCTTCTCTAACAGGTTTATGAATAGTTACATTGAAATGACTAGCTTAAAATTTATTGGGGTACTACCATTTTTGTGCACTTAGGAACAATAAGAAACATTTCTTTCGATTCTAGTGTACTTGCAATATTTCATGAACTCAATTAAGAATTTGATTTCTTAACTCTTGTTAGGTAGAAAAAAGTAGTATTCATGAGGTAGTAAGAAGAATTTTAGTTCTAATGAAAAGATAGACCTTAGAGGCATTTTTTGCACCACCAATATATGCAATCTATTTTTCAATGTTCTGTTGTACATACTACCACCAAGTTTCCATACTTTTGATCATTTTTCACTAGCCATTTGTCTCATTTTGTTGACTATTCCTTCTCCATATCATAGAGCATCATTATTTGTCCTAAAAAATAAAACATGTGTCTACTTGTTAACACTACAACTAGCATATTCCCTGGGAAAGCTTCTATAATTTTTAACAACTTCAAAAAATCGATAGGTTCTTATTAACTTGCATCTTAGATCACAACCATGAGGAAATTCTAAATCTTCCCTTGAATCTATGGTAAAGGAAATGAGTATATATGCACATGAAATAAACTTGAGGCATTGTTAGCACATGGATTTGCATCCCTCTCAGCTACAAAATATGGAATTGAGTGATAATCCTATAGGAGACAGTGGAGTAAAAACTCTCATCCCCTATTTCCAAGAGATTTCTGAAAGGGATATACAATTGGTAGATGTCGAGATTGTGAATTGCAAAATTTCTTCTACAGGGACAACTTCACTTTTTGACAGACTATCAAATTTTAAAAGGCCCATGAATTCACTACCAATTGCACATAATGGCCTTGGCAGTTCTATATCAATGTCTCAAGAAATTTTTTTGAAAAAAATGTGATGGTGAAAGGCTTGACATTGGAGGCATTGGACTTGGTCCTACTGGCTGCAACCAACTTCAGGAAGCAATTTCCTACAACCAAGATATTGTTTACCTGAACATGAGAAAAAATCATGGTGGCTCGGCTGCTGCATCTATGTTATCCAAGCTCATCTCACATTCAAACAAAATAAGTGTAATTGATGTGAGTTATAACTTTTTGTGTTTCGAATCACTAAAGCTAAATGCCACTATTTTGAAAGAAATCAAAAGGTCAAATAAAATGTGTGGACTTAAGAGTGAATCCTCATGGATACCATGATAAGCTAGTAGTTATCTTTGAGGAATTCAATTTAGATGGAAAACCTATTGTAATTCTTCTATCATCTGTAATTATTCATAATGTGCCTGATGATTATCCTAAGTAATGACGGATAATATTATCTTCAATATGCTTTCGTAGGGCAACATAAGGAAATTGGATCTGGTTATTTTAGCGTGGGTTTTTCTCTATGATGCTGCTAATCTCATCTCATCATTAAAAAGTTCTCGGGTGAGATCTTTTGCTAGGGGATTGTAAAAAAAATTCTCGAGAATAATTGATGAGGAATGCATGGGTAGAATTGTTGGGAGAGGAAGGAAAAACATTAAGAAAAAGGATAGCATGCAGTGTGTAAGAGTAGAGGTAGCGTTAAATAATGTTCATGCAGTGTATGTGGGCACACAGGTGAACAACGTGCGGCCGAGGCAGTTGTTTTACGTAATATTCCCAATTAGCCTTGCTAATTGGAATATTTCATTTTTGCTTTATTTTGCCGCTTTAGCTAGAAATAATAAATAAAGTGAGAAATAAGAGGGTCACCTCACTTTAGTCACCTCACTTTATAAAATAAAGTGTTTTCCTAGTTGATTGACGTTGTAACTTAAAAGGGGGCCTTGGGGGTCCACACATGTATGAGGGGAGGCCTCACGCTGACCCAAGGGTAACTGCAAGGTGAAGGACGCAGTTAAGGTTTTGGAGGGAGTTTAGCATTATAAAAGGAGGGGTTCCCACTTCATTTGGTATTCATGATTTGATATTATTATTGAGAGCTAGACTTCTGTCTGCTTCAGCACGCCGGTTGTTTAGTCGGTCTGCAGCACTGTTTAGTGCAACCGAGTGTCTCCGGTCGGAGATCTCACCCTTAGCCTTGGGGGACTTCGAGTGCTTGCCCTGGTAAGGTTATTTCTGGTTTCACCCTTAGCTTCGAGGGACTTCGAGTGCCTGCCCTAGTAAGGTTATGTTCTGAGTACACTTTTCAGTTTCAGCAGAAAGTAGCAGCAGTTTCTGGTACAGATTTGGAGAGGAAGAAGCCCTCTTGTGGCTGCGCAGTTCAGAGGAGGAAGGACGCTGTTTCAGGAGGAGAGAGGACGCTGATCAGCCTAGGAGAGTGAGGACGTTGTTCCAGGAAGGACGCAGTCCAGATCTGAGCAGAGAAAACGCTGTCCAGGAGGAGGAAGGACGCAGATCAGTCTTGGAGTGAGGACGCTGTCCAGTTTTGAAGAGGAGGATGCAGATCTGAAGGCACATTGATAGATCCAGCCTTGGAGAGGGTAGATCTGAGCAGATATTTGCAGATCTAGTTTTGTATGGTGCAGATCTGAAGGTATAGCACTAGATCCAGCTTGGGAGATTGCAGATCTGAGGAGATATTGGCAGATCTAGCCTAGATCTGAAGAGATAACATCAGATCCAGCCTTGGAGGCTGCAGATCTGAAGAGATATTGTCATACCCAGCATAGATCTGAAGGGTTGGTAGCAGATCTGACCTAGGAGGACGCAGATCAGGAGGGGTAGGACGCAGATCTGGTTTGGAGGCTTCAGATCCAGCAGATCTGAGCATTCAGGAGGCAGATCCACCAGGTAGGACGCTGATCTGAGGAGCAGGCTTGTGTGAGATGGGCTCAACAGCGTTTTCTAGCATTCAGTAGCTGATCCATCTATCTGGAGGGTTTGGTGATTAGTGCTTCATCTGTTTCAGCGCTGTCACTAGCAGAGACAGCGTTTTCCATTGGTGAGGGTTTGGAGTTTGAAATCAGCTATTTTCCAGTATTCAGCTCATAGTACCAGCGCAGTCCAGCTTCGGTCTTCAGAGCAGCTAGGACGCTGTCCTTGTTGCAGCCATTATTTGTCTGAGAGGGTCTCCACTTGCCTAGGGCAAGGATAGGTGCACTTGCTCTGATTTTCTTGTACTCCTCTCTATGTACTTTCAGATTAATAAAATGGCTCAGTTTTCTGGCATCCTATGTGTAATTGTTCAGTGATCTGGTTCAGCATTGTATTTTCTATATCTGTCTGGCATATTTCTGTTTATTACTGGTTATTTCCCTTTTGGAGATATTACAGTGGTATCAGAGCATAATTCTGGCTCAGCCTGTGGTCTATGACATTGGAAAAGAGGTCATATAGAGCAATAGCAGTTGCAATACCAGAAACGCAGTTGGGAAAAGGGCCAAAATAAAAAAGGTCAAATTTTGAAGTTTGGAATTAGGAAAAACGTTTTCTGGGTTTTTCTGGGTTTTGGACAAGGATCACCTTCCCAAATTCCTGGAATCTTCTGAGTTGTTTTCAGTGGGTAAATCGGATGTCGAAGTTAAGCAGCAGTATGGTTTTGCAGTAGCCGTGCAGTTTCTGAGGAGTCTGTAGGCACCTAGCAGAAAATGCCAATGGCAGGAGATGTGAGTCCAGCTCAATATGCAGCCGTTTTTGCAGAGTGGCAGAGCCTAGGTCAGGCATTCATGGATGCTTTCCCCTGGGAGCGCTATTTCCAGTTCCGATGTGGTGTCAAACCCCCTGAGCAGCACCAACACAAGGGGTACGGATACCACCGTGATGACCACCGTACAGCTAGTAGATTTCATTTGCCCAGGTTTGATGGCTCACCAAACAGTTCGGCAGAGTCCTGGGTAGAGAAGTTGGACATCTATGTCCAGCTTCACCGGATGACTCAGTCAGAGGCCATTAAGGTGGCAACATTGCATCTGGATGGTGAGGCCCGCGATTGGTGGTTCCATGGGATGGTGACACTCGGGCATTCTACAGTGACGACATATGCCGAGTTTACTCAGAGGGTGTTAGAGCGCTTTGACAGGAGGGATCCGGAGCAGCATTTTGTTGAGTTGACCAAGCTCAAACAGACTGGGAGTATAGAGACATACATTTCAGACTTCTTGAGGATTTCGGTGATGGTACCTGATTTATCTGCAGCTTGGATGGGTTGCATATTTGTGGAGGGGCTGTCAGAGCCGCTTCGTGGCCTAGTCCGGTCGAACAGACCGGCTACCCTTCAGGATGCCATCAGCAGGACTCGGGACTTACAGGATGTCTTACCCAGGACTCGGACACCTTATCCCCAGAGACAGGCCTTCCAGCCTAAGGGTAAGGACACGAGGGCTCCGCCTCCCAAGGCGAATCTTGGACGAGGGCAGTTTGATGATGAGGCCAGGAGAGAGCTGAGGAGGAAGCGGGTGTGCTTCACTTGCCGGGAGCCATGGGCACCAGGACACAGGTGTGCGGCAGGGAAGGCACACTTCATTGAGGTCTTCTCCGAGAGCAGTGGAGAAGAGGATGAGGGAGCACAGGATTGCAGGGAGTTCGAGGATACACCTAGTGAGACACAGGACTCACCATCATTAGAGACCTCCTTGACCGTGCCGGTTGATATCGTAGTGGAGAAGGTAGAGCCTACCCCGACAGAGCCATCCACTGAGGTGATGACTGGAGCCATGTCCGAGTCTTCGGGTAGTAGCAGCACACAACAGATGGGTGAGGTGTCAGGAGATGTATCCACCTTCGATGAGGTAATAGCAGGTACAGAGGTATTGGATGATGGTCGCAGACAGCAGTATCATCGGCTTCGGACGGACCTTCGAGTTTTGAGAGAGAAGGCCGCGTCAGTACGGGAGACCCTTTTGTTGCAGGACCAGGAGCTGGAGGGTATGAGAGCGACTTGTGCCAAGTCGGCGGCCAAGTTGGTCCACATTGGGGAACAGCTGGATTCCCTGATGGTACAACCAGAGGGCACATTGGAGCGTCAGATCATTCCCCTTCAGGTATGCATGGATGGGACTGGCGGTATTGTTGAGTCATCTCTTCCCGTTGGAGAGAGAGAGGCAGAGCCACCTAGTCAGATCTCATATGTTGACTTGGATAGCGGTATGAGACGATCAGAGTTGTACAGGGTACAGCATCCATATATTGAGATTGGATGGAGAGAGATTTTGAGTTGGTACTCGGTGGAGCGGGCGATGGAACACAATGATTTGGTTCCCTTCTCACAAGAGCAGATAGAAGAGGGAGGACATCTCCGGATGGATAACATCTCTCATGCTTGTGTTGGACATCCCTTGAGCCATACACGTCATGATGGGAGGTTTTTGCCTACCACCTATTTGATTCTTGATAGGGTCTCATTGATCCTTGAGAAGTTTATACTTCAAAATCCCATGAAGTGCAAAATCAGAAATTTGATTCGGGAGGATGGTAGCCCTCATGGGAGGAGTACCAGGATGAGGAGAAGGAGGCATCCACAAGTGATTGAGTGGATGGGGATGATGAGCAAGGAGCTAGGAGGCTACTTGCAGATCGGTGTTACCAGACAGCAGGAGGCTTGGCTGCGCTGGTTACTCTTGAAAGAGTTTGGCCATCTCTTGGCAAACACTCTTCCTAAGAGTCGGAGGGTGGAGGAAAGATGGCTGGATACTTGCATCATTGAGCAGCATGGAGTATGTATGCATGGTGTTGCTATGATACTCGTTATGTCTTCATCACATGAGTTGTTTGATGGAGGTATGGAGAGGCAACACAATGTCTTGTTGCTTGGTTTGTTCCTAGGAGAGCAAGGGCAGATTTGCTCTCACACTTTGTATGATGTTGCAGGAAGAGGGGATGGCACTATCTCCTTGGTCTTTGATGATGATTGGGAAGCACTTCCATCTTGGAGGGTATTCCATATTTGTTGCAGCATGATGAGAGGAGTCTTTGACAAGGAGCATGTCAAAGAACAGAGTCTTGTATTGACAGGAGCTCCTTTGCATGAGCTCACAGCGTTGTCACCTTGGAGCAGAACATTATGGATGAAGTATGCGCAGCAGAGATATGGTGGATCTATAACCCATAGGTCCCAGGATCACTTCATATTTGTTGCACAAAGGGAAGGTAATGATGATAGAGACATCTATGGCATATTCCTCTTGACTTGGGTTTCCAAGCATGAGGAGGGTTATCTTTTTGCAGCACATGGTTCATTCTTCTTCATAGCATGCCAAAACACTATGGAGGACTCATTTATGGATCCATGTACCATCTTACTTCCAGCATATGATCAGATTTGTATGGGAGGCTTGATTATGAGGGAGACACATGAGCTGGATGTGTCCGTGAGTGGGAAAAATTCTCACAATTTCTGCACTACATGTTCTAATGGGAGCATGGGAGGAGGCATGGCCACCACTACTATGTATGCGTTCTCTTTTGATGTGGGCCATGAGATTGATATTCATCCATTGTACGGCCATGGGCAAGTGTTTGGCCCTATGTTGTTGTCATATTCAGCCATTTACTATCCATTAGTAGATGTGATGGATCTTGTACATTGCTTGCCATGTGATCTTCTGAGGTTGCAGTGGATGAGACTGCGCTGTATCCTTGTGAGGGATTGTTTGCATTATGTATCCTCATGTAACACCTTCAGCAAACATCTCATTAGGATGATCCATGAAGCACATGTCCTATTCTTCATGGATGAATTGTTTTGGGCCAGCTTGTTCTTCGTTGTTGGAGGGACCTTCTTTGGAGGATTGCTCTTCACTTTGCCATTGGAGGGCAATGATTTTGCAGCCCAAGATCAGCATATACTCTACACTTGTCATGAGTGGAGAGAAGGACAGCATGGGGTAAGCTATGATGCTTGCCAATTTCATATTTCCAGCCCACCTTCATTACCAGAGCTTGAGGTGGAAGGAGATTTTCAGGAGTTGCCTTGTTGGGAGGTGGCTCATTTTGTCTGGATGATTGCTTGGAGATGGAGGATCCACAGGAGGGAGATATTCCTCATTATATTTTCGACTCCATGCCTTGATTGGAGAGAGGTGACGAGTTGGTTCACGGTTGATGGGCCAGCTTACACAGTCATAGATGCAGAGCAGCAGCGGTCATGGTCTTTAGTCATAGCCAGAGGCAGTGAGCAGTTCGAGTCACGGGACTTGTGCGATTATTGGCCACAGTGGCGATGGGATCCGGGAGGACTATTGATTGGCTGGTACCATGAGAGGCCAGTTTGGGATCCTGGCATTGAGATATCCATTCATATCAGGGTGATGCAGGAGACAGAGAGGTTTCAGTGGGACCCAGGCGCATTTTGCAGTATCGGCAGGGAGCATCAGCTAGAGAGTAGGCTTGTTCAAGCATTGCTTGAGAACAAGCAATTTTTGCCGGATGAGGATGCCACTTGGGAGAGCGAGCAGACTTTACAACATCCATCACTTCAGTTGCTTGAGGACAAGCAACGTTTTGCCGGGGGAGACTGTAATATTCCCAATTAGCCTTGCTAGTTGGAATATTTCATTTCTGTTTAATTTTGCCGCTTTAGTTAGAAATAATAAATAAAGTGAGAAATAAGAGGGGTCACCTCACTTTAGTCACCTCACTTTATAAAATAAAGTGTTTTCCTAGTTGATTAACGTTATAACTTAAAGAGGGGGCCTTGGGGGGTCCACACGTATATGAGGGGAGGCCTCACGCTGACCCAAGGGTAACTGCAAGGTGAAGGACGCAGTTAAGGTTTTGGAGGGAGTTTAGCATTATAAAAGGAGGGGTTTCCACTTCATTGGGCATGCTTGATTTGATATTGATATTGAGAGCTAAACTTCTGTCTGCTTCAGCACGCCGGTTGTTTAGTCGGTCTGCAGCACTGTTTAGTGCAACCGAGTGTCTCCGGTCGGAGATCTCACCCTTAGCCTCGGGGGACTTCGAGTGCCTGCCCTGGTAAGGTTATTTCTGGTTTCATCCTTAGCTTCGGGGGACTTCGAGTGCCCGCCCTAGTAAGGCTCTGTTCTGAGTACACCTTTCAGTTTCAGTAGTAAGTAGCAGCAGTTTCTGGTACAGATTTGGAGAGGAAGAAGCCCTCTTGTGGCTGCGCAGTTCAGAGGAGGAAGGACGCTGTTTCAGGAGGAGAGAGGACGTTGATCAGCCTAGGAGAGTGAGGACGCTGTTCCAGGAAGGACGCAGTCCAGGTCTGAGCAGAGAAAACGTTGTCCAGGAGGAGGAAGGACGCAGATCAGTCTTGGAGTGAGGACGCTATTCAGCAGGAAGAGGAGGACGCAGATCCGAAGGCACATTGATAGATCCAGCCTTGGAGATTGCAGATCTGAGCAGATATTTGCAGATCTAGTTCTGTATGGTGCAGATCTGAAGGTATAGCACTAGATCCAGCTTGGGAGCTTGTAGATCTGAGGAGATATTGGCAGATCTAGCCTAGATCTGAAGAGATAACACGATCTCGCCCTTGGAGGTCATAGATTCAAGAGATACGTCGATCCAAGATAGATCCGTTGTCTTGCAGAGTCGCATCCACTGTGTAGGACGCCGATCCGAGGAGCAAAGCCAGTGTGAGATGGGCTCAACAAGCCGTTTGCTAGACCCGCAGGGGCCGGTCCATCGATCCGAGGCTTGGGTGATCGCGTTTCATCCGTCTCTCGCGCCGTCACCAGTGCGTACGCCGTCTATCGGGAGGCTTGGAGTTTGAGATCGCCCATTTCCCGCCTTTCGCCTCATAAGCACAGCTAGCCCGCCTTCGTCAGAGCAAGCCTAGGACGCTGTCCTTGTTGCAGCCATTATTTGTCTGAGAGAGCCTCCACTTGCTTAGGGCAAGGATAGGTGCACTCATTCTGATTTTCTTGTACTCCTCTCTATGTACTTTCAGATTAATAAAATGGCTCAGTTTTCTGGCATTCTATGTGTAATTGTTCCATGATCTGGTTCAGCATTGTATTTTCTATATCTGTCTGGCATATTTCTGTTTATTACCGGTTATTTCCCTTTTGGGATATTACGGGTGCCATGTACCGATGCTTTATTATTGTAGATCCTATGGATATGTATATCTCTCGATGGTAGCCAACTAAGAAATTCACTTTATATCCTCCAGCCTAGACAATTATTACATTCAGATGACACTCAATGGATAAGAGGATGAAGAAGATTTACAACCCTCTTCACAATTCTCGTAAAATTAGTGAAGATAATCAAATCAATACCTCTATAAAACTCAATCCTCTCCGTAACACAAACATGAATCATTTCAAGAGGGATCCAATATTGAGTTTTTGTCAATAAGGCGTATGTCTCTTCATTCTATGGACAAATTGGCAACATGACAAGTGAAATTTTTTCCTGTGCAAAACTTTGAACATAAACAAGAACCTAGAAAAATTCAACAAGAAGAGTTACCAAAGTATTATTAGACATTTTCCGCATATGCATGGGTCATTAATTCCATTATTTAGTGATAAGCCCCAAGACTTGCACCTATCACATCTATAGAGGAAAATCTCTGCAAAACTAATCTATTAACCTCAAAGACTCAAGGACCCAAATCTTAGGAAATCTGTTAAAGAAGAATTGCAAAAATTGTTAAATGTTAATTTCATCTATCCTATTTCAGATAGTCGTAAGGGTTTCTCCTTTGGCAATTGTGCCAAAGAAAAAATGGAAATGGAGGTAGGCTAATTCACCGAACTAAATAAAGCTACTCTAAAGACCATTTCTTCTCACTTTCATAGATCATATTAGATACATTAATGGGCAAAAAGTAATTTTCATTCCTAGATGGGTTTAGTGGTTGCTAAATAAACTAAGTAGCATCAAGATCAAGACAAACCACATTTACTCCTATTCTGGGGTGCCTTATGTTAATTTAGCATTGCCATTTGGATTATGCAATGCACCTAACATTCCAAAGTGTATGCAGATAGGATTTTTTTCAGATCTAATATGATTGTGTAGAGGTGTACATGGATGATTTCAAGGCTTATGGAAACACATTCAATAGTTTTTTAGAAATGGAAAAGCTTTAAAGAGATGTCAGAAGTAAATCTTTCACTTAGTCATGAAAAATGTTTTATGATGTTTATCAAGGTATCGTTTTAGAAACATCACATTTGGTGGGGATGGATTAGAGTGATATCGTGTTGAAGTCATCTCTAACCTATCTTATTCCAAGTTTGCCAAAAAGATGTTAGAGTTTTGTGATTTACAGGTATTATCGGAGATTTATAGAAAACTTCACTAAAGATAGCATTCTACTCTTCAAATTACTAAAGATTGTGAATTCAAGGAAATTTATCATGCTAGCTAACCGAAACCAAAGTTCCCTAAGCACCTATATTAAGGGGACCTAATCGAAGTTACCTTTTCATATTCTCGACAGATGCTTCCGATACAACTTTAGGACAGATGGGACAAAAAGACTGATTCCTTATGCCATCTATTATACTAAAGAAATGACTCCGCAGAGTTAAACTATAATTGCAATCAAAAAGAGTTTTAGTCGTTGTTCATGCCATAAACAAATCGTGATAATTATACAATGTGCTATGAAACTTTTGTTCATTAATGATCATTCTCGCACTAGATACTTAATGAACAAATCAATTACTAATGGCGTCATAAGATGGTTATTGTTTCACAAGAATTGCATTACCATTCTAGATGCTGGAAAAAAACACAAGACGATTTATTCAGACTCCAAAATATCAAAGATGACACTCCAGCTAAAGATCAATTTCGATGAATATCTTTTGCAATTTCTACTCAAACTCCATGGTTTGTTGATATTGCTAATTATTTAGTTTCCGTAGGTACTTTCAATAATGAAATGTGTGATAAAGAAAATCATTTATGACAGCAAGGTGCAAAATATTCGTCAAGTAATGAGTCATGCATAAAGACAGTCTCGTATCTGATCATTAGGAGGTGTGTTCGTGAAGATGAGATGTTCGAGATTTCAAAGCATGTCATGATGAACCTTGTGGCCGATAATTTTGTCATAAGAGAGGACAACCTATGCAAGATCCTTAATTTAGATACATTGCCATCCTTGTTTAAAGATGCTAAAGAGTATACAAAAGGTGTGACAATGTCAAAGGGTAGGGAAACCTCTTCCTTCGTGAGATGCTATTACAACTCTTTGTGCACATATTGAACCTTTGAAAAATGGGCTTTGGATTTTATAGGACCTATTAGTCCTCCATCGCGACGTAAGAGGTATATATTAGTTTGCACCGACTATAAGCATTAAATGGGTGGTAGCCGCCATTACTTCACAAGTACGAAGATCCGGTGAAATACTTTTCTTTGAGGATATTTTTACCTGCTTTGGTGTCCCAAGGAAATGACACAGATCAAGGAGTCACTTACATCAAGGCTAGTGGAGAAAATGATATAGGTACAAAATCAAGCATAGAAAATCTACTCCTTATCATCCACAAGCAACAACAAGTGGGACCTACTAATAAGGTCATCAAGGAATCCTAACAAAGATCAAGCTCATTTACATAGAAGAGATTGGGCAGATAGCTCTGCTTCGTGGGCCTATAGAACTACATGGAGAAACAGAAGCTGCTACCTCCTGGTGAACTTGTTGAGGAAAGCAAGTTTTAGCCTTGATAGAGTTCTGTATCCAAACTTTTCAAAGGAAAATGTTTAGAATGATTTCTAATGAGGCACAAAAGCATAGACCGGAGTGTATTGAAGGAATTGAGTTGAGATCGCATAAGCATGCGCTTCGAAAAATGTCTAGTCCAACAACAAAGGACTAGATAAGGCTGACAAGTACATCAAAGAGAAGAAATTAAAAGAAGGTGACTGTATTTCTATTGATTCAAATTCATGGATTTTTCAGCAAAATTTAAACACATTAATAAATATATAGAAATTGTTAAATTTTTTGACAATGAGCAAGAAAAATCAGACAATAGATGAAGAAGATGTCACTTTTCTTGTGAAATTTGTCATAAATAAAGAATGTTAAACTACCTCAAGAGAAGAATCACGTGAAGTTCCAAGAAAACAATGATGAAGTTAATGAAGAAGAATATTTCTTCTTCATCAACTTGATTGAATTTTGAAGTATTGTTTTGAAAAAAACATGAAAACCAATCATTGATTATATGTTTATACAGAAATATAGTGAAAATCAGAGTTCTCTCTGACACTCTAACTCTTCATTTGTTTTTGCAGCAATTTTATAAAAATCATAAGCTCAGATCCATTAGGATTATAAGATCTCATCTTATTTCATTTCACTCCATTCACTTATCCATCCATATTGTATTCATTCATTCATTCCATATTTCACTTCATTCCATAATGTTAATCCTCATTCCATACTCCATCCACCATTTCATACCAAAATTTAAAGTCTGATACCACGAAATGAACAAATACATGTCATGTGATGGAGGCCATTTCTTATATCTTTCCCACTCCATTTCATAAATTGATTCCATTCCATTTCATCATCCATCAATCCCATTAATAGACCATCATCCATCATCAGTTATAGCATTTCATTGTATTCCAACCACTCCATTTCATGATTAAAATGCTCTATTAAAAAGGATTTCGTGTTTCATCAGAGCATTTCTGCACTTCCGATTTACCTTCACAGTCATGAATAAATATTCCAAGTAATGGTATCCTAAGATTAATTAATCACAGAGGACGAACTGGTGCAGGTCATATGATCCTAAAGATGTCCTGCTAGTCATGAAGAATAAAGAAGGTTTAAGGAAGACTCTTCCAAAGGAGAACAAAGAAGTTATAAAGACCTGGTTGTAAAGCAAATGAAAGGCGCAGAGGTAACAAGCTGATTATAATGGCATTTCATAAAAAAACTGTACGTTTAGTTGTGAATCATTCAAAAGTTATTTTGATTATTTTTATTGATCATACCAAATATACCCTCCACAAACTTTGGATAAAAATCTTTCATTTCAAATTTATGGTCTGCATCATCTATTTGAGCTGTTTAAAAACGTCATGTTTGATTTCACGCCAACGTTGTACCCAACTATTTAATGATGATTTTTAAACTGCTTGTAAAAATCTTCGCAATTTTCACTCATTGATTTGTTTTCCACTCATCATGACACTCATTCCTCAGAATTACTTCCGCCACTCCATTCCGTGAGCTATCCCTTCATCATTTTATTCCAGATATTCCGTCAATCGAGCAAGAGGTATATCAATTTGAAATATCAAACCACTATCACCGAGCAAGAGATTGAAGCATTATCATGAGCGTATATCGGAAGCACTATCACCATGAGCAAGAGATTGAGGTATTACTTTCACCAAACGCAGAGATATATCGTTGGTGGAATTGAAGTCATTATCAATTTAGAAACAGGTATATCAAGGAATTTGAAGTTATTGTCATCACAACTTATATATCAAGGTGGGGAATTTAAAGCCATTGTCACTATCAACCGTGAGGTATACGTGTTTGAAGATTGAAGCTATCATTACCGTGGAACAAGAGGTATATCAATTTGAAGGTTGAAATTATTAAGTCATGGAGCGAAGAGTACTAATCAAGATTGAAGAAGGAATTAGGCTTAATTGTAAGAACCTAAATCAGTACACAAAATCGAGGGATACCTCAAAGTAGAGAAATAAAGGTAAATGTGGGATGGCTACAATTTGTTGAGAAATCAATGGCTTCCACAAAGAAGTCACTAAAACATTTAAAAGGTCATTTCAAGGAGTCGAGGCTGAAGGGATGTTAAATTCATCACACTGCTTTATCATGTACAACATGATTGTTGTGAAATGGAGAGAGATGGTTCAAAAATGAGACCCATAATGAATCATGGAAGCAAATTCTAAATCACTGTGTATGGAAGGTCAATTATATTGCCATAGTTGCATCCAAGTTCGCATTGAAAAATAAATGGAGAACATATTGCTTTATTCTCGCAAAAATTTATCACATGTGAAGGTAGATATGGCACATTTTATGTTACCATATTAGATCGATAATGCATTTTCTCCGAGGAAGAGTTAAACTCATTCTATTTCATTTTAAAGTTTGGAAAAGATGTTATTTTTAAAACCAAAGAAGGGTCCAATTCTTAGAGACAATGTACCATCATGGATTAAGCTAAGATTTTAATTAACACCATTTAGCCAAAACAAATGATACTTGAGATAATTCTCTTGATAAGAAATCTATTTTGGAAGAGCCAAAAGAGTCTTCACTCCGAACAATGCCTCAAAGGGGAAAAGTGTAAATGGAAAGCCTCAAAAATTGAAATTGACAAAACAATACAGGAAAGTAGCAGGAATATCTCAGAGAAGTTGACTAAATTAAGAGACAACTTAAGAAAGAGAGGGTAATCGTGAAATTGGCACAGAAAAAGGAGAGGGATCATCCAACAAGAAGCTATGGGGATTGTTAAAACTAAGGAAAATACGCATCAAAACAAACAAAGGTGATAAATAGAAGATGAGGAAACATTTATTGGAAGAAGGATGTTGGAAGAAGAGGATTTTAATGGTTAAACTCAATCGACTCCCCGTCATTGTTAGTTTATGACTATGTTGAAACATTGAAATGAAAGCTTCGCAGAGTAGAGATAGAACCCTAGTCCTCCACTCATTCAAATAGACGTTAAGAAGGGATAGGCATGAGCTGGAAATACTTAATGTAGCACATAAAAAATGAGAATGATATCAAGGAACAAGTAAAACTCAAACCAATATGAACTCAACTTTATCTTCGATAGACAAAGTGGAAAAAGGCTAATGACAAGCTGAAAAAGAGGAACAAGAAGCCAATCGTGTAATTCTATCAAATCAAGGTTCAAACTTGTCACCGAAACCTAGAAGATCTTTAGCTCTGCAAAAAAGAAGAAGAGAGCATTAGATGTCTTCAAGTCTCCTGGAAGTTTATGGAATAAATTGTATGATATATGCAAGAAGACAAATGTTGGGGTATGTTGAGCCCTAAGACAGTCTTTCATCTTATTTACTCTCATTTTCCTTTGTCCATCAGAATCCCGACCCAATTGATCAATGAAATTAGTTAAAATTACTTTTAGAATGATTAAACATGGCTAATCCCAGCGTTTTGTGATTTTGTCATTATAATGTAGAATCGCTACGTAACGCAAAATTCCAGCTAACCGAATGCTGTACTGCCTTCACGCTCGCATGTTCCATTCCTCTCAAGAAAACCACACACATGGGTATATTCCATGTCATGTCCACATCAGCTCATCGCTTCTCACCATGAAGGAAGAAACGAATTGACGTTGTTTTGGTACGTGGGAACACATTTAGGAAGGCAAGATTTCATTAGACCGTTCTAGTCCAGAGGTCCTTTCTCTTTACGTTGCCATCTTCAAGATTCCTAATGTGATTAGATAAGGAAAGACAAGGATCCCCGTATTGTCAGTAAGTTTCCGTTATGTAAATTTGTTGTAAAAACACTTGAAACCGTAGAGATAGGTAACAGATTTTTATTAGATTTCAAGCTATATTTCGAAGACCGAGACTACTCTGTTTCAAGTTATTTCTTTCATTTAATGAAGAAGACAATATTGTTTTGAACGCGTTGATGGATTTGGAGTTAGATTCGTCCGGTGGTAGGTGTGTCCTCGCCTCTCGCATGGCTTTACTTTCGTGATTTAGATAAGTATCTTAGTTGTTTTTATGTTTCTTTTGAAGTTTGAGTTCGTAGTTATTTTCATTAGCCACTATAGTTATACTTGCGTGCTAATTCTTCCAAAAGAAGAAACTTCCAAAAGACTGTGATAAATGAACGGAAATGGTTATAAGGTTGTGAGATTTAATTGTACTTTCTTTTGTCCACTATCACGCTTGAACTTATACTAAGCAAACTCTTCCAAAATTATTATGATGTCTAAGGCATGACCGTGATATCGAACGTTTTCAGTTGTTTGATTGCACTAAGTAGCATAGCTAATCTACTCTTAAAACGCCTTTCCAAAATATCATAATGATGGGTATGAGATAGTCATGGATATCTTTAGTTTTTAAATTTTCTACTTTTTATGTTTGTATTTGGTAATCAATTGCACAATGTGATTGTTCTAAGAAGTTCTTCCAAATACAAAATCATGATGGACAAAACAAGTCAGAGAATCCCATAGATGAATTCATGATAACTTAGTTAGGGTAATTCGAGTCAAATTGCATTCAATTCATAATATGTTATTTTTGTTTTAAGTTTGATAATGGCTCATAAATTTCAAAGATTGTTTTAGACTAGTGACATCTTAAGTCTCGCTTTAGCTTAACTTATCGTGATTTTCACTCCACAATTAGTTGTCATCCATCAGATATTGATTACATTAAAGAAGTTATTAAACTTAACAATACGACCTTCATTATTTACAAAACCTCTTCTCGTTCCAAATCTATACCTGATCCATAACCATATGAACAAGACAATATCATTTCGCCTGGAATATTTTGCAACTTCTTTCTATCATGAACAAAGCTTCCTTTTTCAAAAGACTACTTTGAAAAGAAATCTATAACTTCGGAGTAAGGTTGTAAGATGTTTAACTAAGGTGTATCAGGATAGGAACCAGTCTTATAGAGATCTTATGATGGTATCAATGTTTTCCTCCAAATATGCTTCAACAAATCTTTAACCATGGATAAAATGTTGCATCATTATGTCGGTTGTTTAATCGCTTAGCTAGAGAATTTGTATACTTAGTCGCATCATTTCTCATTTTTTCAAAATACCTTCTTTATGAAAGAATTGACAAGTTACGAGCATGAATCATTTCTTTAAAAGTCATTATCAAGCTTGCTTCGCTAGTTATAGTTTGATTTGATTCGTTTCAGCATTTTGGATTTGCATTTGTTCACTATTATCAACCAATTAGGTTTCACTGTTTTTTAACCACAAAGTTTTTTCCACTCAGTTTTTTAGTCATTTTCTCAGGAACATAAAAACCATCAAAAGACCAAAAACATCATAAATCATCATAAAAATCAAAAGATCATAAAAACACTAAACACAACGCATTAGAAAACAAACACCTATAGGTACATACAGACACCGTACTTCAAAGAAATACTCAACCATGGTTGACAATTAAATGAACTCCAATTTAGAGACTAGGTTGAGACCAAACATTATGTTTTCAAGTTCCCTTCGCTGAGAATCAAATTTCTTCCAACCACGATGTCCATCTCATTCCAAACCAAAGGATCCTCGCCAAGTTAGATTTTCCTCCGTTATCCCATATCTAATATGAGTATGTTATGACCTCTTCTTGACTTCCATCGCCTAATGAACCAGATGCGTTTCTCCATTCTATATATCTTTCCTAGACCTTCATGTTCAACAGATCAATTCAATCCAAACAAATAAACAAACACCAAAACACTTACTTAAATTGAAGTCTAAAACCAATACTCAAAGCAATACAAGATAAACCTTTGTAAAAAAACATTTGAGAGATACTGAGAAATCGTGAGGATTAGATCCTCAACTCTAAAGATTGCTTTGATGCTGCTTGTCTTGATTTGCCAAACTATCAAAACATGATTACCAACAAGTATTTAATATCGCCAGATCCATTCGAACCACATGAATACCATCGCTATGTACTCGCCCTGCATGAATCCAGGCTACAGATCTCCGTTCGTTGTACTCGTGAAAATGTGTTGTCGGATCTTATGTTGAATGTCCCTCTTGATGTGGTCTTTCTGTCTGATGGAATGCCTGCCCAGTCTACATCCATGAAGCTTTGAAGCTTCACTCCCTCTGTTCGTCTGTACCATAATCCATACTCTATAGTGCCCCTGAGATATCTCAAAACATGCTTCCCTGCCTTCCAAAAGATATTTTTGAGCTTAACCATAGCTTGACTTAGGTGGTTAACTACGCAGAAAATGTATGGTCTGGTGTTCACCAAGTACATTAGTGAACTCACTAGCTGCCTGTAAACAGTAGCATCCACTACCTCACCTGAAGTAGCATCCTCCGTCTTCCAGTTTCTTGAAAAAGGAGTCTCCATGGGTTTACAGCTCTCCATGCAAAACTTACTTAGAATCTCTTTGGCTTACCTGCCTTGAGAAATAAATAGATCACCATCCCGCTGCCATATTTCCAAACCAAGGAAATAGTGAAGGATTCCCATGTCCTTCATCTCAAACTCTCTTGCAAGATCCTTTTTGCAAGATCCTTTTTGCAAGAAATTATGAGCTTCTCATCAACTGTCTAAATTAGATCATCAACATAAAGTACGATAATCAAGGGTTACCATCAACCACAATCTGGTATAGGTTCACATCCGTTTCACTCTTCGTGAAGTCTAACTCGGTGAAATAGCTATCAATCTTGGTGTACCAAGCACGAGGTGCTTGCTTCAGCCCATACAATGATCTCTTGAGTTTTCACACATGCGACTCACTATCAAAGATCTTAAAACCTTCTGGCTGCTCTATGTACACGTCTTCCTCAATAACTCCATTGAGAAACACAATTTTCAAATCCATCTGATGTATTTGCCACCCCATCTGCGTTGAGAGAGCAAGGATAGATATAATCGATGAGTATCTCGCAACTGGTGCAGAAGTCTCCTCATAGTCAATCCCCTCAACTTGTGACAATCCCCGGGCTACAAATCTAGCCTTGTACTTCACCATACTCCCATCAACTGCCTGCTTCACCTTATAGATCCATCTAGATCCAACCACTGATTGTAGAAATTATATACATTAAGCATGCATATGTCCTAGATTCCCCTAATCTCACAATATTTAACTTCTTGCAAAATAAATAATCATTCCACTACTAATATTTTGCAGAAAATTAATTGCACACACATGTGAAGCATAAAAACAATTGCACATAACATAGTTGTTTAACGGGAAAGCTTGAAGCTGAAAACCCCAACTATCATATATTATGTATCATGGAGATCATGTAACAATCCTCATACAAAACTTAGTACATCAAGCTCTCAGTACAATACAATCTTCACACACTAACATAGAAGAAATCTGCAAATCCATGCACCAATCTCAGCCCTCCTGCTAGCCTGCCTCCATTGCGCAATCCAAGCTGATTACAAAGACCAATTCGATGCAATCCCACTCTCCTTGACTACATGATTATCATTGGAAACTCCAATGTATATATAGATGCAATCCATGCATCACTATGGTCACAACAGATAGTATATCTCACCCTTTCACCTATCTCTGCACTGGGTCTCCACTGGATCTGACATGCACTGTAGTTAACTGCTTTATTGTTCAGTTGATTAATGAGTTATTATTAGTGAATTAATTAACTAATTAATTCACTCTACTCTCAGTAGTGTATCATTCAGTTAGATTAGAGACAACTAGCTCAACTGAGTCTAACTGAGTTAAACTAAATACAACTCCATAAACTATTCTTCCAACTCTGTCATAAATTTGTCACTTCAGTTCTAGCTAAATCCTCCATGCATGAACTCCAGTAAACCCTTAGGAATTGTGTAATTCCTTCAGCCCACTGATTTGCCAAATCTTTATACTGAAATTAAGTGTTCCAAGAGAATAAGTTGCTATTTAGAGTCTGATTATTATTAACAGCTAATAATAATCAACATGCATCTATTTTTATATCGACGATCTATAAATAGACTTCGCCCATTATTATAAAAATATGATTTCATATATTTTTCCAACTTGATCAACCATCCAAAAATAGCATCCTGCAACTTCTGAAATATGATCACCATGTCTAAAAATAGACTTGCCAAAAATAGCAGGTAAGGTCCCTTAGTGAAGGTGAGTCTTTCACTAAACCATGTCTTGTTGAATCTCAACACTCCCTCTCAACAAGATAGGGATTATCTTTCACCCTGATCCTGCCTCTATGGTATTCGAATTTTCTCTTGGTGAGTGCCTTCGTCAAAATATCTACATCCTGATCCTACGTAGGAATGTACTGAAGCAACATGATCTTCCGCTGCACACAATCTCTGAAATGGTGATACCGAATATCAATATGTTTAGATCTATCATGAAACATAGGATTAACCGAGAGTTTAATGAAACTCTGATTATCACAATGTATCGTTGTAGGATCTAAATGTGAATCGAACAAACCAACCAAGATCTTCCTCATCCAAATAGCCTCACATGTAGCTTGACTTGCTGCCATGTATTCTGCTTCCGCTGAACTGAGTGCCACGGATCTTTATTTCTTGCTGTACCAAGAAACTGTCGTAGATCTGATACTGAAAATCCCTCCTGATGTGCTCTTTCTGTATGTTGGGTTGCCTGCCCAATTTGCATCTGTGAAGCCATGCAAATTCACCTCATCCATATGTCTATACCATAAACCATACTCAGATGTGCCCCTGAGATACCTCAGGACATGCTTGCCTGCCTTCCAAAAGAGCTTGGTATGGCTTAACCATCGCTTTTGAAAGCTGGTTCACCGCATAGCATATGTCTAGTCTTGTATTAACTAAATACATGAGCGAACCCACCAACTGTCAATAAACAGTGGCATCCACTACCTCTGCCGATGTAGCATCCTCTTTCCTCCAATTTCCTGGAAGAGGAGTGTCGATAGGCTTGCAGCCTTTCATGTGAAACTTCTCCAGTATCTCCCAGGCATACTTGCCTTGAGACACAAACAGTTCACCTTCCTGCTGCCATATTTCCAATCCAAGGAAATAATGAAGGAGGCCCAAATCCTTCATCTCAAACTCCTTTGCAAGATATTCCTTGCATGAGTGTATCAACTGCTCATCACCCATTAGTATTAAATCATCAACATAAAGAAAAATGATTAAAATCTTACCCTCCACCACAATTTGGTACAGGTTTTCATCCGCCTCACTCTTGGTGAAGCCAAGTCTAGTGAAATAGCTGTCGATCTGAGTGTACCAAGCATGTGGTGCTTGCTTAAGTCGATACAATGCTCTTTTGAGCATGCACACACATGCAAATCGGCTGTTTGAAGATCTCAAATCCTTCAGGCTGCTCAATGTACACCTCTTCCTCAATGATCCCATTAAGGAACGTAGTCTTCACATCCATATGATGAATGTGCCAACCCATCTGTGCTGAGAGAGCAAGGATGGTCCGTATGGAAGAATACCGTTTGACAGGTGCAAAGGTTTCTTCATAATCAATCTCCTCGATCTTTGAGAAGCCCCGGGAAACAAATCTTGTCTTATACTTCTTGATGCTCCCATCAGCAGCTTGCTTTACCTTATAGATCCATCTTGATCCTATAACTAATTTACCCACCGGCCTTGGAAAAATCTCCCAAGCATTGTTTCTGACAATGGAGTCATACTCATCCACCATGGCATCTACCCATGTCGGCTCTTGCACTGCTTCTTCAAAAGAAGATGGCTCTGTCATGATACACTGCTCATAACAGCCATGTATCTAGTAAATCGGTTAGGTGACTGTCTCTGTCTGCGCTGTGATGTAGGGACTCCTACATTCCGTGCCGCATCAAGCTTCAGTCTCTCAGCTTCTGTGGTACGCTTTCTGCCTTGTCTGATGTTTGGTTCTACATGAGTGGACTCCTCCACTCCATGAATCTCCTCCTGTGGCTGATCCACATCTAGAGGCTCATCTTTGGGAACAAGAAGTTCCTCTTCCACATGCAAGTGTAGCTCCCTCTCAAGCGACAACTTCATGGCTTTCACCTCATTGAATTTTATATCCCGTCGCACAACAATCATCCGACTGTCTAGAAAATACACACGATAATTATGGGGTGTTTCTGTGTACCCCACAAATATCCCAACTTCTGTAGTTGGCTCCAGCTTCTTCCTGGCATCCTTTGTCACATGAATGTAAACATGTGAGCCAAAAATCTTCAAATGATAAATATCAAGCTTCTTACCAGTAAAAGCTTCTTCAAGTGTACTCATGCCAAGTACTCTATGAGGACAATGGTTTTGCACATAAACCGCAGTGTTGCATGCTTAGCCCACAAGTGTATCGGTAGCCACGATCATGCGGCATCGCTCGTGCGACACCCATGATTGTTCTGTTATTTCTCTCAGCGGCCCCATTTTGTTGTGGGTTATGAGCGCTATGAGTTCTCTTGAATTCCTTCTTTGCTCTGAAATTCTTTGAATTCGCTTGAGATGTATTCACCACCATTATCGCTCCATAGAGCTTTCACTTGCTTCCCCGACTCCTTCTCCACCAATGCTTTGAACTCACAGAACTTTGAGAACGTTTCGCTCTTCTTCTGCATGAATAAGATCTAGCATCTACAAGAATATTCATCAACAAATATAACATAATACCAATGTTTTGCTGTTGAAGCAACCGAGAAAGGTCCACACACGTCTGTGTGAATTCTCTCCAGGATCACCGAAGCACGGTTCTCCTTCTCATGAAAGGTGGTCTTCACATACTTACCCATAGTACATCCCTTGCACTAATCTGACTACGCAAGAGTACCCTTGGGAAGTCCAGTAGAAATCTGCTGCAAAATCTTCAAAGTGCCATGGTGAAGATGGCCCAATCTCCTGTGCCATAATTCGCCCTCATCTCGGCTCACCACTTCTTTTGCTTTTCCCTCCATTGCAACACAACCATCTACCTCTAGCTTGTAGAGATTCTTAATTCGAACCCCTATCTTCTTGGTTTGACCTGTTGTTTTATGTCGAAGGAAAGCTTTTCCCTCACTGAAAACAACATCATAACCTTTGTTTTCCAATATTGCGACCGAGACCAAGTTATTCTTTAGACCTGGAACATGCATAACATCCTTCAAAAAGAATGGATTACCAGACTCCCTATCAAAGGTAATGGTCCCAATGCTAGTCACACTGTACCGACCATCGTCGCCCATCTCTGTATGCATCTGAAGGTCCTTCTCCTCCAAGTCACAAAACAACTCCTTGTCTCCCATCATATGGAAAGACGCACCACTATCAAGATACCAAATCGATCCCATATGGATTGAAACCAAGCATGCTATCAAAGAGAAATCAAGTTCAAATTATGAGGCTAAGGCCTCTCCAGCTTCAGCTCCAACAACCTTCTTGTTCTTCTTCTTCTGTGGGCAGTTAGTGGCGAAATGTCCATGTTCGTGATAGTGAAAACACTTCACCTTGGACAAATCCTGCTTCTTTCCTTTAGCTTCGGATTTTGAAGGAAATTTCTTCCCCTTCCCTTTCCTTGCTTTGGCAGCCAAAGAAAAATTCTCTTCATCTTCATTCTTCGATGAAGATCCATCCCTGGTACCCTGCCTTATCTCCTCCTACACAAGATCCGACCAAAGTCGCTCCCATCCTAGAAGTTTCTCCCGTCCATTGACAGAGTCTTCGTAGCTATGCCAACTCTTCGGAAGCCCAAGGAGATCCAAGCTCACCAAGTATTCTTCATCAATAGTAACCCCCACACTTCCTAGTTCATCCTTGCTGTGGACAAACTTCGTGAGTTATTTTGGAATACTGTCGCCCTTCTCCATTTTTATTTTTCTGAGCTTGTCTTTAAGTGCCAACTTCCTCTGGTTGCTTCTGCTTTGGAACAAATCTGTCAAGGCCTTCCAAATTAAGAATGGAGTGGATTTCCCGTGAAGGCTGGACACAATATGGTCCTTCACACCTTCCAACAGAATTCTTCTTGTCTTTACTATCTTCTTTTGCCATGCATCAAGTAATGCAACATCGCTAGATCCTAGCTTAGGAACATCGCTATCGATAAAATCCTTCAGTCCATTATCCTCCAGCACCGCCTCCATCCTATCCTTCCAGGCTATGTAATTCGAGCTCCCATGAAGGGCATATTCCAATCGCAACCCATTGAAAGACATTTCAATGTATACTCAACTTCTGCACCAATAATCTTTTGTAGCAAATTCGAATTGTCCACCAGCACAAACTCATCAATTCTTCACAATTGAAATCTTCAAGAATTAACACTGCTATGATACCATGTAGAAATTATACACATTAAGCATGCATATGTCCTAGATTCCCTTGATCTCACAATATTTAACTTCTTGCAAAATACATAATCATTCCACTATTAATCTTTTGCGAAAAATTAATTGCACACACATGTGAAGCATAAAAACAATCGCACATAACATAGTTGTTTAACGGGAAAGCGTGAAGCTGAAAACCCCAACTATCATATATTATGTATCATGGAGATCATGTAACAATCCTCATACAAAGATTAGTACATCAAGCTCTTAGTACAATACAATCGTCACACACTAACATAGAAGAAATCTGCAAATCCATGCACCAATCTCAGCCCTCCTACTAGCCTGCCTCCACTGCGCAATCCAAGCTGATTACAAAGACCAATTCGATGCAATCCCACTCTTCTTGACTGCGTTATTATCATTGGAAACTCCAATGTATATATAGATGCAATCCATGCATCACTATGGTCACAAAAGATAGTCTATCTCACCCTTTCACCTATCTCTGCACTGGGTCTCCACTGGATCTGACATGCACTGTAGTTAACTGTTGTATTGTTCAGTTGATTAATGAGTTATTATTTGTAAATTAATTAACTAATTAATTCACTCCACTCTCACTAGTGTATCATTCAGTTAGACTAGATACAACTAGCTCAACTGAGTCTAACTGAGTTAAACTGAATACAACTCCATAAACTACTCTTCCAACTCTGTCATAACTTTGCCACTTCAGTTCTAACTGAGTCCTCCATGCATGAACTCTAGTAAACCCTTAGGAATTGTGTAATTCCTTCAGCCCACTGATTTTCCAAATCTGTTCACTGAAATAAAGTGCTCCAAGAGAATAAGTTGTTGTTTAGAGTCGATTATATTGACCCAGAGCAACAACAAATCGGCATGCATCTATTTTTAGATTGACGATCTATAAATAGACTTCGCCCAATATTCTAAAAAAAGAATTTCATCTATTTTTCCAACTTGATCAACCATCCACAAATAGCATCCTGCAACTTTTGAAATATGATCATCATGTCTAAAAATAGACATAGTCTAAAAATAGATTTGCACCAAAAATAGCCTGCGAGCCTACTTAGTGAAGGCGACTCTTTTCACTAAGCTCATCATCTTGTTGAATCTCAACACTCCCTCTCAACAAGATAGGGGTTATATAATGGATCAACAAACATAACGTGTGGAAAAAAAGTAATTAAATAGATTTAAATGTCACATCAACACTTAATCATCAAGCACATAGACAACATATATAAGTGGAAACCCATAAGGGAGAAAACCACATCTTATTATTGTTGTGATGCAAAGGCAAGCTCCAACTCCCTCTCACAACTGATTTTATGTATGATCCAACCTATAGGAGGCTACTACCTCAAATTATTCAAGCTACCACTTGCAAGGAAGCTCCAACTCCCATCTATTTTCTGTAGGCTACAACCCACAGGAGGCTCCTACCTCGACCAACTACAACTGGACATCTATCAATTAACAACTTGATATGGAAGCACCAACTTCCTCACACTACAATGAAATCATATGCTGATTTACCTGGATATCAACTTCGTTTTACTCCTTCAATGCTACCCGTCCAACCTTCAAATATGCTTCACATCAGCTCTGGATCTGCACAACATCTCTATCTTCTCTCTCTCATTCTTCCACTCTCTAACCTCTCTATGCATATTACAATAACATCATTTATAGATATCACTTCATGGTTGTTTGTATTCTATATGGAAATATGAAGTGAACAGGCATGACTCTTGCCTTCCACCCACTCATTTCCTCACTTAGCATATTCAGGATGTTACAACAATATATACACTCGTTTTAGTATTAAATTGGAGTTTTGATTTTCCTTGGAGACTTGACTTTGCATCACAAACAATATAAACTATTTAATAGATTTACAATTATCATAAAATATTTCACTCAACCCTTTCAACTTTTTAGTTCTGTTGTGTGTTTTTCCTCTTCTGCTTGTTGTCCCTTTGTCTTTTATGTTTTTGCAGTTATATTTCCAACTGTGCTGCAACATTACTATCTTAGCCCAACTTGATCCATGCCTTTATGTTTTACACTGCCTCTGCCTATTGCATATCTTACTTGCAGCATTCTATGCTCTTCTCTGCTCCTTTGATCTGTGTCGGGTTACTTACTTGAGTCTCCTTCTGCCCACGTTCAGTTTTTGTTATCAAATGCCACAACCGCATAACACCTCTGCACGAGTGTCGGGTCACTTGCCCAGAGTCTTCTCTCTTGCGTTCAAACTTTTCTTTTGAACTCACAGCCGCATCTACATGACACCGTTATGCACTTAGAGTCGTGTACTACCCGAGTCTACTCCTGTCCAGTATTTTCTTTTAACTTACTGCCGCAACACTGTTCTGCACGGGCTCCGGGTCCTTTTTCATGCATTCAGGCCTTTCCTTTGTAACCCGAGTCGACCTCCGCTTCCATGGTTTTCTTCATAAAACCAACACAAACACATTAAATCTTGGACCTAAAATATATTAGTATTCGCCTTTGAACTGCATCGTGTTCGCTTCAAAAATCGCACTTCACATTTCGCGTTCCTTAGAGTTTACGTTGTAATCTCCTTTTCCTCCTCCAATGCGATTTAACAATGAAAAGGCTCTGGATACACGCTTAACTTTGGTTGTAGGGTCCCACAACACCTTGAACCAATCACAGGCGATCACACTTCGCAACCTTTATGATTTAACTTAGTGGTTAAACCTTATTCCTTGCGATCTGCGATATTGCACAGTGCCGACACATGCCTTCTCCTCTTCGCATCACAAACAACTTAACTTACCATGCGATGCCTTAATGCTAAACTCTAAAAGTTTCTATTTGCAAAATCGCTCCCGGTGTGATTCGATCTCCATTGTTGGTCTTTGAAGGATCGGACGATCCACACTTGTTTCACTGATCAACTTCGCTTCACAAGTTAAATAACTTACCGTGCAAAATATTAACGCTATCCACTAAATCCTGCAATGTGCGAAGTATTCACGGGTTTTCAAGATGAACCCCACCATTGATATGTGCCTGATCTAATGAACCTCGCTGCTGCTTGCAAATCCGATTGGTATTCAATCCTTAATACATAAACACTATAATTTCTGATTTACGATGTGCACTTTCATTCTCTGCCCGACACGAATCCACATCTCTGTCATTTAATATTAAAACTTCAATTCTTCGATTCGATCCTCGCCGTCCGATTCCTCCTTTGGAGTTATTCTAAGTATTTCCTGCCTTAGTCGATTTCTCTGCTTTCTACGACCACCACTACTCTGCATATCCACTATCCTTCCTGAGCTTTATTGAGTTTTTAAAAGCGCTGATCTCTCCTCAACTTGTTCTTTTGTTTTCTATTCACTCCGTCTTGGGATTATCACACTTACTGCATGCTTCACAACTTGCCACCGCATGTTGAGTCTCAAATCTGCATCTTTTCCATACACTTTTCTATACCTTTTTCACTCACATGAACCTCCCAAGTTGTCAATATCATTGTATATTAATTGCAAAAGAGCATCTAACATGGTTTTTAATTATATTTTTGTGTCTGCTGTTTGATTTAGATTTTTCTCATCTAGCTGCGGAATCTTGCCACTTTCCGCAGCTGCTGCAACTTTCCGCAACCATTTTGTGAAACTCTATGTTACAGGTGTCTACAGGAAAAACGAGCCACATGGGCAAGTCAGAAATGATGTGGACATGGTTCGTGTCCTATTGGTTCGAGCAAACTCATCTAAAGAAGTCGCGGTCAAAGGCGTCCACATGGAAGTCAACCATGGAGTCTCACGGTGACGGGACTCTGTTTCGTGTCACGTGAAGGTTCATATGGCCGTTTCTGAGCTTGCGGAGGACAAGTCGACATCTGTACATGGCTCCATAGCCGAATTCAAGCATCCACTCCTCATAGATTTACTTTGCAATACGGCCATGATCCTAGATCCGTGGACGTAATGGTCTACGTGTTCTCCACCAGCATAAACTTTAGGAATTAGTTATGTTTCTTTTGTTATAAATAATGCGTTTGCATACGCATATGGAGTTAGTCTAAGTTAGTCTCTATTATCTTTTATTAGTCTGCTCTGTAATGTAATTACGCTGCCTTTGTGCCGTAATACTACCTTACTGTTATGACTGCATTTTAATATAAGAAGACTCTGTTTTCCAACGTAATTCGTACTTGAAGATTATTGCCAAGGCTGGTGTAGAGGGCCCCTGCACTTGCCAAGGTTCTGTGCATTATTGTATAGTTCTTATTTTATTTCTTTAAAGCTCATTGTACCATAATCCATTCACATGTTTATACATTGCATCTCTCATGGTATATATGTTTCATTTCTGTTTATAAACTTTCATGCTTTCCATTTCACTTCTGTCTTTCATGTTTTATGTTATTAATCACTGATCAGTGTTCTTGTTTCAGGTTATAGATAGGCAGCCCGGGCATTTGCATAAATTTTTGACTAATGACATGGAATTAACATTGTTCTGCTGCTAATTTGCTTTTCTTAGTTTCTGTTTAATTTCAGTATTGCTTTGTTTAATTCAGTTTTGCTCATTTTGCTTCAGTAGTTAAATTTAGATATATTAAACTGCTCATAACATCTTCAGTTGCCTCCGAAAGCCACAGCTGGACTGATGGTGAGGGATTGTATTATGAAATGTGTAGTTTTGTATTAGTTTCCTTTCTGCAAATTTAGATATATTAAACTGCTCATAACATCTTCAGTTGCCTCCGAAAGCCACAGCTGGACTGATGGTGAGGGATTTTATTATGAAATGTGTAGTTTAGTATTAGTTTCCCTTCTGAAAATTTAGATATATTAAATTGTGCATGACATCTTCAGTTACCTCTGAAAGCCACAACTGGACTGATGGTGAGGGATTGAATTATGAATGTATGGTTTGATAATAGTTCACTTTCTGCAAGTTAGATATCAATTACTCAAAGTTGTTTATGGTTACTTCCGAAAATCATAGCTGGACTAATGATGAGGGATCAGAAGACAAGTTGATGTAATCTGATTTAGATTTACTTTGTTGCACTTTTGGATTTCTTTCAGCATAGTTTCTTTTCTATTTAGACAGCAACAAGAATAGTTTGGTTTCATGCTCACTAGTTCACTGTTTTGATTCATTAGACTAGCAGCACCTTTTCATTTCAGCAACACATTTTCATTTCCTTTCAAGTTTTGTCATTGTATGTTTCAAATTCCTTTTTAAGTTTCAAGTTGGTAAATCATTATAGAGGATATCATTTCCTTGAACAAACATAACCATACTTGTTTTCATTTTTAGAATTTCCATTTCATCTTAGAAAACCAAAAACGACAAAAAGTTAAGAAATAGGTTATCTTGCACATATAGTGCGTCGCACTTCATCAGCTTACGAATCCCGGATTGAAAAATTAAATGCAACAATTTAGGACACACTAAATTGACCAAACCTTGCATTCACACGACTTGACCCAACACATTCATGACTCTTCTAAAACCGCGTTCAATTATGCCTTTGTTGTTTTCTGCCTTAACTACCTTCATTTGCCTCTCTCTTATGCTTTCTTAATTAGGTAATACTGATCCTTGTCGTTGCCTTATTTCTGCTACTTCTCTGCTCCTTTTCCTTAATGATAGTCCTGATCTTTGCTCCTTTGTGCTCCTTTTCCATCGATGACAATATTTCCAACCATTAATGGCACCAATGTCCATGCTGCGTGATAGTCAAAGCACTTCCTGGACATATCACACTTCTTGCCATCTTTTAGGTCCTCGATTTGGAATAGGATTTATTTCCTTTCCCTTCTTAGCCATACCATCCAAAGCACAATATTCTTCATCATCATTCTTAGATGAAGGTCCATCCCTGGTATTCTTCCTGAATTCTTCTTACACCAAATCCGACCAAAGTCTTTCGCAATCTGGCAACTTTTCCCTTCCATTGACAAAGTCCTGATAACTATGCCAACTCTTGGGAAGTCCTAGAAGAGCTAGGCTCACCAAGTCATCATCCGCGATAGAAATTTTAACGCTCCAAAGCTCATCTCGACATTGGACAAACTTTGTTAAATATTTCAGAATGGTTCCGCCTTTCTCCATTTTGATTTTCTTGAGCTTGTCCTTCAGTGCTAATTTTCTATGATCACTACTGCTCTGAAATAGATCTGTCAAAGCTTTCCACATTGCATATGGTGTCGCTTTTCCATGGAGACTTGAGACAATGTGGTCTCTAATGAGCTCCATCATTAGACATATTTGGAGGGGTTAATAGTCACCTTTTTTCCTTCTTCGATCTATTTTTCTTGCATTTTTATTATTATTTGGTTTTATGATGCTAGTATAGGTGGTGATTTAGGCTAACATACTCTGAGTGACTAATATAAGGTTGAGTTCAAAAAATCAGGAATTATTAATCATTTGTATAAGGATTTTATCATAAAGACTTGGAGGGGACAACAAAGAGGAATTATAGAAGGATTGTCCACCCTCAAAGGTAGCCGAAGGATCCTAAAGGTTCTCTCTAGTAATTCGAATTCCAAAAGCAGCCAAAGGATCCCCAAGGATTATCTCCAGCAATTCGAATTCCGAAGGCAGCCAAGCAACTCAAAGAAGAGTGCACCCAATCCTTGTTCACTGGGAGTCAAGTAGATTCAATCACCATTTTCTAGGGAGTTGTTGGTAGCTACCCTATAGAATAAATAGAGCAGAGATAGAGGTAGGAAGAGTTAGTCTATTCCGGTGTCGATTCCATTCAGAACTATTGTTGTGATCTATAATTTGAGCTTTTTGTTTTATTTAGGGATCAAAATTTCAGAGATGTATGGAGTTATTATTTTTTAAATGAGTAGACTGGTTTCATTCGACTGATTTAAGTTTCAAAGGGCTAGGCTCATGGGTTAGGGCCCAATCCACGTGCCTCATCTTCTCTTCTGTTACTACCTTTTCCTTTATGTCATTTATCTAGTTTTTCTTCTGCCATTTAAGTTAGATCTGCTTCTGATAAGTTTCATTGCTGTTTAGTTTTGTGCTGCTATAGTTTTAATTGCTTATGCGTAGTAAATAGAGGAAAAAATCCAAAAATATGTGGTCAATTCTCCCCCCCCTCATCTCTGTCAATAGAGTTTGAGTAGGGCAGACCTTCCCACAGGCCAAAATTGCCTTCTATTTGAGTTTTGGGAAGAATTTTGTGTCAGTGTTGAGCGCTAAACTCTACTCGAGCCGTGAAATGAGATAAAACTCAAGGCTACATCAAACCACGGCCAGCACGCGTAGCGTAGCCCTACGAGGGGCGAGAGAGGGCTCTCGGTCAGTCCGATAGAGCCATGAGCAATATGAGTGCGAAGATGACTCACGATAGGAGCTACGATTTGGGCTAGTAAAGAGATAGAGCAGTTTGATTTTGTTTTTGGCTTTAGGCGGAGATGGAAAACAAATTTTGGAGTCCGGGATAAGGCCGGACTCGTGCATTTGCAAGGATGCTGGGGCGAGGGCGGTGATTGTCTCGATGCTTTTTGATTGGATATACTGCGACGGATGAGGCGACGAGGCGCCGAAGAGGGCGAAAGAAAGGAACTTGGATCCTCTCCAAACAGTCGAAATACATATAGAACTAAATGGGATGTCAAAGGCGGAGCACGTGCCAGAAAGCAATGGATTCAACCTCATCTGCTCATTCCAATTAGTTCGAAGCATGTGAAAGGAATGGCATGCATTAAACATGAAGAACTTACAAGATGCAGAGAGAAACACCATCAAGAAATTTCAACAAACACACACAAGGATCCCAACAAAGTGCCGCAAAACCTCCGATCTTTCCTTAGCCAAAATATGAAAAAAATATGTACAATGGTGCCAAAAGTCTCCCAAGAGTCCAAACCCGTAACCAGAATGCACAGCAAATTACAATATATAGATCACTCTAACCCCTCTCCCACACCTCTAGGGGTCTGAAAATCCTCCTTCTGGGAGCGCTCAACTGAGTCTAATCAAGGAGCTAAAAATCTAGGCGAGCCTAACGACTTTGCTTGCTCTAAAAGAGTGGAACAGCTGACTCATTAATCGTGATTTTCACTTTTTTGAGAGTAGATCTTTCCAGAATAGGCATAGGTAAAAATAAGCCAAAGTTACATGTCCTCCGTCAATTTGCCTACATCATGAAAAACCCAAAAATTTCATCCAGGCTATAAAAGCGCGGTCCTGGTAACCACGTACGAGGTGAAGTTCGAGGGTCGGCCAATTTGAGTGGGTAGGCGCTCTCACTAGAGCAAGTGGGTAGCGCGGCAGCTTTCCAACCTGATTTTTGAGGTACTTCTCGGCATCCAAATTGAGCTCATGATAGCTCGTGTTGAGAAAGCCCTGGATGTTGGCCATCCAAAGTCCAAGTGGAATTTCTCCAACTTGGAGCTCATTTCCCCCTCCAAAAACTTCATTCTGTGGCGAGTACTTTCCCGGGCCAGACAAGAGGTGAGCGACAGAAGGCGGTTTTCATGCTGATGCTTTTGGGCTTTTTGGCCATCCGGGGACCGGTGAAATGCTTCGGCAATGCCTCGAGGCAGCATAAAGTCACTCTTTGTGATAAATCCAAAAAATGCAAAAATTTTCATTTTAGCAAGTGTCCCGAAAAAAATATGAGCATGTGGGCGCGCTAATTGCAGCGTAAGCGAAAAACCACGTGGAACTCATTTTCAAAATGACAAAATTTTCTCCCGAGTGTCTCAAATTCGGGCGAAAAGGAACCCTCACATCATGTATCTTGCTGCAGCCAACGATAGCACGGCCAAAAACTGGAGTGGATCGAGCCTTTCCGCGCAGGTTTTGGTCGCTTCACCTCAACCTCCTCTTCGAATCTTTCATTCTCGCTTTGCGGAACATGCATGCGGGCCCACACGGCCTTTCATGTGACGAAGCATATCTTTTCTTCTCCGTTAGCCTTCGCCAAAACTGCTCCACATGAATGCTAACATTAGCATGAGTTCGGGCCTCCCGCCCAGGCGGTGTCATATCACCCGGATGCTCTCGACCAATTGTTGCAACGATCTCCCTCACGGATCCGACGCAGCTCATGGTGTGTGCTCATCCTCTGAGCCACGTGCGCGCCGCGCCCGCGATGGCTGCTCCACGCCGCCGAGCTTTGCGCAGGCGATCACGCCAGCGATGCCGCGACTCTCGCTCTCCGGATGGTCTCCCTGGCTTTGAGGCCAGGAGAGCCTGCGCATCGACATCGATGATGGTGGAAATCCGTGTCCGGCGCGAGTGGACCCTCATCATGCATGGGCTTCTCGTCACTCAGATGTACGCTGTACCTGCTGTCGAAGAAAAAAGGTGAGACCCTTCCACATCTGTGTGGAGATAATACCGGTCGCTGGGACATGAAGTCGAGAAGACCCTTCCACAGGGTGAGAGTAATACTAGCCAGTGTAGTCGCCACAAGGCGCGGCCGCCGCCGATATGTCATAAAACAGCTGGAGCACCGATCTTCCCGACCTCCGGTGAATGTCCGGCAGTGGAAAGGCTCTCGCATCATAAACCACAGAGGCGAGCCGTGAGCACCGTGAAAAAGTCACGAGATGAAATCCCTGGCGATGCACCTGTCGGTACGTCGATGTCGCTGCTATGATCTCGATCGAGAAGCGCAATGATATATAGCTTCTATGCGCACGCGTAACGGGCTCTTTCTTCTCCGTGCAAAAATCAACTCATCCTCTCTATGTTGCGAGACTTTTGTTGAAATACAGTCCTGTTCATCGTCTCGCATTCGTGCCAACAGCAGAGTGCATACAGCTGAGAAGCGAGGCACTGGTACGCAAAGAGACGAAATGCGGAATCTCGCTTCCCTACGCATAGTGAATACTGCGAATGATGAGTTTCATCGGTGGTTGCAAACTCACATCCTCTAGAAGGAACACGAAAGGAAAGAATTCTCGCAAATGCGGCCTCATATATACTCGGAGTTTGATGTATGGCTCATAGTAGGATTTTACGCTAAATGCCGACAATTTGTTCCGTCTCTCCTACATCTGGTGGCATACGCGGGTGTCTGAGCAATAGTCATCGCAGACAAAAGAGAAATCTACTCCAGTAAATGAGATTTACCACGGCCATTACGTAAATGATGAGAACAAGCAGGAAGGCTGAGACTAGTTCACGATGTTAGGTCGGGTTTGTCGAGAAATCATTTCGCCGAGTCGAAAACATGGCGAACCTCGAAAACATACTCACGGCTGCAAGCGGACATGTCCGCAGTTGAGCCAAAGAAGTAGGCTCACTCCCCGAGATGTTTACCACCTGCATGCTCATGGCAGGCCCTCCGTGGCACACATTACCTTCACTACGTCAGTGGAATCACTTTGTCCGACTCCCGCGACTCCTTACTGCGACTGCGCTCCGACATTGCTTTTGATCGAGATGTTTGAAATATGTGTACACGAGTATGGAATGCGGTGTGACAAAGGATTATAGCGTCAGAAGTGTCTGCACCCAATAGATATCACCCACCGCCATGTTATATCACGGAAAGAAACAAAATTACAAAATGAAGATGAGCTCGTGTTTTAGTGGCATAGAAAACTATCCTGTTTTGACCATAAGTGAGTTTCACAAATGAGTGCCAGCGCAAAGTGTGGGGCAAGACTGGTAATGATGGGGAAAAGTTTGTCGAAAGAAGCAAACAAAGCAGAGGACTCGGTGTTTGTGGGCCGGAGAACGAAGACCAAGTGACCATAGTGACACAAATTACTATCTGCAGGTGGTAATATAATGACAACAACAACAATGGTGATATTATGGTGATGAGGGCTCATAGACTAGTGCGACATAAGGTCGGTGCCACATGAAAGCGGCATGAACAGAGCGGTTGACAAGATGATAACCTGGGCGCATTGAGATCATCTGCTACAACGTGCGAGGGTGTGAACATATCTACCATTCAAAGGTTTTCAATTTTTTTCATCTAGCGCGCGCATACAGTTTCTGCAAACCCTTGCGGAATTAGTCTCGCGCATGTGAAATTAGTGAAGTTCATGTATTTCTCTCCAAGCATGGTTTAGAGCCTAACATCAATGACATCACAACCGTATTAAAAATCTAATGAGCAATGATTAAAACTCCGTTTGGAAGCTTTTGGAGCCGACTCTGAATTGAATCTCGGGCGCAAACGGGTTCTCAGGCTCCGTTTTGAGTGAGTGGCAGCAACACAGTTTGAGTGGTGGCGCTCAAGTGGAAGCAGCGCCCGATGTAATTTTGCTGCCTTGGGCCTTGTGGCACTCAAGTGGGTGGTCACTTCAGGTGGGTAGCGCTGCAGCCTCAAGTGGGTAGCACCTACCTACTTGCCGTCTGATACTGCGCAACACGTTTTCGGCCTTCAAAACACGATTTCGAGCTTCCGGCTTGGCGACTTTCTTGCAAATGGATCATGTTTGCTATGTTTATGTATGAGAGGAAATATCTTGCCATGCAGTCAGATTTGATTTCAAATGTGTTTTGAGAACCCACTTTATAATGTTTTTTTGGCATTTTGACATTTGGTCTCTTATTACGATGCTTTTCTCCTTCCAGCTTTTCGAATTTTTGAGCCGATAACTTCTTTTCGTCTTTTTGCGATGCGGCACTTTAGCTTAGGGAAAAGATTAGAGACGCAGTGCAGCTTCTCATGGTCAGAAATGGATACAATTATTACAAAAATAGAATTAAACACTTTCTAGTTCCAAAACGGAGGCTGCTGACTAGAAATGTTTTCAAATGCCTGTATGGCATAAAATATGAAATCAAAACTTGTGGAAACCAACTCTCATGTCATGACGGACTTGCACGAGCATATATGCAAAGACAAGCAAAACCTCTAGACTCTGGGACTAAAGACCCTCTTTTTTAAAACTAGCCGACATTTAATGATGATGAATGAAATGAGCTGATAAACTTCAATGATTTTTGAGGAATTCTTAAATAGTCCTCACAGTATAAACACGAGGAAACACATGACAACGGACTCGTCCCGTTGGGTGGCATGCTCCTAGCATGAAAATGCAAACGAAGCGGAACAAGCGACGACCCAAGAATGAATATGCAAAAAGTGAAACGATCCTACGGCGAGTGTCAGGACCGACTCTAACACCAAGTCCAGGCTACTCTTTCATTCGCTTTCATCTCGCATTCGTGTCTTGTTTTCCCATGCGCGAATCCATAGATGTGTCTCGCTCGTTACACGCTCTTGTGCCTCCATTCCCCTCCTTTCTTCATCATCTTAATGTTGTACCTACCTTTTCTTTTCCTAACACACGCAAGCCCTTCAAAGCCTTATTTCTCTGCTTTTGTCTCTTGTTCATGGCTGCCTTTTCACATTTTTATGAAAAACACGTGAAAAACCATTCAAAACCACCAAAAACGCGAACATCTCCACCTTTGCTCTCCTCGAAAGTCTCCCGCCATCACGTACGTCGCGACTTCAAATCACAACATTTGGCTTTACCTTTAACACTCACCACTTTGTTCCTTGCGTATTGCTGATGTGTGAAATCGCAAATCGCACTTCACACCATGTACCTTTTACCTTTAACGCTTACGCTCAGTTTCTTTGCGCGATTGTGATATTAAGCGAAATGCAGAATCGCGACTATCGCAGTTTACCTTTTACCTTTAATCATGACTTTACCACTGTTTCGTTATTTGGCTTTCTGCTGATGTGCAAAATCAGTTGGAAATCGCGACTTTCACACCATTTACCTTTTTCTCCCATAACACTCATCGTGGTCATCGTGAGTGCAATATTTGGTGGAAATACGCGCTTGCATTGTCGGTCAACTGCTCACATCGCCTCGCTTTAAAATCACACTTCGCACATTTTAGATTTTACCTTAACACTTGCCACCACTTGATTCTTTGCGAAGCTATGATGTTGCAAAATCACGAAATGTAAATCACACATTTCTCTTAATCCTTTTTTCACAACATCTTCATCAAGCTCATTTCGTCGATGTTGAGTAACTCTCGCCACGCCACTGGCAGTTCGCGATCAGTAGAACTTACCACGTTGAAACGGATCACACTTGCGTGCCCATTGAGTTCATTCTTGTTTGGATCTTTACCGCCATCCATCTAAACTTGCTTCAGGATATTGCGATTCATGCGCACCTGGTGACGCTGCTTCACACTTCGCGACAACTTAGTTCATTTTTGTTCGTCCTTACCGCTCTCCCTTTAAATCTTGCGATGGTTGCGACTGCGACATCGCAACTTTCCTCCATCTCACTCTTATGCCATCTCATTTTTGAGTTCTCATTCGGCCTCCAAAGTCATTTCTCATGCTGTCATAAATTTTTATAAGGGCTTTGGCACTCTTTCCGCTTCTAGACCTTGTACCATGTGTTAAAACATTGAGCACTCTTTTGGCCCTTTTTCTTCCCTCCAAGCTGAAGAAAATTAACTCTTTTTAATTAGAAGATTAAGCCATGAATAGCCTGGGTTGCATGGATGAGAAGCATAGCAGATACTTTCTATGGGATAAGTAGTGCATTTTAGTCAGTTTTCGCTGGTACGGTGTGGTTTAGGATTAGTAGCTTTATGCCCTATTTGTCTATGAAAATTAAAATTGGTTTTCCTTCCTATCGTTTATTTTCGAGAATTTAATGTAGTTTCTTACACTCATTTCCTTCGTGCACATTAAAGTAGTCTCCATTTATTTCATTTTCCTCTATGTTAGTTTAGTTTCATTGAAGTGTGACAAACTTCCACCTATAGAACCCCTAGAAGCAGTACCCTTTCTAGCAGCTGAAGATGATGACATGAGATGCATCTTTGTCGTGTATAGCACTATCACCTTTAAGAGTTTGTATGAACCTCGGATTGATAAAGTAAAGGCATGCAACCACCAGGAGTTGCGACACTCTTGGTGCAAATACCGTTCACCACGTAGCATTGTTGCCGGGGAGGTGTCTAGTAGATGTTTTGATTTTGTTTTTAGCATTATTTTCTACTTTCCTTTCCTTTTCATGTCATTTTAGAAATGTTGAAAAAAATACAAAAAGATCCGATTTTCATAAGCCTCGTAGGACTAGGAATGCCCAAAGACAAATCTTACCTAAAGACCCCCACATCACCTCCTAGCCACCCCTTCACTTTCTTTCTTTAGTGGCGAGTGCAGGAGGTTGAACCCCTATAGGAGAGCCTAATGAATATTTTTGAGGATCCTATTAGGAAAATGCGAAGAAAAGAAGACCTTTGTCTCAGCTGAGGGACCTAAATTCACCTATCTTAACCAGTGGGCGGGATCCAGAAGGCACTTTTCCCATAAGAGAGCAGGTATGGGGAAAGCTAAGATGAAAAACATGTGGCTCTCGATATCCGCCACACTTCCATGGACTTTACCTCCTGGAGGACCACACACATTCATGTTTTGCAATTCTTTCTGTTGTTTGGCTGAGGACTTGTGACTACACCTCTAATGACCGTGTTGTGAGCTATTCCGTGCACCCCATAAGGATGCGTACCTCGCCTTCTGGTTCTCGCCTCCTGTATCATCACTACTGCGGGGTACATATGGAAGAGACCTTCAACCGGAAAGTACCAAAGACTAGCCCAGCAGGTCCAAGGAAACTAAGGATGAGATATTTAGGATGACTCTAGCTGATGAATCCCTGAGAGGGATTATGAAGAGAGGTTTCAATTGAACTGTGAGAGATCCAACCGTGCTCTTGATCTTCGACTCACTTAAAACTTGTGCTTCTTCGAGGGATCAGTAGAAGAGATGATAAACAATCTGCAAATATCTTTCCGGAACCCGTTCTACAACATTTGGGAAGAAGGGCACGATTAGCCAAAAGTGCATCCCATGCCTTCCCTTTCCACCTTCATAAAACACGCAAGATTGAAACATGCGTGAGAGGACTTCGAGAGTGACATCGTCTGACACCTCTGCTTTTCGAAATGGACACAGGCCGTGGGTCGAAAAGGAAGCAAGAGGAAGAAAAAGAGAGCCGGCCATATTCGCGTCCTGGATGTGACACTGTGAATCACCCAAAGAAATGAATGTCCACTAAATGTCATAGAGATGCCAACTACGCGAAGAGAGATCAGTGCCACTGACATGATGTCCCTCCTACCGTGGACTTAAAGGTCAGTATATCAAGGTGGGGAAACAATGCACGAGGAAAATCGTTTCATCGACTGGCAGAGGGCCTCGAGGCCCTCCACCATGTCAACAAAGTATGCAAGGTGCACCTGACCCATGCTACACCTGTGACCGCAGTGCACCCATGCCAACCTGGTACATCCCCACCTCCATCGTTCACACCTCTTACTTGGCCTTCCAATCCTTCATATCATCCTCGGCTAGTACACCAACCATTATCAACAGTATGTTCCCACAAAAACCTCAAAGTGGAGCAATCCATCCCAAGGGTGGAGGCCTCGACAAAATAAAATACCTGGATCTAATGCCTCACTCCACCCAACCTCAACCAAGATTACTCATACTTTGCTCGACCTGAGGCTAACACCATACCGCACAACCTAATATGAACCCGAACAGCTTGTGCAGCAATAGGCTCCCGCGTGGGAGAAAGCTTATCCCATCCAGTCTCATGTCAGTGGAGCTACGAAGAGGAGTTTATCTCCAGGTTGGGAAGAGTACTCCCAGTAAAAACCATCCCCCATCTCCACCTATAAGGAGGTTGAGGAGGAGAAAAGGAAGAAGATAACACTTAGATCCAACAACCTCTCCTTTTCCCGAGGCGGCTTGAGTCCACCCTAGTCCAACACACCATCGGAGGAGGTCGAGATCACGGGAGGAGTGGAAAATTTGTGTGTAAATATACCACTTCTCCAGTGCATAAGGACTGTCCCTATCTACTGATGAGGCTCCTTCGAAAGAAAAGTGTATCCCAAGAAACCTGAGGAGAAGGAAGAGTAGACCCCACCATCGGTGTGGTGGGACAACTGCCTGACCGAGGGTACAGAAGGTGATATTTCCAAAATACATTCGGACCATGATAGTCGGGTTTGATTTGCATGTAGATTGTGTCATAGTCCCAAACACTGCGGTTGATGCTAGGGGCGCACATCAATGACTGTCATGAACAAGGAAAATGTTTCGAAACTGACCTCCAAAGGAGACTTCTGGTGAAAAACCACAATGGTTCTCAAGAACTTGAAGATCGGTCCAAAGTAACTCGGAAGGAAATTGTTGAGGAGATGTGTGGTGCCATTGACTCTTGGGAGTATCCTACGGAATTTCATGATATTTGCAGCCAAAAACCCGCAGTTTTAATGGTTATCCTTCTCATCTTAGGGAGACTACTCAGTTTAGCCATTGCGTGATGTTAACATTAGTTGTACGAGCTGGAGAGCATGACTTTATAAAAATGGGCCTTTTGTTTATGTCATGTAGGGTCTCTGTGATTTGGAAGATTGGCAAAAGCCAAAATGATAGGGTAACATCAACCGCACTTGGAGCCTCGAGGACCTAGCTCTTTCCCGGGATCCACAGAGAGCTCTCTCCTATTTGCACAAGGGATGTATATTTGTTTGCTTCTTATGTTTTTGGATTGAGGCTTTAGTTATTAAGTGTGTTTTGGTTTGTTTTAGGTTTTTGAGGGAAGAACGATCGAAAAGATAAATAGATAAAGCAAGATAACACAGATCAACTCGAGCTATGTCACATGGTCGAGAATGCCTCAAAGGGTGGAGAAGGTATACGTGTAGGCCGATTTGGTGGAGGCAAAAATGGATTCTTTTAGGTGGAATGAAATGGTATGGACACTAAGTTTGCAGAAATACAAATATATTTTAAACATGAGCATGTTAATCCATACAAGCATTCATAAGTTAGGACTAACCAGTGGTCTCTGTGAATGAAACTTAAAGCTAATAAATGCATAAAATAGACAATTAGCGATGCATGGAAGTATAAGACATCCAACTTTAAGGAAATCACCTTCGTATTTTTGGGAAAACAAAATAAGACGTTTAAAAAAAACTCAATTTACGAAGAGGGAACTCCTAAAGCGTCATATTTTGAGCTTATTGGGAACTTTGAAAAATAGAAATGCGCAAGTTTTTAGGCAAAGGGCAAGATCGAAACAAGACCTTGGTTCAAGCAACTAAGACAATCAATAATTCAAAGAGAGTTTTCAAAGATGGGAGCATTGCACTGCTAGGTAGAGCAGCGTGCATCGTGAATCATACTTTAGCATGCATGGGTCAGCCATAAATGAAACAGGCAACGAGTTTCTTCGTGTTGATGAAAGAAAGGCGATTCAGAATTTTTTTGATATGACTAAGAAGGAAGAAAAACATGGAAAGGCATCGTGTACTAAAATCGTAGGAAACTTGAAGTGCCTCCACGGGCATGTCTCAAACATCTTCTTTATTGACCTATAGCAAGCAAAGAAACATGGAAACATATGTAATCGAGCAACCAAGAAAAACATACGGATAGGAAAACTATACCATTTACCAAGCCAAGGAATCCAACAAAAAAGTCCTCTTTCCGTCCATCCAAGACAAACAAGAAATAATCCACATCATGAGACAAAGTGTTTTTTCAAAGCTGCGTCATGTATATGTCGTCTAATATCATCAAGATCGAAGCCTCGTTTACAATGAAATCTCTTGGAATAAATAGGCCAAAGAGAAGGGAAAACACTCCTAGAGAAACCACGTGCTGCCAGTGGCCTATCATACAAATATTCGATTTTGTCCTCGAGGCTTTGCAAAGCGCAAGGCAAAAAAGCTGTCTATAAAAAATATTTAAAAAAAATGCTAAAAAGAGGAAATTAAATTGACTTTTTCCCAGCTGGGACAATGGCTAAAAAGGCTAAAGCGCACATTTGGAGAAAGCCACTTTCGGAAAACTTTCATACCAAATGTTTGTAAAATATAGCAACGAGAAAATTCTCATGCTTTGTGGGCTATCTTTTAAAGGACCTGCCTCTCGATGTCAAAATAGAGCTCGTGATGGCTGCTGAGCTACTGGATGTTTCTAGTTTCTGAGAACATTTGTGGTTTTCCCCAAAATTGTCACTAGTAAGTGTGCTCAAAAACTTAGCTGAGTGGAAAAGCTTGCCTACATAGTAAGCTGTACGATATGTGGAAGCGGAGTGTCGAAAAGTGAGTGTTTTTTGCACTCTTTGGGACCAAAAACATTCTCGAATTGGATATGAAATTTTCTAAGTAGATGCTGAGTTAATGCATCCAATGGTACCACTCTCAACATCCGGGATGCTCCATGAGCGGAGCCCATGATTTTATCGCAATTAGCCCAAAATGTCAAAAACAAGAACATGTCAAAAATTTTTTCACGTCTCAGTGCAGTTCCTTGAGTGTTTAGAAACATGCCTAGTAAGCTCGAGGCCAAAAATTCCAAGTCTAGATGTGTCTTTTCCACTTTTTCTAAGCGGGGCGCCTTTTTGCGACTTTTGGGTTTGTTTCGTTTTTTGGTGTATGCCGTGTTGTTGATACGGCATTTTTATGGAGAAGAAGTCATGGCCTTGCCTGAGGAGAAAGCAACTAGCACATGCTTTGGAGAATCTTTCTTGCTTGTCCTCTGTCCCCAATGTATTTCATTGAAATTTGTCACTGCTCGTTTTTGCTTCATGTTGCTCCTCCAGAATGCTCCTTTGCTGTGTTTGCTTGCCATCATTAGTATCTCGCTTTGAGAATCTGCTGATCATGTTCCTCCTCTTCACTAGGGCAGCGCTGCCACTTTGTTCCTCTTCTTCATTTCCATGTTTAGATTATTTACTTTGTCCCTCATCAGTCGCTTAGTTTTTCTCATATCCTTTTCCCTTCCTTCGAGCATCGTTGGTTTTGATATTCTTTACTGTGACTTGCAAGACAAAGCATGCTCCAAGTGGTCCTTTAAGAAAATGGTCTTCAACCAAAGCACACCTTTTTCCTCTTTCTGCAAATGACTGAGTTTGTCCTGATTGTCATGTGACATGTTTTTAATAAGTGAAAGCAAACTTAATTCTTCAAAGCACTATGTTTGAAGCGAAAGCAGCCTTTTAACAAAAGATGTGTTTGTGGTTTTAGAGAAGTCTCCTTTTGTTTTTGGCATAAAGACTCTTCCCCTCGTAACAAACTCTGCTGTGAAGTCATTGTGTTAAAATGCTAAACAAAACTTTTCAAACTTGTAACACTCTTCTCCTCCCAGCTACTATCTTCCTTGGCTCTTTGCGTCTTTGAAATTAGTGATCTTCTGCTGTTATTTGAAGCAAAAGGCGCTCATTAAAAACATCGCTTTTAAAATAATCCTTCTAGCTGCATTATGGTGACCCTCTACTAACGACTACTGCTTTTTGTGGGAATTGTGCGGATGTCTCAATTATTCAAAGAAAGAAAACTTCTGTAAAATAACATACTTGACTCTCCTCCATTTAGCTGCCTCTATCCTTTGTAATCATGAGTAAGAAGACCTCGTTAAATGGCTCTTTGTTGACATTCCTCTTTAATAAAACATGATGTGCTTGAGAAATCGGCACGTGACTTTCTCCTTTAACTGCTCCTTCGAAACACCTTATAAACTTCTTCAACATGCTTCCTCTGTGATAATAACTTTGCTCCTCTCCAGCCTGTTTTCCCTTGTAGGTCGTGGCAAATCCTCAACTATTACACAACACAACTTTTGAGACTTTCACAGAGGTAATAGTATTTCCAAAAATGACTTCCTTAAAGCACATGTGGGCCAGGCACTTTGCAATTTGGAAATGATGGATCTCCTTTGTTTTAATCAGCTCGCTTTTCTGCGCGTGGTTTTAGCGTGCAAGTTTCTTTTGGATGAAGTTCAATTTGTTTGCTATTAGGGCACACCGGAGTGTTCTACCTTGTGGTAGGGTCGAAAAATTGCAACTTGTAAACAACTACTCGCATATCTGCTAACGTAATTTCTGTAAAACAATGACCTATTTAGCAAACAATATTCTTTAAAATGTGTCAATGCATCCTTTCTCTGTTATCACTGCCTCCCTTTAAAGCTACGATACTAAGCCCTTGTGTAAATCAAACAAAAATGTTTTAAAAGAAACATAAATACACTTTCTCGAAAGTATCTCGATGCACTTGGAGGTGATTTCCCGCAGGTGAAAATTGGATTTTGGAACCCTTTGGAAACTATTTTGGTGGACTTTGCTTGATAGTGGCTCGAGCTGCTGCACGTGAGTGCGCCAAGTCATCACGAGCAGCGCCACGGCTGATAGAAGTCATAACTGCACCGCAGGCTCACGGCGCGCGCCACCGCGCTCGCGGCCTGGAATTTGGAAGCCTCTCCCGGTGTCGGAATTGAGCCCGAGATGGCTTTGTCGAAAGATATCGAAGTCTAATTTCCAAATGTAGTTTTTTTCATTTCGTGTCCATTTGCTGTTCAAAAATTGACTGCATGCACTCGGTCAAAAAGGTGACTCTGCTGCGTAGAAATCGCATAATGTCGCTCGGCGACTGGATGCCTACCGATGTGCGCATCTGGGCCCAGGGATGGCTCATTTGGAAATATGTGGAAGTATACTTTCCAAATATGCTGTATTTGTCATTTTGGTGTTCATTTTGGTTGTTAAAAAATTGACCAGCCCCTACATTGGTAAATTATGGTGAATCCTTTGGTGCATATATGCATAATGTCGTGCACGAGTGCCACTTTTGGATAACACCTTTCCCGGTGTCGAAATTGGGCCCGAAGATGGCTCGGTCGCAAAGATATTGGAAGTATAATTTTCAAAATATTCTTGATTTTTTCATTTGTGTCCAATTTTGTTGTTTCAAAATTGACTCTTCCAACATTAAGTGTAAAAATGGTCGAATCTTGGTCGCAGCAAATTCTCCCATGACTCTCTAGATTTTTATATTTCTCACAAAAAATGATACTTTTTGTAGAAAATGAAGGAGGATTTTTATTATTTAGAACATCTGAGTGGACAAAAACCTCTCTCACTTTTGTCGTTCTATCTGCTCTGTTTTGGTCGGAAACTCATTTTGAAAACGGAGGCGGCACGCAGGCGCGACTCATGGCTCGTATCGCCTTTTTTCGCTTATTTTGAAGGAGGAAATTAGGGCTGTGTTTTGATCTTTCTCTACTTGTAGTTTGAATATCATCAAACAATGGTGGGACCTCTACTTTCATTTGTGAAGGAGGCCTATGTTTGGCACTGGCTCGCGGTCCTCCAAAACTATGTCTCCTATCATTTGATGGGGACATTCTTTCGTCGAAAGTGAAACATTGTTTTATCACACCTTTGACCCTATGAATGAGCTGATCGCATCGTGTAAAGGGATTTTTGAGGAGGCGGGTCCTTTTTTTCTTTGTGAAGGAGGCTTCACGTCGTGTTGGAAAAACCTCATCCATTCTTACAATGTGCCCTTGTATCTTTTTGAGGTAGCTTATAAAGATGCCTAGCATACACGAGCCTTTCTCGAAACCCCTGCAGTATCCATTGTTTGTTGGAAAGTAAGGAGGTCCTTTTAAACCAAAGATTTGACTTCCATCGTGCTGTGTATCGATGTGGTGACCTACCACTAATGCAACTTCTTAAGACCATATAAAACAACAAAGTTGTTTGTTCTTATGCACATTGAAAAGGTCTTCTCCCATGACCGTGATATGTCTTGTTCCTTGAAGCGTATTCCAAACAGAAACCTTTGCGTTATGACGCTTTCTCATCATTTTTACAATGTGTCCTCTTTTTTTGAGTTGGCTGGCGCTTTTTGATGTTTTCTTTCCTTCCACTTAACTTGGGTAGAGTTAGCCTTGGTAACATAATGATGTGACCCTTTCTCATACATCATCTGGGTGGAATGTTGCTTTGCATTCATATGCGAGAAATCGATTTAAATAAGACTTGATGCTGCTTTCTTTGGCCATTTAGATGAGGCTGTCCTTAGCCAAAGTTTCACCTACGAGATTACAATTTGAAGGAGTCTTTTATAAACGAGAAAAATAGAAGGCCCTTTAACACCATTATGTCATGTTGCTTTGTTGATGATATATTTTAGGCACCCAACAGATAAACTTTCATTTGCTCCACTAATTTCAACCTTGTCTTTCAAATAGAGAACTCACTTAAACATAATTTGAAACTCTTGCTAATACTGACTGCATATTTTGGAGGTAAATACATAGTTTTACCGAAGTCACTTAAGAACATGTTGACCCTCTTCTTCTATAGAAGGAGGCCACATCATGTCTTCTTCCTTACTATGATTTTTTTTTTCATGAAGGAGGTTATCATCAACTGTTTCAATACATCTAATTTTTTAAAGGAAGTTTCCTTATTTTTGTGATATTTCATCCATTTCAAACCTAGCCCCATTTCTTTTAATATCATGTCTTTGTGAAGAATACTGCAATAATTATGAAAGTGATTTGACATTTTCATTATGAGACATGAGTGTGAGGATATATATTTTGCTTAAAATATCATTGTGAACACTTAGACTAGAAAATATGTGATTTTTATTGCTGGAGGAATACTTATGCAAAATATTATTGATAACCTTCATGTGTTGTGTTTTACGGGGGTATCTTGAAAATTTTCCCTTTGACTAATGTTCATCCGAGCTTGGTGGCATAAGGAAAAGCAGGATGTCTTCTTATGCTACATACACTCAACGATGTCCTTTGAAGGACAATGTGACTTTGGAGGTGATATTGGAACATTGTACTAATCAACATTGTATCCAGGTCTTTTGTATTCATGTGACTTGAGATGATATTTTCTCTTTAGGCAGATTGCAGCTTTAAAACATGTACTCTTGCTATATTTACTTTATGTCTATCCATACCTTTCACCAATAGCCAAATCTCTTCAATCATGAGAAGTTCTATTGAGCTTTGTCCCTTTACTCTTATTTGCATATTGTTTATCTTTCAATTACACCTATGAGAAGATATAAAATATATGACTTTGGTCTTGGAAACTCCTTTGGTGTCTTATGGAATTTTTGCACAGTCTAAGCATATTATTTTTGAACGGGTGAAAATGCTTATCTTCTTAGAATTTGGATCTTTGTTGAACTTCTTACCGAAGCTGAGACAAAATGACCTCTTAGTGGTGTGCTCTTTCCTTTTCACTCTGTTGTCTTTCCAGTTACATACTACGGAGGAGATGTAAAATATGATTTGAATAGCAGAAGCTCCTTTGGTGTCTTGTGGAGATTTTTTTTTCAGGTCAGCATATTCTTTTTAGACATTGAACATTGCTTATCTGCTTTTGATTTGGATCTTTGTTGAACTTCTTGATGAGGACAAAATGACCTCTTAGTGGTGTGCGACCTATGGATGGATGAGACTTGTTCATTACTGTCGAGAATGGGAGCAATTCAGAAATTTGGTGGCACTAGACGGAAGGATTTTGGTTCAGGATGTCCCAATGAGAAAAAATCCTAAACACCACCTCTAGCAGAAGCGATCTTAGAACGTAATGCAGGTGTTTTCTTTGGTATGATTAGATTTTCAGGTGACGGATGACGAGGATAGGGTTGCGGACACATACTGTCAACCTTTTGGATTAGAATAGCCGCAGGGAACAAAAAGATGGGCAACATATAACTTTCGGCCTATGACGGCTATGGACATGGTTATTTTTCTAAAACCGAGATGGAGCTTGAAAAATGGTTTTTCTCCTCATGGTGACAGGAAGGGTGGGAGGACAAAAATTGTTTTGGGGTGTTTTAGATGACAAGTACGATTTGTGGTTGGAGATCATCATATAGAAAAAATTAGCTAAAGGCTAGTCATCATACGCAATTATCTTGATGACTAACGGTGTAATAGCTTCAGTGTTACTGTATCATAGATTACTTATTTATGATCATGATCTCCATATATTGTTGGAGGATGAAGAAGATGAGTTATATATGCTTTGGCCCTATGCTTACTGCAGATGTGTTATTCTTGGGGGGGGCAACTTGATGAAGATGAACTCTTGACCATTGATAAAACTAGTCCTCCTTAACATTCCTCTTGGAAACCTTGGTGAAAAGAGTACGAAATCCAACCTTGGATGGAGCTGCACTCCAATTGGACAACCTGCGAAACCACCAGAAACATTGATTTGGCCCATAGAGATCTACGAAAGTGACATGCAAAACCTCTCAAATGAAGAAGAAACTGTGCTGACTTTTGAAAGATATCATGTTGAAGCATTTTCTTGGGATTGCAAAGGGACATGAAAGGGTGCATCCTCCCGGTATGAAGACATCTTTGTTACATAAATAAGGATGCAAGCACAGCGAGACAACCCCAAAGAAGGATGAACCTCGCCTCTGAAGGACATATTCAAAGGTTAAAGCTTCATGATACGGTTCATATATCCTATGCAATGAGTGGGGTATCTCCTCTTGTACTAGTCCCAAAGAAGAATGTAAAGTGCTGGTGTTGTATTTGACTATGGCTCCTTGCAAAAAAGCCACCAAAGTACCATTTCCCTTTGCCCTTTATAGGGCCAGTGCGGATGGCCTTATAGGGAAGAAGTTATTTTACGCTTGTTAGATGGGTTAAGTGGGTACAATCGATTCAAGTAAATGCAACCGGGGACAAACTGCTGCACCCTTGGTGCTGCTTATAGGGGTCTACCCTTTGGGTTGTACGTACCCTCCACACACAGAAGGCCCATCACGAATGTCTTTTTGAGTTAGTCCGCAGCTTTGTCAAAGTCTACATGGATGATTTCGCACCATGTGGGGACAGCTTCTGGAAACTCTCTCGATTTGGGTAAGTAATGAAAGATGCATTGAGATGCATCTCTCCTGAGCATGAAAAAGTGTGGAATTCCTTAAGAAAGCGGGGGTTGTGACCAGGACACTCCATATCCCAAGCGAATACGGAGGTGAACTGAAATATATCATCGAAAAGTGCATACTCAAGAAAGAAAAATGTCGGGGAGTTTCTTAGGCTTAGATGGTTACCATGAAAGGTTATATTAAAGAATTTTCGGCCAAAATGGATCGCCATTATTTAGGTTATTGGCCAAAAGATTAAAAGGTTATTTGGATTGGGGTCCTTGTCAAGAGCCTTGAGGCTCATTGGCTTGGTGAAGCACGCACATCCTACGGTCCAGAACGGACTCGCCTTTCCACATCTGTGATGCATGCGACAAAGTGCAGCAAGGGTGACATTAGGAAAATTAGAGGACACAATCCCATGCCATTTATTTCATCATGAAGAATTTGTCAAAGACGATGCGAGATTATGTTGCAAAGAAGGAGATGTTAGCCGTTGTCCATGCATTGGCGATTCAACCATTGCTGCTGAATGTGGACGGGTATCACAGCAGCCATGCAACCATGAAATATTTAATAGACAAACCATATGTAGGTATAATGCTAATTAGTGGGTTTATTACTTTGCAACAATTGAATTTAACTATTGTTGATAAACACAGGAAAGTATTGTGCAGGGTTGCTCAGTTGGAGGCTTCTCCACTGCAGGTAGAAAGAGCTTGAATGGTGGATACAATACAGATACAGCGGATAAACATACTGCAAGCATCATCTCTGCTGTTTCTGATGCTTATTCATGAGGATGAGCAGAAACTCCTTAATCTTTCCATTAGAGAAGGACGAAGGTCATCGAAAAAACGCCCTTGTATGGTTGGAGAAAACTCTTTTCTAAACTCCCGCCCTAATAAAATCCCAGGATATGTATGAGAGAGAACACTGATGTCACTGTCTCTGATAATGTGAGAAACCCATGTGGAGCCACAACACACGAAAAGAGATATGCTTACAAATTTTTGCGAGGAGCATGATATTTTATTGGCCTACCCTTCTTAAGATTCTAGAATATGTAACAGTGCTGACAGGTGCTAAAGGATGGAAACCCACACAAAGGGATGAAATTACTTTAAACCTCGGGTGGCTCTTAAGCCATTTGATAAGTGGGGCATGGAATTGTTTGGACTATCTATCCACCATCTGAACAAAATAAGTATGTCTTCTTTTCATTCAACTTGGCGATTGCAGAGAAAAGTGGGCGAAAGAAAAGCTGACAGAAGAGCTAAATCAAGAGACAGGCATTTCAAGAAGAATTTGTTTCATTTTGGATACCCCAAAGAAATAATCACAGGTATATGAAGGCTAATTCACCTCTCACCTCGGTGAGAATATTTTTGAGGAAGCAGATTAGCATAGAAATTATTTTTCCTATCACCCTTAGGCGAATGGCCATGTAATAGTAAATAATAGAGCTTTAAGAGGGTCTTCTGGGGTTGCGAGGAAACAGCGTGAAAAATTATTGATGAGATTGAAATGCAGAAGCTACTTGGGTCTACAACTTTTCTTGGAAGACAACAACCGAGATTCACTCCTTACTCCAGACTGGTCTATAGGTAAGAAAACTCTACTTTTGGTTCAGTTTGAATTTAATACTTTAAGAATTGAAGCTGAATTAAATCTAGATCTGTAATTTTAAAAGAGAGGTTGCTGCAGCTAAAAGGATTGGATGAGTTTTAGAATGCAAGCACTTCTTCACATGAGTACAATTAAACCACTGGCTTGAATATGTAACTGTGAGCCCATCAAGAAAAGGCCTTTGAAGAGGACAGGCTATTGTATGATTCGGGGTTTAAATATTTTAAAGGAAAGTTTAACAGAAAAGATAGTGGAACCTTGGAAACAAAAAATATTTTAATAATGGTGCGATTCCAAATGTATACCATAGACAGAAAGAGTCCCTTTCTTGTCAATGGTCACAAACAAAATTTGAAAGTGGTATCAAGCGATTTACTAAATTCAACTGAAAAGTGCTGTGATGGGAAACTCACATAGTTTACACCTTCAAAAAATAAATAAAAATAATAATAATAAACATGGGTTTAAAACCTAAGATAGCGTGACTCACTTGCTCAAAAAAAGAAAGAGAGAATAAATATCCTTGGGGTGAAAACCTCTAAAATTTTGAGAAATTTTATTGAGTTGTGAAAACCTTCATGGAGGCAACCCACTTTCTTTTTTCAAAAAAAAAGAAAGAAGAGAAAAAGAACAAAAAAAGAAAAAGAAAATACATCTTCATCTGGATTTTTGTGTTTGCCATTTTGTACGAAACATAATGGTTTGAAACACGCAAGCATTCTTCTTTTCCCTTCTTCTATCTTACTGTCCACCCCACTAAACTATCCATTCATCCTTCATAACCCTCATCACCTCCATCACCTGCCATATCCTCCAGCTCACAGGCACGATGCTCGCAGAGAAGAAAAACTTCCACAGCATTTTCCCAAAACATGGAAGTTATTTCGCTCAGTGCATTTCTTGGGTACAAAGAGAGCGAAGGAAAATTTGCCTGATGAACTCCGGGGAGAACGAGAGAGATGCCATCCCACAGCCTTCTGGGCATTACAGGGAAGAAACAACAAAACTGAGAATAACATCTAGGTGAGAGAGTACACTCATTCAACAAGGCACACATTAGATGCGGGGTAGTAAGGAACAAAAAAATCCAAAAGGACCCTTAACCTCAGCTCCTGCCAGCCCAGCATGAGAGCAACATAACTGATGCCTTCTCACCTTGCCCATATAAGCAGCTGAAAACAATTAGTTTGGGACTTGGAACTTGAGGTAGTGTCATTAACCAACCATAACTACATCGAGGTATGTTGGGAATAAGTGGAAGTACATGAAACTAGGCATTAAAAGAAAAAGAATTTAAATTAGCGAGGTAGAGGAGAATGAGGGGAGGGGAAACACACGGGTCCATCGGGAACTAACAAGAAAGGCAACATTCTGAAGTTGGGTGGAAACCGAGTTACATAAACATAAAATTAAACATCTTATCTAATAAAAAATTCCGTCTCATCCCAAACGTTAGATTGAAATTTTTTTAAAGGGAGAAATGGTGGAAGCACACAACGCTTAAAGAAGAGGAAGAACACGAAAAAAGCAAGAAGAACCTGAAGAAAGAAAGAAAGAACCAACATAAACGAAACCAAAAAGAAGAAGAAAGAGGAAAGGGTGTGGAGCCCAATCAAAATAGAAGATAACAACATATAAGAACAAGAATGAAGAAAGTGGGCGAAAAAACAAAAATAACTTCAACACCCGTCCCCTCAATACACAAAGATAGTTGCCACCATAGCTCCTTTGAGCGCAAAAAGAAAAAGGCAGACCTAGGTATTCTAGGTGACGAAATAAAAGAAGAACCAAAAAATTCTCCAGGCTGAATATGGTAGAAAAGAATGCCGAGAGAGAAGAATCAAGAAGATAATTCGAAGGAGAAGGCTGCAGAAGGCACATGCAAAGAATGTAGCACGGAAGGGCAATTGCAACAAAGAGGAGCAAGTATGCCATGAGTAAGAAATTATGTAGAAACCCTTAAGCATGGAATTCCTGCGACTCATGTCTGTTCTTTATCAAGAAAATGGTTCTTAACAAATAAAAACTCATCATGGATGCTACATAATAATACTGGGCAATTCATGAATTTCTGCAAATACAGCTAACATGCTGATGAGGCAAAGATGGTAAGTTTTATTAATGTAATTTTATTTGACAAATATATGGATATTTGAATTTAAAACCTATAATAGGGGATATACGGTTAATGGCTCTATAATAACGGATGGTGAATGAAGACAACATGAGCAAAACTATGGAAGGTCATGGGAGAAAATGAAGACATATATATCGAGACCGAAATTGTTCGACCCAAGAGGAGTCATTCTTAACCATTGAGAGATTGAAAGGGACCCTACACGGTTTGACTACCTTTGAAGTCGAAACCATGTGATAGGCCACTTTGATGATGTCTCGGCCCAGATAGAAGATGGTGCATTATGGCAGTGAGAGGTGGGTGCTTATATACGCTTATAAAACAGAGTATCATATAAGAAGAACAGGGTGCATTGGAAGAACACTACCAAAACTATGAAAGAATATAAAATTAAAGAATCCAATGGTTCGAATTGCAAATCTCAACATAACTTTAACTGTGGTGACTAATAGTGACACGGATGCAAGATGAAAAGTGCGAGAATGCAAAGAATAATGGTTTACCTACATGGGGAAAACTCCCACTTCTTCCTCGAGAGGGAAATCAAGGGGCTATCGAGCCTTAAAGAAATGCGAGGAGGAGGATTAGGCTGTGGAGGATGAGCAACCATTCGATGAGGGGACGATGGCTGGCTCTTACCGATGAACATATTTGGAGGGTTAATATGTGCTTTTGCTAAATATCTTTTCCTTTGCATTTTATTATTTGGTTTAAGTGCTGTTCTAGGTGGTGATTGAAATACAACATGCTACGAGTGCCTAATATAAGGTTGAAATTAAAAAATCGATAATTATTAATCATTTTTATAAGTATTTTATCATAAAGACTGGAAGGGACAACAAAGGTATAGGGTTGTCCACCCTCAAGGAAGCATCAGAGAGGATTACAAAAGTTCCTATCAAACTGGTCAGATAAGCGGCTGAGGATCTAAAGGATTCTCTCAAGCAGTTCCAGAATTGAAACAAGCCACTCGAAAGAAGGTGCCTAATCCTTTTTCAACACGGGAATCAAGTGGCTCATTCACCTAATTTCTGGGGCTCTTGGCAGACATATGTAAAATAAATAGAGAAGCGAGGCTGAGCTGGAAGAACAATTAACACAAATGTCAATTTATTCAAAACTATTGTTGTGAGCTATTGAGATTTTGTTTTATTCATGGATAAAAATTTCACTTATGTATGTGATTCATTAACATAACATATGAAATAAATGAGGTAAAAACTTTATTAAACATTTAAGTTTTTAGAGACTGAGCATAGGTTTAGGGCCCAATCTGTGTGCCTCGGCGACTTTAAACAACCTGTCTTTTCTATCTGTTAGCTAGACTTTATACGTTATGAGTTGAATCCTTGATGATTTCATTTATTGTTTTGTCTTGTTGTAGTTTTAATTGCTTATGCATAGTAAATGAAGAAATCAAAAATGTGGTCAAGTCTATATATGCTGTCCAATAGGTGGGTACAGGCATTACATGGGAGCTAAAATTTCCTTGTTTGATTTTGGGAAGGTGTATTTTAAATTAGGCTTTATTTATTTATTTCATCCTTTTTCTGGATTATGTATGAATACGGATATATATATGTACACAGACAACATCTACATACACTCCATTCTCTCTCTTCTCCTCTGCTTTCTAATTATTTTCTTTACTCATATAAGCTATACAAACCTTGTTTCTCTGTTTTCTCCGTTCCGTATGCTACAAACATGAAAACACATGGCGCTGTTCATTCATCAAAACTGTTCTGTGGCTTGTCTAAAATGTCACTTATTCATTCTTGTCCCTGATAAACCTTTATTTTACCTTTAACATACTTGTTAGTTCCTTGCGATTGCGATATTGCGCAAAATCGCAAATTTACTACGTTTCTTGCCTTTAACGCCTTTGTTCACAATTGGATATTGCGAAATCTGAAACACTTATCGCACCATTTACCTTTTACAACTGTGCCACCACTCATTCTTTACGATTGCGATATGTAGGCACATAATGTGCTGCCTGCTTACCTTTGTCCCTTAACATACTTGCCGGTCATGTGATTGCGATATTGCGAAGGTAACATCATCATTCACTACCACGTTGTCCTTAATCACCTTCTTTGTTGTTTCCACCATGCTTAAAACAAACATTACTTGGCAATTTAAATATTTGAGAAGTCATGATATAGTGCTGGTTTAACTTTGCCTCTTGCTTACCGCTCATTAAGCATGCTATCCCACCATCCATGCCTCATCGCACTTAGCACTTAGTGAACTTACCATCGACCAATCATAACCACGTAACCTTTCTGCATTGCAATTAACGTAGCATTTGAACCATTGGTGATGCTAGCTATCCATCTAAAATTGCGATATTGCGATGCGACTATCATCATGTGCAACTGAACAAATTTTTTATAATCATGTTGCTATCCATTTAAACTTGCGAAGTTGCAATTGCGACATCGCATGAAGAAATTTTGTCCTCCATGCTCACTTCATCAAATTTTTAAGACATATCTGCACTCCAAAGTCTTTCTTATCATAAGGTTTTACTAAGGTTGCTTACCTCTTTCAACTTCATTCCTGTTTGACAGCAAGCCCCCACATTAGCCTGCACCCTGCTTTTATTACATAAAGATGAAAATTAACTCTTTTAAACAGAATAAGATATAGACTAGCTGATTGCATCAGGATGAAGCATGGTAATTGATATGGACCTAAATGCAGGTGGTAGCGATTATTAATTAAGTGTGTTCTGGGATTGGTTTTCCTTTTACGCTGTTTAAGGTATTCAGTTTCCTTCTTGTCATTTGCTAACAATTCGTTCCCAGTTTACAGATCATTTTCATCTCACATCCGTTAGTTTAAAATTTCTGGCTGTTTACTTTCTACAATTTGGTTTGGTTTCATTGGTGACAGACTTCCTTAGAACCTAGAAGTAGCACCCTTTTGTAGGCAGAAGAGGATGACATGAACGAATGCATATAACATGTATATGTGTTGTCACCTCGAGTTTGTACGAACCTCGGGTTGATAATATGAAAGTAGGGCAGCCCTTCGAGGTTACGGGATCTTGTTTTAATACGAGGCTGCGGTCTCATACTTCCTCCGATGAACATCCTCCTACTTCTTTGCAACCTTATTTTTTCAAGCATCAAGAAGAAAACAACTTCTACGGAGTGGGGTTTGGGAATGCCATTATCGATAGATTATTTCAACCCATTGTCCTCCAAAAGCGCCTCCATCATGTCTTTCCACATAATATAATTGGGCCCTTTCAGTGCATACTCCAATCTGTTCTTTCAATTATCTTGATCGTCACCCGCACTTTGTCACAACAAAGAATACTTTTGAAAATTCAAATGTTATTCGGTCCTATTGATCATTGTTCTCCATTATAGTGATTTGAGTGCTCTTGGTACCATTTGAAATTATACCAAAACAAGCGCGCATATGCCAATGGTTCATTAAGTCATGCAATGTACTAAAGCAAGCTGCGAGATCACCCGCACAAATCAATTGTGGAAAATAAACACGATCACCATTCACAATAATCAGAAGAAGAAAATCAAACCACAACACATATATTTTCCCGGAGGAAAGCTTAATTCTCAAAAAAACTTTCACATATTTTATTGTATATTCACCGAGGAATCATGAAGAATTACAATGCCCTCTTCTATTACGAAGTCTCACTCTCTCACAAACGTCTCCCTCATTAGACAAAATCGACCAACACTTAAGCAATTTTCAGCCTCTGCTCATCCGCCTTGCTTGCACAATTTACGATGAATACGATCCCTGTTAGGAATTTTAGCCTTCCTAAACCACAATGTCATAGGAAATCCTGTGGACATTTGTGTCTTCAACGGATGCGGCATCATACTAATGATGGGGTGATGGTTAACATATCTTTAACCTTTGTCTCAACTAGGTCTCCATTTGGAACTAAAATGCAGGCGTAATAATGAAGATACGCAGTGCAGCAGCAGGATCACTTTGCATGTGAATTAAATACGATTTTAATTCATGATCTCTCTAAGTGCAACAAATAGTTACAACTAGTTGGGCCGGGTTAAATGATTGCTCATGCATTAAACTAATACACTAATTGCAACTCGAGAACTCCAAACTAATAGAATCACTTTGCATGCCTCACCAACCACCTTCGACTCAAAATTCATGGAAGTTAGCGATTTTATTACCTCGATTAACTGTCCTAGTAGATGTGAGATAATATTACAATTGTTGTCGATTTAATTAAGGAAAATTAAATTAGACACCTCTCCAATTTATTAAATAAATTGACTTACTATATATTGTGGGCCTGTGGTCCCACACTATTGTGTGTCTGTAATTTCTTGTTGAATTTCAACACTAGTGTGGGATTACCCGGCTACGTAACAATACAGTAGGTCACTGCGCGATACATTAGTCATGACCAATTCAATATCTTGCTTTGTATTACATTTGCATGATCGGATTAGATCATTGGTATCCACATTGTTTGTGTAATTTCTACATGGTATCGAGGAGAAGGCAGGCTAGTGAAAAGAAAAAAAGGTGTTGTGTTGCATACCTCCACCACGAATGTAACGTTGTACAGTCATGCAACATCACTGGTGTACTTTTAAAAATTGTTCTATTCTTTCTCTGCATAGCCTTTCTGTAGCTTATGAAAGGCGCAATCATCTCTCTGAATTCCTTCCTTGCTACAAAAGTTCTTGAATTCATTGAGTATAATCACGTTATTGCTCTAAAACCTTTACATTCTTCCTCATATGTTCTCAACCAATGCTTTAAGCTGCGAATTTTGAAGATATACTGATATTTCATACGCATGAAGTAGATCCAACACTTTAGAAAAATCACTTGACAAGGATCCCCACAATACTGCCTTTGTTGTTGTGAAATGGTCCACACACGTTTTGAGTAAACTCTCTCGAGGATTTCCATTTGCTCGATTCTCCTTCTCATGGTGTGCCATACTTCCTGTGTGCATCATTGCATCTTTCTACTCTAGCAAAATTGCCTTTGGAAGATATAAATACATTTGCATGATATTTAAGGCTGCGTGGTGTGGTGGCCCAATGTCATGCTACATGTCTCACCTCTGTTGACTATTGCTTTGTCTGCCTTACCCCCATAAATCTTTTGCACAACCATATACATCAAGTTTGTGGGAATTCTTCACTGATCCCAATCTTCTTGGCTTGTCCTGTGGCTTTGTGTCGAAGGAAATATTTCCCTTCATTGAAAACCACATCATAACCTCTATCCTCCAACATTGCAAGCTGAAACTAAATTCTTTGTCAAGAATGGTGCATACATTACATATTTTAATAAAAGGTTTATTCTCATAATTGTCTTTGAAGGAAAATCGACATGCCAAAATGAGCACTTTCTCTTCGTCCGTCATCACCCATTTCAATGTGCATGCGGGGTCCATATCGAAGCCAAAAATTTTCTTTATCTCCCATCATGTGGAATTATGTGTTGAGAATGCAACAAGATGATGAACTCCCAATGAGAAGAAGCACTTCACTAGAGTGGGCCCGCGAGGCTATTTTTGGCGCAAGTCTATTTTAGACATATTGGATCATGTTCTATGAGTTGAGATCTATTTGTGGATAGTTGTTAGTCAGGAAAAAATAGATGGAAGCTATTTTGGAGCATATAGGCGATCATTTTTTGAATTGCCGATCTAAAAATAGATATGTCGAATATTAACCAGCTCTTAATAATATTTGGACTCTAAACATTATCTTATCCTCTTGGAGCACTTCGATTAAGTGAGTTAAGTGCACAGAAGTGGCACATGCAGCTGACAGAAGGAATTACGCTATTCCTGAGGGTTAAGTGGAGCTATTTCATGGAGACTTCAGTTAGAACTCATGTGACAGAGTTTGGTGGAGTTGATTGAGGAAGTTAGTGGAGTTGTATTCAGTTTAACTCAGTTAAACATAATTGAGCTAGTTGTATCTAGTATAACTGATTGATACACTAGTGAGAGTGGTGTGAATTAGTTATTAACTCATAAATCAACTAAATAATACATCATTTAACTTCAGTGCATGGACAGTTTCAATGGAGACCAGTGGAGAGGTAGGTGAAAGAGCAAGTGTGACTATCAGTTGTGACTATACTGGTGCATGAGTTTGCACCACACATTGATGGAGACACCAATGAGGATTGCGCAGTGCATACTAGGTGGATTCGAACTCAGATTGGGCCATTATTCTTCTTGGATTGCACAGTAGAGGCAGGCTAACTGGTGGAGCAGATTGGAGCATGTATTTTGCTAGATCTGAGCTTGTGTAGTGTGTAACAATTGGAGATTGCACTGAGAGCTTGTGAGCAGTTTGTACAATTATTGTTACATGATATCTATCATTATAATATACATATAGTTGCGGGTTTTAAGCTTTAATATTTCCCATAAATACTGTGTTTATATGTGTGATTGTTTATGGTTTTAATGTGCGCATGCGATTGTTTATATTTCCGCAATTAATGATCAATAGTAGAAGAGGTTATGTATTATGCATGAAGCTCAAATAGTGTGTGATCAGGATAATCTCGGTGAATAATTTAACAGTTATTCAAATTTCTACATGGCATCAGAGCGATATTGATCATTGGAGAAATTTCAAGACATTGAAGCGGTTGAGTTTGTCTTTGGTAAATTAATTCTTCGACGGTGTTTTAGTGTCGAAGTTGAGATGTGTATTTCAAAAAATTGCGAGTTGACAGGATTGCGAGTTGAGTATGCCCTTGAGGGCAGGCTAGATACAATGATATTGCATGGAAGGAGACGAGAGACGGAGGATGGAGGAAAGAGGAATTGGTGCTAGATGACAATGGGTTGAAGAGGTTCATAGATACCAAAAATTCAAAGCCTACTTCCTACGATCTTTCATAGTACTTGACGCATGGCAAAAGACAACAAAGTGTCGAAGGATTGTTGGAGGGCGTGAAGGATCACACCAGTGTCAGCACCTTCATGGTAAGGAAGCTTCTTCATTCTTGATGTGGAAAGCTTTGACAGATTTACTTCAAAGCAAGAGTGACCAGAGAAATTTGGCGCTCAAGGACAAACTCAGGAACATAAAAATGGAGAAAGGCGATAGTATACCCAAGTAGTTTTTCCAGTGCAAGGATGAGCTGGGAAGTGTGGGGGTTATTGTAGATGACGAGGACTTGGTGAGCTTGGATCTCCTTGGGCTTCCAAAGAGTTGGCATTCCTATCAGGACTCTGTCAATGGTCGGGAGAAATTGCCAGGATGGGAGCGACTTTGGTCGGATCTTGTGCAAGAGGAGATAAGGTGGAATACCAAGGACAGATTTTCATCGAAGAGTGCAGATGAAGAAAATTGCGCTTTGGATGCCAAAGCAAGGAAGGGGAAGAGCAAGAAGAATTCTTCTCAATCCGGTGCGAAAGGCAAGAAGCAGGACATGTCCAAGGTGAAGTGCTTTCACTATCACCAACACGGACATTACGCCACTAATTGTCCACGAGAAGAAGAAAAAATAAGCCAAATTTCTTTGGATGCAGTGGAACAAAACGCCAACATCTTCAGGTTTGAGCTCGATTTTCGCGGTCCACGTACTTGGTCTCCAGGGTGCGGTGAGTTCGATGTGGTTGCTGAATAGGTGGTGTGTCTTTTCACATGACGAGAGATCGAGATCTGTTTTCTGATCTGGATGAGAAAGATCTTGGAGTGCACATCGAGATGGGCGATGATGGTAGATACGGTGCGACTGGTATCGGTACAATTTCCTTTGAGAGGGAGTCTGGTAAACCCTTCTATTGAAGGAAGTGATGCATGTTCTAGGATTGAATAAGAATCTTATCTGTGGCGATGTTAGAAGACAAGGGATATGATGTTGTCTTTAGCGAGGGAAAGGCTTTCCTGCACAGTAAGGCAACTGGTGAGACCCGGAGGATAGGGGTTCGAGTTAAGAACCTTTATAAATTGCAGGTAGATGGCTAGGTAGCAATGGCAGGCAAGGCAGAAAGAGTGGTGAGTTGGGATGATGGCGAGTTGTGGCATCGGAGATTGGGCCACCTTCACCATGGAGCTTTGAAGATACTGCAGCAGATTTCTACTGGGCTTGCTAAGGGTACTCTTGCGCAGTCAGATCAGTGCAAGGGATGTACCTTGGGGAAGTATGTGAAAGCCACCTTTCACAAGAAGGATAGTCGCACCACGACGATCCTTGAGAGAGTTCACACGGACGTGTGTGGTCCTTTCTCGATCGCTTCGACGATGCAAAACGCGGTCTTCCTTGATATTTGTTGATGATTTTTCTCGTAAGTGCTGGATATTCTTCATGCAGAAGAAGAGCGAGACATACTCAAATTTCTGTGAGTTCAAGGCATTGGTTGAGAAAGAATCGGGGAAGCAGGTGAAGGCTCTTAGGAGCGACAATGGTGGTGAATTCATCTCTAGCGAATTCAAGGACTTTTGCAGCACAGAAGGAATTCGAAGAGAGCACATAGCACCTCATAACTCACAACAGAATGGGGTTGCTGAGCGGAAGAATAGAACGATTGTGGGTGTTGCACGGGCGATGTTGCATGATCAGGGCCTTCCCATACACTTGTGGGCTGAGGCATGCAATACTGCAGTATATGTGCAGAACCGTTGTCCTCACAGGATACTTGGCATGAGTACACCCGAGGAGGCATTTTCTGGTAAGAGGCCTGATATTTCCCATTTGAGGATTTTTGGTTCACTTGTTTACATTCATGTGATGAAGGATGCCAGGAAGAAGCTGGAGCCGACTGCGGAGGTTGGGATATTTGTGGGGTACACTGATACGCCCCACAACTATCGTGTGTATTTTCCAGATAGTCGCAAGACTGTTGTGCAACGGGATATCAAATTTCAGGAGGAGAAAGCCATGAAGTGTTCACTTGAGAGGGAGCCACACTTGCATGCAGATGAGGAGCTATTAGTTCCTAAGGATGAGCCTCAGGTTATGGATTAGCCATAAGAGGAGGTTTATGGAGTGGAAGAGACCACTCATGCAGCGCCAACCATCAGAGGGCGGAAGCGCACTACAGAAGCTGAGCGACTGGCTCAAGATGCAGAGAAGATTGTAGGAGCACCTACAGCACAGCGCAGATAGAGATAGTCACCTGACCGGTATACTGGATACATGGCTCTTGTGAGCAAGTGTATCGTTACAGAGCCATCCTCTTTCGAGGAAGCTGTGGAGGATCCCGCATGGGTAGATGCCATGGTGAAAGAGTATGATTCGATTGTCAGAAATAGTGCATGGGAGATTGTCCCAAGGCCGGAAGGGAAATCAATGGTGGGTTCGAGATGGATCTATAAAGTGAAGCAGGAAGCTTACGGGAGTGTGGAGAAGTACAAGGCAAGATTTGTTGCCCGAGGCTTTTTACAGATTGAGGGGATCGATTATGAGGAGACCTTTGCACCTGTCGCAAGGTATTCTTCCATGCAGACGATTCTTGCTCTCTCAACGCAAATGGGGTGGCACATTCATCAGATGGATGTGAAGACTGCGTTCCTCAACGGGGTGATTGAGGAGGAGGTGTGCCGCCGTGAGAACATTTGAAAAGGTTTCGAGATCTTCGGTGAGTCTGTGTGTGCGGGCTCGAGAGCGTTGTATGGGTTAAAGCAAGCACCTCGTGGCATTCACTGCACGGATAGACAGTTATTTCACCGGACTTGGATTCTCCATGAGTGAGGCGGATCCTAACCTATACCAGATTGTGGTGGAGGGTAAGTTGCTGATCATTGTAATTTATGTAGATGATTTGATTTTGACAGGTGATGAGCTGTTGATACTCTCATGCAAGGATGAGCTTGCAAAATAGTTTGAGATGAAGGACTTGGGCCTCCTTCATTATTTCCTGGGATTGGAAATTTGGTAGCGCAGTGGTGGACTGTTTCTTTCTCAGGGTAAGTATGCCTGGGAGATACTGGAGAAGTTCAACATGCATGGCTACAAGCCCGTTGATACTCCTCTTCTTGGTGGATGGAGGAAGGAGGATGCTACTTCGACGGAGGTAGTGGATGCCACTGTTTATCGATAGTTGGTGGGGTCACTTATGTATCTGGTCAATACACGACTCGACATATGCTATGCTGTTAACCAGCTTTCACAAGCTATGGTTAAGCCTACCAAGCTCTTTTGGAAGGTGGGGAAGCATGTATTGAGATATCTTAGGGGCACATCGGGATATGGATTGTGGTACAGAAAGTCGGATGAGGTGAAGCTATGTGGCTTCATGGATGCAGATTCGGCAGGGAGCCCAACGGACAGAAAGAGCACATCTGGAGGGATTTTCAGTATCGGGTCGACAGCAATTTCTTGGTACAGCAGGAAGCAGAAATCCATGGCACTCAGTTCAACAGAGGCCAAGTATATGGCAGCAAGTTTGGCTGCATGCGAGGCTATATGGATGAGGAAGATCCTGGTCGAGTTGTTCGGTTCACACTTGGATCCTACTGTGATTTATTGTGATAATTAGAGTTGCATCAAGCTCTCGGTTAATCTAGTATTTCATGATAGATCTAAACACATTGACATCCGGTATCATCATATCAGAGATTGTGTGTAGCAGAAGGTCATGTTACTTTCATACATTCCTACGGAGGATCAGGATGCTGATATCTTGACGAAGGCGCTCACGAGGAGCAAATTCGAATACCACAGAGGTAGGGTAGGGGTTGAAGATAATCCATATCTTGTTGAGAGGGAGTGTTGAGAATGCAACAAGATGATGAGCTTAGTGGAAAGAAGTCGCCTTCACTAAGTGGGCCCGCAGGCTATTTTTAGCGCAAAGTCTATTTTTAGACTATGTCTATTTTTAGACATATGGATCATGTTTTATGAGTTTCAGGATGCTATTTGTGGATGGTTGGTCAAGTCGGAAAAAATAGATGGACTTCTATTTTTAGACATACTGGGCAGAATCTATTTTTAGATTGCCAGTCTAAAAATAGATATGTCGAATATTATTAGCTCTTAATAATATTTGGACTCTAAACATTATCTTATTCTCTTGGAGCACTTCAGTTAAGTGCACAGATGTGGCACAGCAGCTGACAGAAGGAATTACGCTATTCCTGAGAATTTACTGGAGCTAATGCATGAGGACTTCAGTTAGAACTCATGTGGCAGAGTTTGGTGGAGTTGATGAGACAGTTGGTGGAGTTGTATTCGGTTTAACTTAGTTGAACTAGTTGTATTTAGTCTAACTGATAAATACACTAGTGATGAGTGGTGTGAATTAATTATTAATTAATTCACTAATTATTAACTTATAAATCAACTAAATAATACATCAGTTAACTGCAATGCATGGACAGTTTAGTGGAGACTAGTGTTAGAGGTGGGTGAAGAAGCAAGTGTGACTATCGATTTAGCAGCTATCTTTTGGTGTGAGTTTGCACCACATTGATGGAGATGCCAATGAGAAGTTGCGCGATTACATACTAGGTGAACCGAACTCGGTTGTGCTTATTCATCTTGGACCGCGATGAGCGAGGCTAACAGACGGTGTTCTGTTTTGCTAGATACGAGCTTGTGTGGTGTGCTGTTAAGTTAACCTTTGAGAGCTTTGTGAGAGTTTTTGGCGAATTGTTTGCCAGTATCTATCATAATCTTTGTGTTTATATGTGTGATTGTTTATGGTTTTAATGTGCGCATGCGATTGTTTATATTTCTGCAATTAATGATCAATAGTAGAAGAGGTTATGTATTATGCATGAAGCTCAAATAGTGTGTGATCAGGATAATCTCGGTGAATAATTTAATAGTTATTCAAATTTCTACAATATGCACTACTATCCAAGTACCA
>JAXQQM020078181.1:0-144626 GCA_034641835.2 Pinus albicaulis | reverse complement strand
AAAGGCATCCCCTTGAAGCCGAAACAACTCTAATACCAAATGTAGGTTTTAACCTTGAACAGAAATATCTACACACTATTCTTATAACAGAAAATAAACAATAGCAAGAGCATAAAACATAAAACAGATAAACACAGAGATTTTCCCCTGGATCCCAAATCGGGACGACCAGCTTGATTTTTCATTATATTCCTTTTAGTGTTACAACACATATATATACATGCCGAAGCATACATAGACCCCAATCCATTAACCCTGGATTAGACCATAACCGTAGTTCCCTTGACCGGATCTACAAAAATACCAGGGGCCGAAAACCATCGAACCCCAAAACCATGTGCAAAACCATGCACAAAAACATGGGCGGATCCGCCTATGAGTGGGTCCGGACCCCAACGGTGGGGACTGCTTCACCCCTCGTGACCCCCCAGCTACTCCCGATGCAACATACAGCACATGGGGCCAATCATGGAAAGAATATAACACATACCCAACAGGCTGCACCCATACCGCATATACATCATGTACTTGATATATCAGTTGTATTTCTCTACGTAGGTTTTCTGACGACGGAGCTTCAGTTGGACACGTTCTCGTAAAGCATTTCACCCCTCTCTCTCTCAGGCCTCATACTTTAGGGGGCATCTGTTACACAGTAATTTGTCACCGTCTCTACCATTCCCCATCCCGCACAATGGAGGACCCATTTTGTGACTTGTGAACATTGTCATGCCTTGAAATCATCATCAATGCATTCCTCTAAACATGACCTTCAATTGCCCTAAAGACATCTCCTTGCAAAAAACCATGAAAACATCTCCTTTTGCATTGGCGCGGGCAGACAGTTCATCACTCGTGCCAATGGGGAAAATCCTACAAAGAGGCCGCGCCAACTGGCGCTCTGTCCCAGAGCAGCAGTCGCGCCAGCCAATTTAAGGAGTGTTTTTTAAATAAAGATGTCAGAAGTTGTGTTTCAAAAAACTCAGAAACCATTTCCTATCTTGAGTTGGGAGGTTTGGCTGCGGGAGTTCCATGGAAGGGAAGTGGTTTTCCACCTCTCATGGAACCTTCCTTGTTGATAGGGCCAATCTCACAATAATAGGGATCCCAACTCCCTCCTTCCCCATCTATAAAAGCTTGCTCAATTCCATTGCAAGCTAGTCTTGAAGTGCCTAAGCTTTGAATCTCCAAATTCCCAAGAGCCTTTGTGCTGTAAGAGCCCTCTTTCTTCCCTTAAGGCCGACTCAAGTAAGGAGACTATCGTCGAGAGACTCTAGAGAGGTTTTCCCTTTCCCTGGCGAGCTTTGTGAGACGTGAACAACTGGGGACCCTTCCGAAGGAGACCGCGGCGTCAGAACATTGGTTGTACTCTCTTTCGATTGTTTATTAATGAATGACTACCGGTTATAGTTCCACTCTGTTTTTCACTTATGTTAATAATGAGTTATATCCTTTTTGACTGATATATAGTTGCGTATTTTGGATTTTATGCTTGTATTCGTGTTGTTTCTTGCATGTGCAGGTGTCCATTCATGGAGATCATGGGGATCGTGATCTGCCGAGGCTGAAAAACGGGAACGCTGTCTCTTCTACGAATCATAGCACTGGACTCCAAGTAGGCCTCCATCATTGGTCTATTTATCCGCAATTAGGAACTTGCGCTGTAGCATTTGATGATTGTTGCTAGACCCCTGCTGGGCTAGTAGGGATCGCCTCTGTCCGCAGAGGGGATTTACCTCCTCAACACCATGATACCTATTTGAAGAAAAATTAGAGTAGATCCCATGTCCAATACCTTGTCTATCAAGTGTATCCAAGAATCTTCCATCTGTGACCATGTCATATCTATCCAAAATGTTCCCACAAGAGGTCCTTGCCTTTGTAAGTCTGACAAGCTCTGAATGATAATTAATTTTTTCTAAGCTTGATTATCTTTTTCCTGAATGATTATATCATTATCTACTTTGAAACTTCTTATTTCTTCTTTCAAACTTATAAATGTTTCTTCTATGACAAGAGAGAATGCATTACCATGCTTCTCATCTGATCTATAGGGAGAATCTCTTGAGTTGAAGTCTACCATCTTGCTAGTCATATTTTTTCTTCTCTTCCTGCAAGGTATATCATGTTAGTTAAGCCAAATCATAAGAAAACCAATGTACCTTATTCTAATTCAGGGGAGGATATCTCATCTTCAAGATCAACCGAATTAGTACCATATATGTATAATCATAATCATCATAGTATATAGACATATTCTCAATCATTATCCTAGTTATCGTACATGATGCCACAACTAAAAAACTGACTAGGTACCATGCCTACATAATAAACATATGCATGACACACATGCATAAATAATACATATAAATATTGACATGATTTCATAATGAACACATCTTGACAACAACACCATCAATTTTTGCAAGAAATCACAACAGCACCAAGGACCACCAACATGCATACATAACAAGAACATAGACCACAACCATAAGGACACATATACGACTGGAATGTACACATGAAATCACATTCATTCAAGGGGAACGAGAACCAAACATCACCCAAGAAGAATGGAACCATGCTCTGATACCACTCTATACCACCCCCCTCCCACATTTACCCAAACTAATCGGTCCACCAGGGTGAACATGTGACGAAGAATTACTATCATATGATTTGACTTCCCATGTATAGTTAAGGAAGTGGAACCAACAAGACAAAACCAATCTCACCCTCCTTGAGAGCTACATAAAACTTAGGAGCCAACCAACCCTTGAGTGAAATTTATTTTTCACTGACCTAGAGCCTCAATCCCTCCCATGCCAAGGCATGCATGCGACTAGGACTCCCATAATAACACATCCATGTGACTGTGGCTTTTTTCAGGAAGATTTTTGCCAACACCGTAGATTATGTGTTTTGAAAAATACAAAGAGAGGGGGGGGGCATGAATTAATATTTTAAAAACTCACTTAGACCTTTCAATTTCTTATTCATATTTTTGTACGCTATTGTAGTGAAGTAAACCAACGTATGTATGTGACTATGATGAAGACAAGTACCATATATCCAATTAACAAACTTTTCATTCAATTTATCATTTGTTTAACTAGAGCCAGTGTATCATTACTTCATTAGACATTAATTAAACAATAACCATGAGCAGTAAGAATAGAATAAACCATCAAGCACAATCAACACACATGAACACTGATATTTTTAGGTGGAAACCTAATGTGGGAGAAAACCTTCAATGTATTTGTCTCTATATTCATATTTTATTATTAGGAAAACATCTTACGCTATTTTATTGGTGTAGACTCATACCAGTACGCAAGAACCCACCCGCAGAAGGCTACAACCTTCTCTCGTTCTCCAGCACCCACTGGAAGGGAGCTCCAACCCCCTAATAAGATTTACCAGCTACCACTGGAAGGAAGGTTTGACACCCTTACTGATGGCTCCAACCCTGAGTACCTCTATGGGCCACATTTCATAATATTTCATACTAGATCCACCTGATCCAAAACATCAGACCTCTAGGCCACTTTTCAACATATTTTCAAACTAGACCCACTTCCACCATTTAAGCCCAATACCAAATAATAATTTTTAAACCAAACTTTGAATCAAATCACTTAATCACTAAACCAACTTAATCATGAAATCATTGAATAAACCAATTACTGAATCTCAAAAAACCAAAAAAACTAGACCAACTCATATCACTGTATACACTTTCATTAGAATACCAGACCATGTACTGTTCATCCCAAAAACCAGATCTTGTCACTGTAAACCCTAATTAATCATTTTTCAGAGTATATATGCTACTATTTTGAAGAATACTCATGTATATATGCGCTTTTACTTAATATCATTTGTGTACAGATATCAAAACATTTACAACTAAATTTAATTCACTGTCATACTAAAATAATCACTGAAACACCCACTGACCCCATCATAGACCTATAAAAAAAGTACAAATCATCACACAACAACATCATTACTAGTGAACATTTCATTCCACAATCAGTTCAACCCAAATAGTATTTTCAATGAAAGACTTCATCGAGCGACAACAACAAACATATCAAAACAAATCAACCACTATCATAAGCTCATACTGCAAAACCCTAGAAGATATGTGTGACCCTTATAAAACATTGCCACGTATGTACACTCTTTTCATACTTGGAACCTTCATATAGATCTGTCCATACTCCAAAATATCTACGTGACTAGTCATAAGATGATTTGCATATGTACGCGGTCATTTAGAATAAAACCAACGTATAGATATGAAATCATTGAGTCATGTTTTTGCTGCAGCAAAAAATTATACTTCAAAAGTATTATTATCTCATATTCATGTCATAATATCATTAGCACCACAGATCTACCAAATTTATATATTTTCAATAAGTAAACCAAACAAGTACATATGATACCATACTTCATATTTTCCAGATATGTGATTTTTCTTTGCTCCTTGGTGCAAACCTATTTTGGATAGAATCATTCATAGAAAGCACAAAACCTGCACACCCTAACACTTGATCTCATTCTCCTTATATAGCTTAGGCCTTAGCCAATACATTAGGACAATCCCAGAGAAATACCTATGGTATTCTTTCACAGGATAAATATCCATTGTTGCACTTATTACTATGGTCCAATACCATGGTAAAGACCCTTGTTATTGAGAAAAAAATTGTGTAAAACTCGAATGCAATTTTTATTCACCATACCCACATATGTATGTGGTATTTTTTCACAATACCTATGTATAATTTCCTAAAATTTATCTTTATCATTCCTCTGCCTCTAAATTGATATTACTTATTTCAATTTCTTTGTCATATCTATACTATAATATATACTTATCATGATATCATCATGTTGACATCTTTTTCAAGTAGGTTTCCATCAAGGACAACACATTTTTCATAATGCCAACAATGTCCCCCTTTGGACTTGATGGAAACCATGTTGGTGTTTGGTTACCGCCACATGTAGATACCTATAAACACATTTATGGACAAACCAAGCTCCTCTCCCAAGTCACCAAGAATTCTCCAAATACCAAGCTTCTCTCCCCTTTTGACATCAAGGGCAAAGGTTTGACCAATGTTGAATTAATGCTTCTTTCTCCTTGTATAGAGAGGATCACTTTAGAGCATATTCTACTGAATATGAGCATTGCCAAAGCTCCCCCTAAGCATATTTTTAATCTTCTGGAAGATTTTCAATGTAGTACATGAATTTATGATTCAACCAAATATGAACCTTCCTATCACCAAAGACTCATTCTTACATCAATCACCCAACATAGTGGGGTTACATATTTGACTGAAAATTACATCAAATGCCAAAAATGGGATTACATACATAATTGACTTGACTTCCAATAGTCCAAATATGACTAAGTATTACAATTATTACATCAACTTTACATCAAGAGATATATATGACATGTTTGACCAAAACCAAAGACCTCAATAGTGAGGTAGCAAGACCAAATAGTCTTCAGCAACAATCATCTACCATATAGGATCATAAGCATATTATAGTAGAAACTTGAACAACAACATGCACATCCTCATTATTAATTTTTAATATAAGACAATTTAGCTTCAATATCATCAACCTGTGACCAAGTATGCAACATCATCAACATAAGATTGTTCCATAGAGATATGTTATCAACTCATCCTCTTGACCTTATCAAGGTCAACTTGATCTTTCCCTTTGTAGGAATATCCTCAATCCAAAGACATAAAAAACAACATATATTTTCATGCATCAACAACATATGTGAGAACCAAGAATATCATCATAAAATAAGATAGGGCAGTGTAGCATCATTCTTCATCATCATCAATATGTGACTAAATATGCCATGTCTCCAAGTATCATCCAACATATATAGCATTCGTATATCAATAACCATGTCTTCATGAAACCTACAACAAAATCATTCTCTTGGCCTGTTATCGTCACACAAGAAGAATTATCACACCAAAAACCATTTCACCAATATGCAACTCACGTAGTTATCCATGAGATCCCTCTCTGCAATTTATTGATATCCCATGACATAGAGATAACAATATGTAAGAAATCATCATGATCAACCAATCATAGCATGATATTGTATAATAAAGCTCTATTAGTAATCCATCTCCTTGGTTTCATATAATCAATATCAACATGGTATTTCCACACATAAGAAGAGCCACAATCCTCAAACACATGTACCATTAACATACCATGTGTGCAAATAAACATAATATTTTGTCATCACAAATATGATCGACAACATCAATGACCAATGTTATATGCATATCTTTAAGAAAAATATATGCATCATCCATGACTTCACCATAAGTAGCCCATCCGTCAAAGATTACATAATTAGATTAGTCTATACATGTCAACTATAGCATGCATATTTTCTACATAAAGTGTATTATGTAGGATAAAATTCACTAAGTGGAACTTAAGCAATATATCCAACTCTTTAGCAACATATGGGCCTCCAAAAGAATCACCAATGATATATACTTTTCATGATCATCATTATGCAACATGGAATGCTAAAGAAATCATAATTCCAACAATTCACTAATATAGAAAATTCTCCCCCTGAACCTGTGCCATCTATACTCTATTACTTCTAATCACATCAATTCATCCATCAGTAAATTCATCAATCAGTAAATCCAAACCAAAGTAGAAATTTCATATTGTGGCACTTCATAAACCTTCATAAGAAAATATCACTTCTAAGTAGTATATGAGCATCTGCATCCTCTAACCAGCCAATGTTAGAACCATAAATGCAATAAATAACTAACTGAAGCATACCAGAGTCTTTCCCTGAGTCTGTCATATTGTTTCTTCATCATAGAGAAATATATGTGACTTTCTAGATCAAAACTCACGTATATACATAATTTTCCTTCATAGTCTCCATGTGTAAAAGGTAAAATGCTGAATTTTCATAACCACAACTCCCCCTGAGCATGTACTGTATGTTCCTATTTCACTGTTACTATATTAGACACAATGTAACTAATATGAGAAACATTAATATCAAAACAACCATGGGAATCATCATCAAGATAACATATGTATTTCTACCATAGAAATTATACATCAGTGATCCTGAGGACTTTATAATCATCTTCTTCTATCATGAGGTAATGTACCTCACATCACTTTTGTAGTCACTGTGAGAAGTATTTTTAATATAAATGTACTGCAGAATAAACATTTTTTTTTTAATTCTGAGTCTGAATCCTCCTCATCTCTACGAGAATTCAATTCTTTAAAAACATATATTTTTTTTTGGGTTTTTGTATCCTCTTTCTATGACCTTTCCAAATTATTCATCTATAACCTTGCATTTGGTTGATGTAAACATTATTACATTTCCTTTATTCGCAATTTGATCTACACTTAGAATATTTTTCTTTAGTCCTTGAACTAATAAAGTATCAACTACTCTTCTATGTTTCTTAATTCTGGCCCTACCTTGTCCCGTGACTTTTGTTGCAACACTATTTGAAATAATAACCTTACCATCTTGGTTTTTCCTGAGAGACTCCATCTTATTCTTATATCAAGTCACATGATGAGAGAATCTCTTGTCTATGTACCATTCACCTTCATCTTCAAACGAGAAGAGAGAAATGCCACACATTATTTGTTCTTATCCTTTCTTATTATTATGAGAAAATTTGGTGGATCCATCATTCCCAGGTCTTTTGACATTATATGATTTATTTCCATCTTGTCTTTGGTGATTCATTGATTTTTTTCTGCATTATTTTGCTACATGCCCAAATTTGTTACAAGCGTAACATCTTATATGACCAAAAAAGGGAGAAGGGGAATCATAATATTTATTTCTCATTTTCATTATTTTGCAATAAATAGATTTGTGACAAAATATGTTGCAAGAAAAATAATATCCCTTAAATAAAATTGAATACCTAGGCGTTGATGAGCTTCTTGCAAGATGACTACTTGTGTGAAACAATCTACTTCTGCAGTGGGATACAACATGTCCATAATTATAAAATATAAAGCATTCAACATTATTGATCAGAGGATAGAATTGATTAAAACTTCTATAATTAGGAGTAAATGCTTTTCTTTGAAGGTTCACTTTCCTTGGTTGTTGATCAAGTTGACTTCTTATCTCTTTATTGAGCATTTCAAGTTTTGCATTGTTACCCTTTAAATTCCTTGCACTAGCATGTGAACTAGATTCTCCTTCAATAGTTTCATGAAAACCAAGACCAAATTTAATGGCGGGAAACCTTTGACTACTAAGAATATTATCCAAAATATTAGTACTACCATGAAATCTCAAATGTTTATCTTTTTATTCTAATTTAAATTTTAGAATTTTTATCTCAAATGCCATTCTTCGATATATATTTTCCTTTTCTATATAATGCTTCTTTATACATTCTTCAACCATTCTTCCTTCTTCCACTTGCTCCTTTAATTTGAGAATCTCTTCTATCATCTCATTTTCTTTTTCTTCAAATGATTGAAGTAGTTATTCATTCTACTCATCTGATTTTTCAAGATATGCTCCTAGAGATAGGATTTTGGCTTCAAGACGTTCATAATATTTTTTAGATTCTACAATAGCATTTATCGATTTATTATGATCCTTATTATCATATTCCCACAACTTATCTTTAAGATTAATAATCCTTTTCAAATCCAAATCAAGTTTTCTTATAAGATTGAAAATTTCTTCTAAATCGTCTTCTTCTGAATTAGTAACTCCATCTGACATAACAAAGATTGTTTTATCGTGTTTATTTTTTGACACATTGTTAGAGATAAAATTACCTAGTAGTTCCCCTAATGAGAAACCTTCCTTTGGGTTTTCTTCATGGATTTCCTATATCTTATCCCACACTTTCTTTGCAGTTTCATAATGCATAACCTTATTTAATCTTGAATCAGGTATGCTATTAATGAAGTCACTTAATGCCTTACTATTCTTTTTCTCTTCCTCATCCGATGGATGAATTTTTGTGTAGCCATTGCATATTATATACCAAACATCAAGGTTAATTAGATTAGACTTCATATTTTCCTTCCATTGTTGATAATTATCATCTCTTAGCATAGGCACACCTTCATTTTCCATTGTTTTTTACTTTCCTCGATCTTCTACTTCTAGGGCCATCATTTTTTAATCTGTTTTATCTTTAGAGTGCTTAATTTTAATTTTACCCATGAGTGAAAATTCATTTTCATCATCACTATCATCATTATTTCAGAGAAAAGGAAATGGACAAAAATTTAAAAAAAAAAACACCATAACTGATACTTCTATGTTACTACCTTCTTCATTATTGATCGATAGAAAGACGTGTGCTCCAAAACTTGAATATTTCCTAACATCTCTAACTTTCACTACATCTTCTATATCACTGTCACATTTTCCTGAATCCTTCTGTAGAGCCATCTTATTCTTTCCCGACATCCTTGATCCACTCTAAGCAGTTAAGATTCAATTGAAGTTACCTACTCTGATACCAATTGTTGGGAAAAATATTGAGAGGGGGGGCGGGGGTGAATCAATATTTTAAAAATTCACTTAAACATTTCAAGTTATTATTCATATTTATGTACGCTAATGTAGTGAAGTAAACAAGCATATTTACGTGACTGTGATGAATACAAGTAAGATATATCAAGTTAACTAAATTTTCATTTAATTCATGATATATTTAACTTGAACCAGTGCATTTAAATATACCAGAAAACTTGAATATGTTTGGGCAATTAAATTCAATTTATAAATTTAATTCATTTAATGCCCAAAACTTCATGAAACTTCTAGAAATGATAAATGACAAAGAAAAAATGATACTAATAAAAGCAAATGAACAAGGACTTGACAATACCCCTACTATCCATGACATGAATTTCGTCAAATAGATCATGAACATGTAATCTATAGGTCATAACAAAAGATCCAAATATAGGGATCTCATATTTATCTGAGAATAGTCAAGGAGGACCGATGTCTCCTCCCAATAGCTACAATGTTATCTATTAGGTCATTAAATCATTAAAATTTCATATGCTAACCAAAATATAATGAGAGCCATACATCAATACTATCATAAAACATTCTTATTGTTGACTTCTGGTAGAATCAGATGTGATCTAAGTCTCAAATTTTGCTGGGAAGCTTAGACACATGTATTCCAAAATACCCAGAAATAATTTTGGGAAATTCCACCCGGATGAAGTTTTATTAAAATAATTAATTATTTTTAATGGTAGCCTAAGTCTAAAATTATGGAATTAAAATAATTAAAGTGTATTAATAGAACTGGGTGTGAATCTTCTAGAAAAATATCAATATCAAGTCAAGTGAATCTTAGCCCTTTATTATGTTTTAATTTAGGCCATTTATTTCTCAACGAGAAGATTATAAGAAGGACTTCAAAGGGAATTTGGAATATACACCAAGCAGATACTCAGTTTCCCAAGAAAATCTATTTTCTGACTAGCTGCAGCTCAGAAAGAGAAAATTGAATAAGAGAGAGAGTTGCAGGTTGGAGAGAGATAGGGTATTAGCAAGAGTCGAGATTGCAGACTAGAGGAAGAAACATAGATAAGGGACATCGCAGAGGTTGTGACGCAGGGATGGGGATAACACAGAGGCTATGACGTTGGGACTGTGTAGTCACTGCCTATAGGGTGACACAATGAGACAAAGTGAGGTTGTAGGGCCTCTTGAGGGTCATAATTTCACTATGAAGCATGGGAAAAGTTATTTGTAAAATTTATCACATAAATTCCTCTTCTATTATGTTGGTTATATTTTGTACATGAGATTTTTATTAAGGATAATAAATAAAACCTCATTTGCAGCACCATTTTTCTGACATTGGGTTTTTCCATGGACAATTGTCCAAAAATAGCTGTATAATTTTGATTGTACTTGTACTAGAATTTTTCCTTGCATTTATTTTCGTTGTATCTTAATTGTGAAGGCTGCAGTAGAATTTATTTCGATATTTACTGTGTAATATTGTAAATAACTTATTTTTGAATTAATAAGTAGAAGAAATAATATTAGTTACTACAGTTGGGGTTCTATTTTATAATTTCCACATGGTATCAGAGCCAACACTAAACAGATCCCAAAGAGCGAGCGCTAGACATAACAGGGAGATCGAAAGACTGCGTAGGCAGTAGATCGAATCCCTAAAGTGATTGTGTAGTTTAGTCTAGGAGGGAAAAAAAATCATGGGAAAATATCTCTGTGAGTGAGTCAACAGAGAGAAATATTTCCATATCGAAAATTTGCTAGTGAAAGAGGGAGTAGAGCAAAAACTTCAGGGTAGTGCAGTATTTAGGTGGGACGTAGTTTTTACGAGGAAGCAAAGACATCATAAATCGAAGTAAAAATAGCATATACAAGTATGGAAAATCAAGATGTCCCTGAATTATATTCTATATTGGAAGAAGCCTTCACATGCTTGCCAAGTTCAGTATTTGCAGTTGTTTGGTATATTGATAGTGGTGTTTTAGCTCACATGAAAAAAGTACAAGAATACTTCTCGAGCTATCATGAAGAGCAGATTGACTTCCATATCACTATGGGAAAAAAAATTAAATGTACTCGAGTAGGGAGAGACACCATAGCATTTTAAATGGAGGCAGGAACAAGCATTAGAGCCACTAATGTGATGCATGTGCCTAGGTTAGGAATGAATCTAATTTCAGTGTCCTAGTTACAGGATAAGGGATATTATGTATATTTCATTGGAAGGAAGGTATATGTCAAACTTCTAACCTGGAATAAGATGACACAAATTGGAGCTTGAAATAATAGACTATATATACTGCAGCTCGAGTCTCCAATGGCACTGATAGAAAATAATCTTGATGGCGAAAAAGGTCTGAATGAACTATGGAATATGTGAATGGGACACTTGCACCATGGAGAACTTAGGATGCCCAGAGAGACTATTACAGGAGTTATAGTCCTCATTACTGAGCATGATAATGTATGCATTAAAGGATGTGTACTAATGAAGTACGCTAAGGCATCTTTTCCTAGCAGTGACAACAGAGCAAAGGGCGTATTGGGATTGATACACTCAGATATTTGTGGCCCAATGTCCACAATAGCTCTTAACAGTGGCAAATATTTTGTCACCTTTATTGATGATCACTCCAGAAAAACCTAGATCTACTTCTTAAATACCAAGGATGAGGTATATGATTGGTTCAGAGAGTTTAAGGCTCTTGTGGAGAAAATGACATGGAAAAGAATAAAGGTATTGCGTTCAGATAATGGTGGAGAGTATATGAAAGAAGACTTCATATATTTATGTGCAAAGGAGGGCATGAAAAGAGAGTGGAAAAATCCATATAATCCATACCAGAATTGAGTAGCGGACTGAAAAAATATAACTATTGTTGGGGCGAAAAATGCTATGTTATATGAGCAAGACTTTCCTAGATTCTTGTTGGAATAGGCATGCAACAAAGTAGTTTATATTCAAAATAGAACCCCTCACAGAGCAAGGGGGAAGAAAACACTTGAAGGGTATTCAAAGGGACAAAGACGATAGTGAGTCATCTCAAGATATTTGGAAGTCTAGCATATTGTCACATTCCAGATGAGAAGTGTAGTAAACCAAATCAAAGTATAGAAAATGGTATCTCATAGGATATAACGAGACCTCAAAATCATACATAATATACATTCCTAACAATAGGAAAATTATATTAAGACAAAATTCTAAGTTCATGGAAGACATATCTTTCAGGAAATATCATGAGATGCCAGGAGAAGATAATTCAACACATGTTCCATTAGTCCAACAACAGCAAGGGCAGAACAGAAGACAAGTAGGAGGACATACACCAAGATCGAGTATAGTGACCAGTACCATCATTTCCTTAGGAGGAGGAGATTCTCGTAGCTCTCAACATATGGAATAGTAGGAACAAGAGGATAATTTGAGGGAACCTCCTACTACCATTGGTAGAACTAGTAGGGAAGTACGCCAGACACTGAGGGATGCATAAGAGTTTGTTGGAGCTCCCAGAACCAATAAAAGTCACCATATGAAACCTGCTAGATACCAAGCCTTGGTAGCACAAATTGAAAAAACCTCATAGTTTTTAGGAAGCCGTACAACACCAAGTATGGGTGGATGCCATGGTAGAGGAGTACAACTCTATCATGATGAATAATTTCTGGGAAGTGGTACCTAGACATGAGGACATATTAGTTGTGGGATCAACATGGATCTACAAGATCAAGTGCGTTTTATATGGAAATGTAAAGAAGTATAAGGCTAGGTTCATGTCAAAGGGGTATGCACAGAAGGAAGGGATAGACTATGAGGAGACCTCCATCCCTGTAGCTAGATATACCTCTATCAAATATGTTATATTCCTAAAAGCTCAGATGGGATGGGAGATTCACCAGATGGATGCAAAGAAAACATTATTAAATGGGTTGATAGAAGAGGAGATATATATATAACAACCTAAAGGTTTCGATACTCATCAGAAGATAACTCATGTATGTATATTGAAGAAATTACGATATGGGCTCAAGCAGACACTAAGAGCATGGTATAGTCGGATTTATAGTTACTTGCAGTAGTTTGGATTCATAAAGAGTGATGTAGATCCCAATTTATACTATCTAATGGTGGATAATGAGCCACTCATTCTTGTATTATACGTATATTATTTATTTCTTACAAGATCATCTAGGCTTATAAAGGACTACAAGAAGAATCTTGAAGCATAATTCAACATGAAGGATATGGGGTTGATGCATTATTTTCTAGGGTTGTAAGTTTGGAAGAAAAATAAGGAGATTTTCCTTATGAAAGGAAGATATGATAGAGAAATTTTGAAGAGATTTAGGATGTAGGATTTTCGACCCATAATGACACCTATGATCACTAGCTGGAAGAAAATAGATGCATCAGGAGACAAGGAAGTAGACCCCATCTTATACATACAACTCATTGGGTCACTCATGTATTTGTTCAACACAAGGCCAAACATTTGTTTCAGTTTCAACACCCTTAGTCAGTTCATGGTGGAACCGAAAAGGGTACATTGGGTAGTAGCTAGGCACATTCTATTATGAAACCATCTAAAAAATAGAAGAAATATAGAGATCAACGCCTTATAAATAAGCCACTTCGAGGGGGAAAACTCATATACATTACATAAATGAACAATTATTCTATGATACAAATGAAAAAACCTCCTTCTATATATAGGAGTCCATGGGGTCACAATATAATCCTAGCTGACCTAACAATAATAATGTAAGGGCACAATAATAACAATATGGGGGTTACAAGGGTACAAAAATAACAATAAGGAGGCTACACTAACAACAATAAGGGACTACACTAGTAATATAGGGACCTAAAATGCCCCTCTCGTTGAAAAAAGTGTTGTCCTCAACGCTGGAGTAGCTCTAGATGCTTCTGTATAAAATTATCATCCTCACATGTAGAATCTTCAATGGGTAAGTTCTTCCACTCAGTGAGATACTCTGAAATTGTTCTATTTCGTATCTTTCAAGTTCTTGTTTCTGTGACTGCTTCAGATTCAAATATGATGTTTCCTTCCTCATCAAGTTCTAGAAAAATTGTTTGAATTGGAATTTTGTCACGTATAACCTTCTTTAAGCATGAAACATGAAAAACTAGATGCACTTGCAATGAAGCAAGAAGCTCCAATTTGTATGCCATAGTACCAATATTTTGCAAGACCTTGTAAGGACCATAGTACTTTGGTGATAATTTATTATCCTTCTTAGATTGCTTGAGGGACATTTTTTTGTATGGTTGTCGCTGTAAAAATGCCCAATCTCCTACACCAAAACTTCTCTCACTACGATGTTGATATTCTTGTTGTTTCATGAAATTTTGTGCCTAATTTAGGTTATCCTTTAAGAGTTGGAGAACTTGTTGTTGATGCTCGATGCGATCTTCCACTACTTGAAACTTAGAATTTTCTCTTAAAGATGATGTGATGGATGGTGGATGCTATCCATAAAGTTCCATAAATGGGATTTTTTTGCTGCAATATGGAAGGAAGTGTTATACCACCATTCAGCTAGAGGTAACCACTTGAACCCTTGTGTTTGTTTATCAGATACAAATCAACAAAGATATCCTTCAAATCATTTTTTCACTATCTCAGTTTGACCATCGGATTGAGGATGATAAGATGAGCTATGATCTAGTTGAGTACCCAAACAAGAAAATAATTCCATCCAAAAATTTCCAGTAAAAGTGGGATCTCTGTCACTTACCATAAACTTTGGGTTTCCATGTAGCTTTTGAATTGTTTCCATAAATGCAATAGCAACTGTACTTGCTTTAAATGGATGAGAAAATGCACAAAAGTGTGCATACTTGGTAAGTCTATCAACTACCACCATGATGACACTCTTTCCTTCGGGCAAAGGTAAACCTGTGATAAAATCCATTTAAATCTGCCCCCAACGTTGACTTGCAATGGATATAGGGTGTAGAAGACCCGTGGTATTAATTGTCTCAACTTTATTTTGTTGGAAAACCAAAAATTCTGCCAAAAAATTTTGAATATAATATTTAAGGCCATCCAAAAAAATCCTTTCTTCACCCTGTGGTAAGTTTTTAAAAATCCTGAGTGTCCTCCTAAAGGAGAAGTCTGCAATTCCAAAATAATATTTTGTTTTAGTTGGGAATTCTTACAAATATATAAGTGATCTTTGTACCATAAGGAATAAATTTTCCAACTAAATGTATCAGATGTACTAGGATCTTGCTGCAACTTTTGCATGAGTGTCCACACTTCTTCATCCTTCTTCCATTCATCCCTTGCTTTAGTTATCCAATCTGGTTGGATAATAGAAATGGAAAAAAGCAATGCTTCCACCTCTTCATCCTTTCTTGAGAGTGCATTTGCAACAACATTTAGCTTCCCTTTTTTGTAGATTATTTCAAAGTCATAACCCAACATCTTTGTGACCCATTTTTGCTACTCTTGTTAAGATAGTCTTTGTTCCAAAAAGTGTTTAAGACTATCATGATCCATTTTAACCTTGAAGTGTCTTCCCATTAGGTAAGGTTGCCATTTCTTTAGTGCATGTAGTATTGCCAAGATTTCCTTCTCATAAATAGCTTTCTATAAATATTTTCCTTTGACTGGATGACTTTCAAAAGCAATGAGTCTTCCTTCTTGCATGAAAACAACACAAATTCCATTTACTAAGGCATCACATTCCACAATAAAGGTTTTTTTGAAGTCTGGTGTAGCTAAGACCGGTGCTAGGAACATTGCTTCTTTAAGATGTTCAAAGGCCTTAGTTGCTTTAGGAGTCCATGAAAATGCATCTTTATTCAATAATGTTGTTAGAGGTGCTGCTATTCTCTCATAATTCTTAAAAATCTTGTGATAATACCATGTTAACCCGAGAACTCCTCGCCACTGCCTTATGGTTGTGGGGACTTTCCATTCCTTAATGGCTTTGATTTTGTTAGGGTTTACCTTAACACCCTCGTGAGATACAATATGACCCATATATTCCACATCTTGTACTCCAAGGAAACATTTTGAGGTTTTTGCATATAATTGTTTCTCCTCCAATAGTTTGAGCACCCTGTCAACATGTTGAACATGATTCTTCCAAGACCTATTGTAGATTAGTATATCATCAAAAAATACTAACACAAATTTTCTAAGGAAGGGTTTGAAAATGGAATTAATCAACCCTTTAAATGTAGAAGGAGCATTGGTAAGGCCAAAAGGCATGACCAAAAATTCACAATGACCCTCGTTATTTTGAAATGATGTTGTCGGAATATCTTTAGTCTTCATTCTAATTTGATGATATCCTAAATGAAGATCCAACTTGGTAAAATAATTTGCTCCATGTAATTCATCCAATAATTCATCAATCATGAGAATGGTAAATTTATATTTAATAGTGAGCTTATTGAGCTCCCTATAATCCAGACACATGTGCCATGATCCATCCTTCTTGTGCACCAATACTACTGGAGCACAGGAAGAACTTTGACTAGGTTGAATTATACCAGCCTCTAACATTTTTGCAATCATACGTTCAATGTCACTCTTTTGGACATAAGGATATCTGTAAGGCCTTATGTTTGGAGGAAGACTTCCTGGAATCAAAGTAAAAGCATGATCATGATCATGAATAGGTGGGAGTCCTTTGGGAGTTTCAAACACCTTGGAATGATTGCCTAAGACTTTTTGGAGATCTGGAGAAATACATGATTTTGATGTTGGAAGTTCTAGTGAGAATAATTGTGCAATTATGCCTCATTGTTATTTCTTCAGAAGCTTTTTCATGACATTAGAGCTTACTATATTTCCCAGCTTCCCTATGATACCCTGTAATTCAGCTTCATTTCATTCCGAAACAATTTTCAAGAAATGTTCTTGAAAATGAAAAGTTGTTGTCCCCAAATATTGTAACCATTGTACTCCTAGTACAACATCAACACCTCCCATGGTTAGCTTGATATTATGGCATTTTACAGAGCAATTTATAGTTCCTCCATTTGCAACCATCACTTGAGATTTTGGTGCTAGGCATAGGAAGAAATTCAATTGCTTCTCTACCTTACAATAAGTAAAATTATGGGTACTACCTGAATCAATCAACACTATTACCTTTTTCTTCTTGATATGTCCTTCTATCTTGAGAGTTTGATGAGTGGAAATTCTTGCCAATGCATTACATGATATGGTCAGACTCATTTCCTCTTTCTATAGGGTTGGTTCCTAGTGGATATCCTCTTCTTTTGAAGTTTCTTGTTCATTTTCTTCCTCCTCTTAACAATCTATGTAAAATTAATTTCTTCTGAGCATAGTTATGACCTTTAGTGTATTTTCTATCACAAATATAGCAAAACCCATTTGCTCTGTTTTCTTCCAATTTTTTGGTGTCAACCTTGTAGGTTGTGGAAGTCTAGGAGTAGCAACACTTCCATCTTTATAGATGTGAGTGGTAGGCTTCATTGTCGCCATAATTTTACGTTCATTTTTTCTTGCCAACCTAAATGCCTTTTCCAATGAATCAGGTTTCCAAAGATGAACCTCATGTTGGATGTTATCCTTTAAAGTCCCTATGAAGACATAAATCCTATGTTCCTCCGAAATATCATTTACCCTTATATTCAATTTTTGGAAATCCTCAATGTGCTCCACCATTGAACCCCTTTTTTTAGATTTATCAATTGGCTAAAGAAGGTGTTTCTCTTTTTATCCTCATAATGTGCTCTCATTTCCTCTGTAAAAATTGACCAAGTGACAATTTTTTTATGGGAGCAAAGCCTTCGATACCATACAAATGTATTTTTTTCTAAATATAAAGTTTCAAAGTGTAAATTTTGTGTGTTTTGCACATTATTGAGATCAAAATATTTCTCAATATGTAGTATCCATGTTACGAGATCCTTTCCATCAAACTTCCTCATATCGATCTTTGGAATCTGGTGGGTCCTCCATCTAACATTCGAATTTATGAAATCATGAATAAAATTTATTTTGTTCTCGTCATGAGTTTCCTCTACTACCTTTTCGCCATTGGGAATCATTTCTTGTATCAAATGTTTCCAGCCTTCCATGTCTTCTTTTATATCATTCTTCATGTCTTCCACTTTTTCTTCCATTTCTTCCATGCCATTCTTCAAACCATCCATCTTAGCTTCCACACCTTTCTTCAAACCATCGATATTACTTTCCATTCCCTTCTTCAAACCATCCATACTAGCTTCCATGTCTTTCTTCAAACCATCCATCTTACCTGCCACGCCTTTCTTCAGAACTTCCATTTAATTTTTTGTTCCTCTTTGCGAGAGCGAAATTTGGTGCACTTGCTCTTGTAATTTTGATATATCAAGTTGCACTTCTTCATATTCATGAGTCATAGTAGAGTATTCTGAGGGCTTGATGGGTGTTAAATTATTTTAATGGGCATTTTAGAACCCAATACTCATATCTATGCTTCAATATACCCATGGAAACACTTCAAACTATTTTTTCAAACAAAGATTAGGAAATTTTAAAAATCAAATACACACCTTTTTATTTCTTTTTAGGAGGTCTATATTGAAACTAAATTATCACTGTGATTTCAGATCTTCAATATTTGAAATTCATTCCTCTAGTATCCCTCTGAATCTTCTTTTGAATCCCATAGGTCTAACCTGATTTGGATGCTTCAAGGAAACATTATGCCCATTCTCCCACAATGACCTAATTATGGACTAGTTCATTATAGCTCACTTGTATGGATTGCCACGTGTCATTTTTTCCTACTTCAGCTCTGAAATTGATATAAAGGCAACTAAAATCTGTGTCGTTTTGACCACTTTTTATAGAATTCCAATCCGATGCTCAGAGAGAGAGTTATGGTGATTTTCCCAAGGTCACCTCTTTTAGATGAAATTTGGGAGCCTGCAAAAACCCTAACTTCCACAGATCATAACTCCAAAAATGTTGCAAACCAAGATCTTACATTTTTACAGGAAGTTCCTTAGGATTTCGGCTTCGTGTGGTAAAATTTTCATCTTCTGAACCTTCATAGAAAAATAGTTATAGTGAAAATTCCCTGATGACCTGTTTGGAGTAGTGAAACCCTAGAATCCAAAGCTATGATACCAACCGTTATGAAACCAGCTCCAAAAATAGAAGAGACAGAGAGATCAACACCTTAGAAATAAGCCACTTTGAGGGGGAAATCTCCTATACATTACATAAATGAAAAATTCTTTGATGATACAAATGAGAAAACCTCCTTCTATATGTAGGAGTCCATGGGGTCACAATATAATCCTAGCTAGCCTAACAATAATAATGTAAGGGCACAATAATAATAATATGGGGGTTACAGGGGTACAACAATAACAATAAGGAGGCTAAACTAACAACAATAAGGGACTACACTAGTAATATAGGGACCTAACAAATTCTCATATATGTGCATGGAATAGTCAGATATGGGTTGAAATACACCCAAGGAGATGATATTAAATTGAGAAGATTCACAGATGTAGATTCGATAGGGAGTTCGACAGATCGAAAAAGTACCTTTGGGTACTGCTTTAGATTTTGATCATGAATGATCTCTTGGTGCATCAGGAAGAATAAGTTGGTATATTTGATCTCAACGGAAGCATAATATATGGTAGCGAGCACATCAACGTGTGAATCTATATGGCTTAGGAAGCTGCTTTTGAGCTTGTTCAGGAAGAGGATGGGAGTCACTAGTGTTTACTATGTTAATCATAGTTGTATGAAACTCTCTGAGAATCAATTATTTCGTGATCGGTCGAAACATATAGATATTAGATTTCACTTCATCAGCGGCTGTGTTCATCGTGAGGTAGTACAACGACATTATATTCCCACAGGATATCAAGTAGCAGACATACTCAGAAAGGCTCTAGGAAGAGCTAAGTTCATTCAATTCAAGGAGCATATGGGTTTGGTAGAGAACTTGTTTGAGTAGCAGAAAAAGTTGGGTCCTCAGTTCTAGCAGCACTAGATGAGAGGGAGTTGCATTAGTTGATAACAGTATGTAGGGACAACATCAACATAGATGCAACATTGTAGTAGTTGATGCACATCAATGTCAAACATCAGTAGTGTAGAGGGAGATGTTACAGAATGAGGGTGATGCTTCAATAGATTGCATTACCAGATCACATTCCTCACTAAGAGGGAGTGTTAATTTATGGTATCATTGGATGTGATCTAAGTCTAAATTTTGGCAGGGAGGCTTAGGCACATGTATTCCAAAATATCTAGAAAGAATTTTGGGAAATTCCACCCAAATGAAGTTTTATTAAAATAATTAATTATTTTTAATGGAAGCCTAATTATAAACTTAGGGAATTCAAATAATCAAAGTGTATTAATAGAAATCAGTGTGAATCTTCTAGAAAAATACAAATATCAAGTCAAGTCAATATTATCCCTTGATTATGTTTTAATATGGGTCGTTCATTTCTCAACAAGAAGATTATAAGAAGGACTTCAATGGCCATTTGGAAAATACACTAGGCAGATACTCAGTTGCCCAAGTAGATTTATTTTCTCATTGGCTTAAGTTTGGCAAGAGAAATTGAATGAGAGGGAGAGTTGCAGGTTGGAGAGAGATAGGGTATCAACAAGAGTCGAGAGTGGAGACTGGAGGAAGCAACATAGAGGAGGCACAACATAGAGGTTGTGATGCATGGATAAGGACAATGCAGAGGTTGTGATGCATGGACAAGGACAATGCAGAGGTTGTGACACTAGGACTGTATAGTCATTGCGCAGAGGGTGACACAGTGAGGTTGTAAGGCCTCTATAGGGTCAAAATTTCACTGTGAAGCATGGGGAAAATTGTTTGTAAAATTTCCTACAGAATGTTATATCCCAAAATGGCTATGCAGCAATACATGAACACAAAATTGGAGTAGTAGTGATAAATCAAATCATAAAATGTAAGAAGAACACATAGCCATCCTATTAATGTTACAGCAGCAAAATGTATACAAGATATTGAGGAAATAATCACTCAAGCTAGGTGGAACAAGCCTCAAGAAACATATACATGAAAAATGAAGTACACTGCTACACAGAAAATGCCCAAGGCTATGACAGTGCAGTTTTATTAGAGAAAACTGATTGATCCGAATGGAAAATGGCATCAACCCATGGTATTCATCTACCCATATTATCCATCCACCCATGGTATTGTAAATGAAATCAACCCATGGTATTCATCCATCCATGATATTTATTTTCCCATGGTATTGTAAGTGACCCATGGTATGTATCCACCCATGGTATTCATCCACACATGGGATTTACCCATGGTATTGTAAGTGGTATCTACCCATGGTATTGGCCTATGGTATCTACACATTGTATTGTAACTCAAAAAAGGCTATAAATAACAAGCCACAGTTTGTAAAAGGACATATTGTCTGCCACAATGTAGCTTTTATAGTTATTCTCTGTTTTAATAAAACAAGTTTCTTTGTGGTTTTATTTTCTTTGTGTTCTCTTTTTTTTCTGGCATTCTAATTTTGCAGATCTTGTCAGATCTATTTCAAATTTTTAGATCTTGGGGGCCTCCCCCAAGATCCGGATCAGTGGTATCATATTTAGGTTATGAATCCATGGGAATGAGGGTTTTAAGAATATTTCAGTTTTAATTTTTGGCAGCAATCTTCAGCAAAATCCATGAATTTTTTGGGCGGCGATTTTTCAGGTCAGATCTGAAAATTTTGGTGAAACATTTGCTAAAAAAAAAGACCAGATTTTTATTTATTGTGAAAAAATACTCAAATTAAAAAAAAAAATCGGCCAAATTGGAGTTCGAATGAGGGAGATATCATTGATTCAAAATCAACAATGTTGAAGCAATTTTTCTGACGACAATTCATGGATGGCGGCTCTCCTGTCATTTTTCATAGTTTTTAGTACAAAATTTTAAAGAAATAGATATATATCTGAGCTCCTCTTGAAAAATCACCCAAGTTAAAAAAAAAAATCGGTCGAATCGGACTCCGGATGTGTGAGCTATCGTTGATTTAAAATCAACTCTTTTTTCAGAAATTTTGTGACGGCGAGACAGTTCCAGCACGAATCTGAGAGTCTAGAGTCTCCAGATAGTGGTTTCAAACACATGAGAAGATGAAGAATGATCATTCCATTTCCAAAAACAGGTTATAATAAATATTTTGAGTTATATTGATCGAGTTATGCTCATTTTAAATCTGGAGCAGCATTCAGAGCAGGTTCCCTTTGGAGACGTGCCCTCCCACCCCGCTTTAGTAGGCACCTGCTTCACATTCATCAGTTTTAGCATAGCAAAATTCGGCTTGGGTTATTTGGAGATGTACCCTCACACCCCAAGCTATGTAGGCACCTGCTACTTCATCGACAATCGACATCACGGTTATGGGTCAACCACACAAAATCATTTTCATCGAAGTCCATTTGCTAGGTCGCACATTGTTAGTCACACAGTTGGTCACACGCATTACAGGGTATCTCTATCCTCGGATATTCGTTTTTCATGGTTTTTTTTCATCCACAAACCCACACTTCATCGAAGTCCATTTGCTAGGTCGCACACTGTCAATATCACAGTTGGTCACAAGCATTATAGGGTATCTCTATCCTCGGATCTTCGTTCATCGCGGTTATGGGTTAACTACACAAAACCATTCTCTTCAGTGACTCTTCATATTCAAAAAATGCTTCTCAAGAGGGAACTTCACGCAATGGGGACCATTTCTTCTTAAGGAGGGAGGAATGATCCGAATGGAAAATGGCATCAACCCATGGTATTCATCTACCCATATTATCCATCCACCCATGGTATTGTAAATGACATCAACCCATGGTATTCATCCATCCATGATATTTATTTTCCCATGGTATTGTAAGTATTATCATGTATACCCATGGTATTCATCCACACATGGGATTTACCCATGGTATTGTAAGTGGTATCTACCCATGGTATTGGCCTATGGTATCTACACATTGTATTGTAACTCAAAAAAGGCTATAAATAACAAGCCACAGTTTGTAAAAGGACAGATTGTCTACCACAATGTAGCTTTTACAGTTATTCTCTATTTTAATAAAACAAGTTTCTTTGTGGTTTTATTTTCTTTGTGTTCTCTCTTTTTTTCTGGCATTCTAATTTTGCGGATCTTGTCAGATCTATTTCAAATTTTTAGATCTTGGGGGCCTCCCCCAAGATCCGGATCAGTGGTATCAGAGCAGGTCTGCTCTTTCTCTGTTTTTCTCTTCATGTCCCCAACGCGGCTAGGGTATAAGGAGTTCAACCTCGCAACCCCGACGACCCCCCATGGCGGAAGGAAAGAAAGACGAGGGAGCAGGAGATCCTGTCAAAAAAATCTTGCTCGAGGATGCCCTCGAGAAACAGAGGAATGCGATGATGGAAATTTTTTTTTTTTTTTCAGATCCTTCAATGGCTGCCCACCGGTGGCACATCTACATCCAGCACGTCTGCCAACAGGTCCGCAACATCCTGGACAAATCCAACACCAAGTTCAACAAAATTTCCCCCCCCATGGAGGAACTTAATGCAATGGAGACCATTGCTTCCTAAGGAGGGAGGAATGATCCAGGTGGATATCGGTGGCCTCCCACCTATTCCATTTGGACCCGCAGCATCAATTCTTTCAGTTTTTCAGCTTCAGAACAACTTACTATTTATAGCAGGTTTTTGGGTCCTGCACACCCGGAGCCATTTTGGGGCATTAATAATCCAGGTGGACATTGGTGGCCACCCATTGAGTCCATTTGAACCCCCACCATCAGTTATTTAAGTTTGTAAGTTTCGGCACAACTTACTATTTTTAGCAGTTTTTCGGGTCTTAAACTTCCGGAGTCGTTTTGAGGCCCTAAACGACGTTTTTTGGGAAAATGGAGAGCAACATGGGTCCATGGACCAATGTTTCTCATTAAAAAGTTGTACTCCTCGGACAGATCTTTCTAACGAGCTATTGAGCGCGTCAAACGGAGATCATATGCCAAAGTTACGTCCTCGAGAAGTTGAACCACCAATTTACCCAAATGGGGCCCACAGTTTTGGCACTTCATCTCCTACGGTTAGGGTTTTGGACGTTTCGGATTCTACATTGTTTCTCAACAATAAATAGGCCCTCACACCTCATTGTAAGACAGTTCAGGGGGCTGGGAGCCGATACATCTCTTCTCAGAGATAAGCGCTACCAGTGCCCTCGCTCGCCACATCTCCATCATGTTTGCATTGTAACACAGTTTAAGGGCTGGTAGCCGCCACATCTCTTCTCAGGGATATGCTACTAGTACCATAGCTCTTTTATTTCCATTATGTCTGTAATAGGCCTGTGAGCCTCAATGTAACACAGTTCAGAGGTTTGTAGCCATCACATCTCTTCTCAGAGATTCGCTACCAGCACCCTAGCTATCTTATTTCCATTATGCCTGTAAGCATATTTATGTTATTTGATATTAATGAAATGAAGCATTATTTCCGCTGCATCTCTATGTTCATGGTTATTTCTATATTTTGTTGCGTTCCTGCATAAAATCTGGATCACTGATGCTGGAGTATATATATGGAAATATACAACTCATACAATGTGGGGAGCAAAGACCTAAACCCCCAAAGGAAATTCCAAGACAATCCTAGAAGGATTTCTTGAAATATGCAAAATGTAAAAAATGTCGGAGTTGTAGTCTTAGGACTAAATAGTAGCTGCAACTCAAGAACTAGATGGATATGGTTGAAGATGATGCATAAGATGAATAGACCTCCTCCAATGGATCTTCCAAGTGAAAGGATGATCCTAACAATGAGTATCTCACCCTCCAAACAATCTGCAAACCCTCACTGCAAATGCTCACTAAAAATAACGCAGTCACTGAGGAATACTATGCTATAGGTGAAAGAAAATGGGTTGGCCAAGTGCCAAGATCTAAAATATGCTCCAAGGGCTTCCTCACTGATCTCCTAAAGGAAAGAAAGCTTCCTCCTCTGAAAAATAAGCTCCGGAAGTGGTGTTGTGAAACCTCCACTACAACACCCTGCAACACAATGTTATACTGCTGTAGAATTAACGTTGTAGCTAAAAGAGGTGGCTTGGACTGAAGCCTGGATGTGGAGACATGAAGTACAAGCTCCCTCAAGAGGCCTTTCAAAAAATTAGAAGGAATTCCTAAACAGGAATGCCTTGTGCTAAGCAGAAAAACAATCTCAACTAAACAGTTGAAGAAAGCAGAATAGTCATGCAGACCACAAAATAAATAATCCATTTCCTATCCTCATATGGCTGCCTTGCCCTCCTTTTATACAAATGGAAGCCCTCTCACCTTGGGTGCCACTCATTAGGGTTTCCTCCACCAAGGAATCTTCCTCCCACTATCTCTACGATGTCTCCAAAGATGATCTCCACCTCCTATCCTAGCGCTGTTGACTTGGTCAAACTTGACCTTGTCCACATGCAAATGTCCTCTTTCACACATGAGGGTGTGAAATCCAGCTCTTATGATGATCCCTTTTCACATTGTGAGGGATTTTGTTCCTATTTTTGAAATTTATGGGTCTCCTTACCCATTTATTCATATCCTATGTGTAAACAACAAAATTCAATATTCCAATTTGCTGCATGCTAAATTTGGAATATTACAGTCCTCCCCTCCCAAATGTTGCTTGTCCTCAAGCAACTACAAGGATAGAATAGAGGAGCCTCCTATGTAAAACCTCTAAGGATCAAGATCTTGTCTCATCAATACATCTCCAAGTTGCCCCTCCGAAATATGCAAGCTAGCTTTTGGTGAGCATCCAAAATAGCTATCATCATGTAAAAGTAAAATATCCATGGAGGCATCAATGGGCTGTCTAAAGGCCTCTTGAGGCATGAGGTCTGATATAAATTGGGATCTACCATCCCCATATGAATCTCCCATCCCCAAGCTGTCATCCATACAAAATGAGTTACCTCCCCACATGGAAACTCCTGAAAATCCTCCTCCACCTTGAGCTCCTGCAATGTAGGTGGGCTGAAAATCTGATCATGGTAGACAAAATAGCCTACCCCACGTTGTCCTCTTCCCCACTTATGATAAGTGTAGAGTATTTACTGCTCTTGGGCTGCAAAAGTGTTGCCTCCAAGTGGCAAGAAGAAGACTGTATATCCAAAGATCTTTCCTCCAACATTGTGAATCATGTTGGCCCAAACCATCCCATATATGATGAATAGGAAATCACCATCATATGGTATCCAAGTGAGGGGAATGCTGAAGGTTTCATGTAGAGCTGAAAGGTACAAACATTTTCCCAAGTGGTCACAACGCAATTTTCCTAATTGTTGTTGCACAACATGATATGGCAACTCATAGAAAAGTTTCTCCCAATGATTTATGAGAGTCATAGCCCAAGTGCTCCAATCAATATCATGGTCCACCTCATAAAGAAAAAAGTGTTTTGTTGTGGTGGCCATATCAACTCCCATGCTCCCCTTAGAACATGTAATGAAAAAAGTGTGGGAATCCTCTTCCCCAAAGGACACATCCATCCAATTTGTCTCTCCCCCAATCATGCTCCCAATAAAAATAAGAACAACAACAACATATGGAACCGTAATGAGAATCATACTTGCTGCCATATCTAGCAAGAGAGAAGGAAAATGGTCCCTCAAATGCAACCAACACATTTTGACTCTCAACTGAAATAGAGAATGACATAATGTGTGGCTTATCAACCACTTTCTTGCTGCCCCAATCTCCTCACAAGTTTGGAGAAAGTGTATGGTGTATGGTGCAAAATGAGTATGCCTTGTAAAAGATACAATCTCCCCAAGTCCTCTTAGGGAGTGGCCATCACCAAAAATTCTTATGGCCTCAAGTAGACCATGAAATCTAGAAGGAATAATGCTCCTTCCTTGAGAAATATCCTGCACATATATGGTTAATGGTTGCACATATACATTATACAAATCATTATGTAAACAAACAATACCCTTACCATATGTTTTTCCCATGGAAATGGAGTGGCTCATAGGTGAGTCTCCTCTCATCCTCAAAGAGAAAAGAGGTGGCTATGTTAACTCTTCCAAAGATTTATGTATCTCCTCCATCTCCATATGATCCATGCATCTCCTCATATGCTGATATATCTCCTCCTCAAAGCCTTCCCAAAAATACCCCTCCATGATGGTGTGGTATGCTCTCATATAATAAGTGTGGCTGAAAAGGAAATCTTCATAAGATGTTTGTAGAAACTCCTCCTTGAGCTTGGAATCTCTAGGTAAGAATATCCTACCATGATAGTAGATGACCTCATCTCTAACTGAATATCCATCCTCATGCAATTGGTCATCCAATATCATAGAAGTAGAAAGATCCTTGGAATAATCCACCAACAACTAGGATTTCCAATATGGATCTATCCTCCATAGTGACAGTGTTGATGATCTATCATAAAGAAAATCTGTCATATGGCTGCCCTCTTCTTTGATATCTCCCATGCCAAATATGCAAGTTGGAAGGTTGCTATCCTTCCCATGCTGCTCCTGCCACAGCACAAAATCTGAAATGGGAGTGGGCAAAGATGATGTTGAGAGGATGTCTCTATCCTTCCTGAGTCTACCCAAGTCTCTCAGCACTGTACCAAGCTCTCCCAAGGTCTCCACTCCTCTGAAATCAATGAGTGGTGCCTCAAAGTGTGAAGCATCCCTCATCCTCTGTTGATCTGGTGGTCTCCCCGGTGAAATGCCTCCATGAAATGAGACATCATCATCAAGAGTAGACTGCATACATGAATGGACAGACTTGTCCCTGCCTTCACTACGCAATCCAATCTCGCTCTTCTGTGCATCAACCCTTTGACATAGATAGGGGTGTGTGCTCCTCATCAAATGATGCTGGTCATCCTCCCTACCTCCTCCTTTTGTCTGCATGGTTCCACAATCTATCATCAATGGTACATGATGATCATGGGTTGTGCCTTGATCTCCAAATATGAGATCCTGGGGAATTCCTTGCAATGATACAAGAATCCATTTTTTTGGAGCAAGAGCTCCCTCTTCCTCTACATGAGGTGTTATATAAGCTCTAGACATGACAATGTTGTTGCCCTCATCCTCATCAATAAGTATGTGCAACCTACCAATGATTGGATCGTCTTTTGAAAAAGGGATCTCCATACCCTCTTGTTCAAGAATATGAGATAGAGGTCTTGCCTCTAGCAAGGTATTATGCAAGATATCAACCCTGTCAATGGTTTTCTGAAGTGGGGTTGAGTTTATAGTTTCCTCCATCACATGCAAGGTTTTTGTTTGCTTAGGTTTGTTTAGCTCCACCACATGTGTTTCAGAAAATTTTCCATCAAATATTTCTACTAGTGCCTTAGTGAACCTTGCATAAGAAGAAGTATTTGCATTTTTCAAAGAAAAATACTCAAATATCCACCATGCATAGGCCTTACCTCCAAAATGCAGTGCTGCAACTTTGATGGCTTCATCTTCAGAAATTTGGTGTTGTTGCAAATAGGAGTCTAGCTCCTCCACCCAAGCTCTAGCTAAACATGTAGGTTAACCATCAAAAGTAGATAGAAGAAATATACCCATATCATGTTGCTTGCTTCTCTTCACCTTTATCTTAACATATATTGCAAAATATATAAAATCACTAAGAGTTTCTCTCTTAGGCATATCTTCTTCTTCTATCTTCCTCATAGAAAATTTGGGCATATTAATGCGCTGTGCGTCATAGGGTGTGGCTGCATGCTCACACTCATCATATGAAAATATAGAGTTTGTTTCAGATTCAAACTCTCTTGGAGATTCTATACTCATCTCCCTTCTCATCTTCTTGAGATCTTCATGAATGCTCTGCAAAGTTTGAGAAAGAAACTTTGAAAGTCTCTCCTCCTTTCTTCCTCTGAATAATGGAGTCTTCTTTTTATATTTTCTATTCATATTTTCTTCTTCTTGTCTTCTTGATAGCATATTGGCTGAGATTCCATAGGCTGAGCCAAGATTATGCTCTGAAACCACTGTAATATCCCAAAATGGGGATGCAACAATACATGAACACAAAACTGGAGTAGAAGTGATGAATCAACTCATAAAATGTAAGAAAAACACATAGCCATATTATTAATGTTATAGCAGAAAAATGTATACAAGATCTTGAGGAAATAATCACTCAAGCTAGGCAGAAAAAGCCTAAAGAAACATATACATGAAAAATGAAGTACACTGCTACATAGAAAATGCCCAAGGCTATGATAGCGTAGTTTTATTAGAGACAATTGCTGATGGACTATAGATATGGAAATATACATCTCATACAACGCGGGAAGAAAATACCTAAACCCCCAAAGACAATTCCAAGACAATCCTAGAAGGATTTCCTGAAATATGCAAAACGTACAAAATGTCGGAGTTGTAGTCCTAGGACTGAATAACAGCTGCAACTCAAGAACAGGATGGAGATGGATGAAGATGATGCATAAGCTAAAAACACCTCCTCCAATGGATCTTCCAAGTGAAAGGCTGATTCTAACACTGAAGATCTCACCCTCCAAACAATCTACAAACCCTCACTGCAAATGCTCACCGGAAATAATGCAATCACTCAGGGATACTGCACTATAGGTGAAAGAAAATGGGTTGGCCAAGTGCCAAGATCTGAAATATGCTCCAAGGGCTTACTCACTGATCTCCCAAAGGAAATAAAGCTTCCACCTCTGAAAAATAAGCTTCAGAAGTGGTGTTGTGAAACCTCCACTGCAACACCCTGCAACACAACGTTATACTGCTGCAGAAATAATGCTGTAGCTGAAAGAGGTGGCTTGGCCTGAAGCCTGGATGTGGATAAATGAGGTACAAGCTCCCTCAAGAGGCCTCTCAAGAAAGGAGAAGGAATTCCTAAACAGGAATGCCTTGTGCTAAGCAGCACATCAATCTCAACTAAACAGTTGAAGAAAGTAGAATAGTCATGTAGACCACAAAATAAATAATCCATTTCCTATCCTCATATGGCTGCCTTGCCCTCTTTTTATACAAATGGAAGCCCTCTCACCTTGCGTCCCACTCACTAGGGTTTACTCCACCAAGGAATATTCCTCCCACTATCTCTGCGTTGTCTCCAAAGATGATCTCCACCTCTTATCCCAGTGTTGTTGACTTGGTCAAACTTGACCTTGTCCACATGCAAATGTCCTCTTTCACACATGAGGGTGTGAAATCCAGCTCTTATGATGATCCCTTTTCACATTGTGAGGGATTTTATTCCTATTTTTGAAATGTATGGGCCTCCTTACCCATTTATTCATATCCTATGTGTAAACAACAAAGTTCAATATTCCAATTTGTTCCATGCTAAATTTGGAATATTACACAAAAATTCCTCTTCTATTTTGTTGGTTATATTTTTTACATGAGATTTTGTTGAAGAATAATAAAGAAACCCTCATCTATTGCACCAGTTTTCCCACATTGGGTTTTTCCGGGAACAATTATCCAAAAATAAATGTGTCATTGTGATTGTACTTGTGCTAGAAGTTTTCCTTGCATTTACTTTCCGTAGTATTTTAGTTGTGAAGGATGCAGTAGAATTTATTATGATATTTACTATGTAATACCGTAAATAACTTATTTATGAATTAATAAGTAGAATAAATAATATAAGTTTTTGCGATTGGGGTTCTATTTTAAAATTTACACACTTATAACCAACAAATAACTAGAGAGATATCCATGATGAGAAAATCATTAAAGCTACATAATGACAAAAAAATTTACTCATAAAATATCAAAGGAAAAGAGCTCTTATTATCATATGAAAATCCAACCAAGTCAGATACTTCCACATACCACCTGTTGGGTGTGTGTTATATTCATTCCACAACTATTCACACATAGTGTACGTTGCGTCAAGTGCATCAGGGGGGTCATAGGGGGGACGAAAGCTCCCCTATCAGGGGGTTTGGAGGGGGGTGGTAGCCCCCCTACATGGGGTTCGGGGTAGCACCCCTCTATTGATTTTTTATGCGTACCCAATAATAGTTGGGTGGACCCAAATATGGTACGTGGATCTACCCATGGTTTCTTGGATGGGTTTTTCACATGGTTTCTTGGATGGGTTTTGCATTTCTTCCCATGGTATTTTGTATATTCTTTCAAGGGAACTAGAGTTATGTTCTAATCCATGGTTAATGGATTGGTGTTTATGAATGCTTTAGCATGTATATTTATGTATTGTAACGATGAAATGAATATACTAAAAAATAAATCTAGTAATCCTAGTTTTTGGATTCAATGGAAAATGCCTATGTATATTTGTTTTATTGTCTCGCCTTTTTATATTTTATGTTTTAAAAATTTGTTTTTAGAAAATTTATATACAGGGTTAAAACCTACATTTGTTATCAAAGTTTTTTTGGCTTCAAGGGAACGCCTTTGATGCTGAGTGGTTTTTCTCAGGCCTATCATAGACCATCTTTAGTGGGAGATCTACGGGATCGATTCTTGCGGTGAAAGTAGATGGTGAACAGTGGAAAGATAGAGATTGAGAAATTTAATGGCCAAAGTTTTCAGTTATGGAAGTTCTATATGGAGGATATATTGGTCGACCAAGATCAATGGATTTTCATAAATCTAGGCATGACACCAACAGGAATGTTGACAAAAGACTGGGTGAAGTTAGATCAGAAGGAAAAGAGCACAATACGATTATGTCTCTCAAATTTAGTATTTTTGATTGTATCAAGGGAAGCTAAGAGAAAGGATTCGTGGGAAAAATTAGGGACTTTGTACCAATCTATCCAGTGAACAAATTGTTCATGTGGAAAAATATGTCTAACATGGGGATGAAGGATGGAGATTTAGCAATAGAGCAGTTGAACGCCTTTGATATCAAGGTAAGATAATTTTTATCTGTTGATATTAAAATTGTATACAAAGATAAGTGCATTAGTTTAATTTTTTCTCTACCATATTCATGGGATAGTCTGGCTGTTGCTATAGGTAGAAATACAACTATCTTGAAGTTTGATGAAATAGTATCATCCTTATTTTCATTGGAGATGAGACAGAAAAACATGGAGACATAGAATGGAGATTCCTTTTCTAAAAGAGGGCAGTACCATAACAGAAACAAAAATTAGTACTTGAGTGGGAGATCTAAATCAAGAGGGAGATATTAATTGAGAGGAAAATATGTAAAGGTGTGTTGGAAATGTAGAAAGGAATGGAACTACAAAAATGACTGTAGATCTAAAGCTCCTAACAAAGGAAAGGGATCTGATGATGCTCCTTCTATAGAGGCAAAAAACACCTCAGATGAAGGTGGAGATGTGTACTTGGCTTCTTCTTCAAGTACACATGTAGACCATGAGGCATGGTTGATTAACTCAGGTGCATCCTTTCACTTCACTCCCCATAGGGAGTGGTTCTGAAAGTATGAGAAATATGATCATTGTGATGTCTTCTCAAGGGATGAAATGAAGGCCAGATTAATTGGCCGTGGAAAATTCAATCTGAAGTTGTAAGGTGGAAGGATTAGAACACATTATGGTGTTCTGCATATTACTGCATTGGCGTGAAATATGATCTCTATAAGCAAGATGGATGATTAAGGTGTTTAAGAAATGTTTGAGAAAGATACCCACAAGATAGTTAGGGGAAAAATGGTATTGATTCCGGGAGTTCAGATTGGAACTCTTTAGAATATTTTGGGTAGCACTATTATTTATGTGTGAAATGGTTATTTGGTTCCTGAAAGTGGAGGAGAAAATCTAGTGGTCTATGGCATCAAGGACTTGGACATATTGGAGAGAAGTGCCTTCGAATACTGCATGGTAATGGTATGGTAGAAGGTATGTCTAATTTCTCTCTAGATTTCAATTTCTCTAAACATTGTGTATATGGGAAGCACAATTAAATGAGTTTTATCTCATGTGCTAAGAGGAAGAAAGGGATATTAGAGCTTGTGCATAGTGATGCATTTGGACCTATATCAGTTCCATCAATAGGTAATTCTATGTACTATGCCTCATTTATAGATGAATTCTCGAGGAATACATGGATATATTTTCTCAAGAAGAAATATAAAGTCTTTGACAAGTTTAAAGAATTTAAGGCTCTGGTGGAAAATCATATAGATAAGAAGATCAAGGTGTTAAGGATAGATAATGGTGGAGTGTTTTGCAAGAAGTAATTTGAAGAGTTCTGTAAGAAGTGTGGTATAGCACGACAGAAGACTACTCCTTACACACATTAGAGAAATGGAGTTGAAAAGAGAATGAATATGACGTTGATGGAAAAGGCAAGAAGCATGCTCAGTGTCACTGGATTAGGGCAAGAATTCTGGACAGAGATAATAGATATTGCATGTTACTTGGTTAACATATCATGTTCATTAGCGTTGGAGGATAAGACTCCACATGAGGTATGGAATAGTAAGAAACCCTCTCTTTCACATCAAATGGTACTTGGATGTGATACATATGTACACGTTCCAAAGGAGAAAAGAAACAAGTTGGATATTAAATTTGAAAGGTGCATATTTATTCAGTATAAGGATGGTTTAAAAGGTTATAAGCTTTGAAACCTAGAAACAAGGAAGGTTGTGTAAAACTAAGATGTGGTGTTTAGAGAGGTGAAATATGTTCTTAGATATGAAGTCCTACCAAAATAACCTAAGAATATAGAGTTTTAATTAAAGGAGAAAGAATCAAAATCTTCAATAGAACATGAATAAAAATAGGAAGAGCCACAAACTCTAGTTTTGAGAAGGCCAATTCAAGAGATAAGGAGACCATAATGATATAGTCCATCTGCTTTCTATTCAATTTTTTATTTATCTATTACTAATGATGATCCCAGAACTGTCAATGATGCAATGGAGTTATAGGAGGGAAAACTATGGAAAGAGGACACGGTTGATGAAATGGCATCTTTGGACAAAGATGAGGTTTGAAATCTAGTGAATTTTTTGGATAGAAGGAGACCCATTGCAAGAAAAAGGGTTTTTTAAGAATAATATGTCTGCATAAGGCAAGGTGGAGAAACACAAAGCTTGACTGGTAGGAAAAGGTTATTCCCAGGTGTCAGGAATTTATTTCGGTGATATTTTTTCTACTCTTGCCAAGTTAGCTTCTATTAGATTAATTTTATTTGTTGTTGCTCCTTTTTATTTTGAGGTAGAATAGATGGATGTGAATACAACATTTATTCATGGGGATTTGGATGAAGAGATCTACATGAAGCAACAAGAAGGCTTTGTGGTGAAGGGCAAGAAAAATTGGCATGCATATTAAAAAGGTCTTTGTATGGGTTAAAAAATTCACCAAGGACATGGTATCAAAAATTTGATACATATATACAGGGACTTGGCATCACAAGAATAAAAGTGGTTCGTTGTGTGTATTCTAAATTAATTGGTGACTGTGTTATTTATTTGGTCTTGTATGTGGATGATAATTTTTTGGTTGGAAATGAAAAATAAACTATCCAGGATTTCAACACTCAATTGTCCTCCAAATTCGACATGAAGGGTCTGTTGTACTATACAACACCCCCCATTTGCTTTCACTAAATGGGGAACCTTTAAAATAAATAGAAATTTATAAGCTTGATTTTATCTTAGCCTAAGTCTAAAACTTTAGGAAATAAAGTTTTCTTTCCTTTTTCGCTTTGATTTTTGAGCGCTCATCACAAATCGCATAACTTACAAGTGAATAAGTTAAAACATAATAAATTGTTGCGAGCTGCGATATGTGCTACAATGTCTTTTCGAGCCATATAATATTCCTATTACAAATTCTTTAAACAACACTTTAAAAAGAAATCGCATTGCGCCTTTTAAAAAAAAATCAACTTATGAAAATTCGGTAAATATTGCGATGAGCCGGACCTGATGAATTAATAAAAGAAACAATCATAAAACTCTAAAAATACAATGATATGCATCAACATGATTCCTTAGTGCAATTCACATTTCACAACGAATAACCAAATGTAAATTTTATTGTCGCCTGGAAATTGTGACCTGCAATTTGCGAAGATCGCATTTCGTGAAATTCATCGGTGACTAAAAACATAACTAATGGTAACAGTTTAGAGTTGTGGTATGTGATATTGATACTTATTATTCAAGTGTGTGAAATGATTCAGATCTAATCAACCTGATATAAGATCTAACATCTTAAATTGATAGACTAAACATATTACGTAGACGCGTGTAAGAGATTTTATAGGAAGAATTATGGGTGATTAACAACATTTAATGGGAGTAAGGTTCGAAATATTGATATCTATTTCAAGCATGTTTTGAATAATTAAGCACTGGATTTGTGATTATATTGTTTTACATATATCCTTCTCTTCATTCATCTTAGATCTAAGTTTTCTCTGTTCACTTGAATTCAGGAAACCACCTAACAGAGTGAGGATAACTAGAACGACAAATAAAGGCAAGGAAATTGCCAAAACATCAGTTGTTGAAGACTTAGACATGTCTCCATTTTTCTTAGATACAAACTGCAACAAGGATTGTGGCAATTCCTCATGTGAAGAAATGTACCAACCCTTCGAGGATGAACAACCAAGGGTAATAGTCAAAATAGCTACAGCAGATGCATCAGTTTCCTCAAACCCATCTTATTTCGACGTCGCATGCTCATTTCTTTACAAAGTAGCAATGAGGCTGAAGATTCTCCACTACAAAGATATGGTAAAGTGAGTAATTGACCATAGTAACATAGCAGATAGGACATTTAAGAATTCAAAGCTGGATAATATTTGTTCATTCATTGCAGAAGATTTGAGGACAATGTACCACTTGCCCATGCCACAACAAAATTATGATAAGATTTTATCCAAAGCTTTACAAAGAAACATACAAACCTAATGAAAGTTATAAAGGGATGGAAGGATGACCAAGGCAAGCTGAAACGAGACAAACTCGAAATGTACCTGATAGCACAATTACGCTCCACTTATTGATATGGTGCTGGAATGTTATGTAGATTGTTTTCAAAGCAAGATACTACTAGGTTTTCTATAAAATGGGTCCCGTTAATTGACACAATTGTCAATTCATCAATTATGAATTGGGCGAATATCTTGTTTGATAATATGGACAAATATATCATGGATTATAGAAGTAAAAGAAGTGTTTCCTCTAGGGCCATACCCCACTTTTACATGAGTGCCTATGTCATGGACGTAATTTGATTTTGTTCAAGTTTTCTTACCATGGTATGCAAATGGACAACCCAAAACCCCACTCCAATCCATATTTACCATAGATCCATTTGGGAGTCAGATTTTCATTTACACTTTTATAAAATTTGCAATGGAGTCATGTTACCTATGCATCAGATTATATTTAATGAGAAAGCCCCTAGGATTTCTAAAGAGGCTAGTACAAACATTTTTCCCATTTCCAGATGGTTTTTCGAAGATAATTTCACCTATATCAGAGTTTTCAAGAGTTATGCTTCTCCCCGTGTCTTTCCCTATTATGTTCCTGATAATTTACTTGCTAGGAAAATTTCTTACCAACTTGTAGTAAGTGGTATTTATAAGCAACTCAAAGATTTCAAGGAGGCCATTTCACCTAATTTCCCTTTGCAGTGCGGTACTTTTTCACTTTTTGATATTGTTCATAGATTCAAGGAAGTTTCAAATATTAATTTATTAAATTTGGTTGTAATGCCAAAGAGGCCATATGACCCCAATGATGTGATTAAGAATTTCATCACTGAGATGAAATTGAAACCTTTTCTAAAAGAGATAGATATGTTTGATGATTTCCTTCAAGACATGGAGAAGTTCACAGATGTACTAAAAAATGCATCCAATCAGCTCAATCAAAATGAATTCGAAGCTTTCCAAACATATATAAATAAGAGACTGGAAAAAATTCCTCTGGATTTATTGTTTATTGAAGATGTCAACAGACCGACTCCAAGCATTAGCCTGGAAAATGAAGCCAAAGACATGTCTAAATATGAATCCCAAGGGAAATATAATCATGAGTCATGGAAATGACAACATAATTCTCATAATTTGGATCAATTTGATAATGAATCCGAAAACAATAATGAGAGCCCCAATAAAATAGTTGATAAAGTAATCAAAGGGATTGAAATGCAATCAAAAAAATGAATTAATGGAGTTGGATCATCTTCTCAAGAAATTCAACATATCTAAAATACACTTGATCAGGTAGAAAAATCTCAGCCAAAATATTTGAAGAATGAATGGGAAAAGTTTTCCAAGGCACTACAAATGCCACAACCAAATCCTAATACTGATCAACCTACTAGTTTTCAAACGCCAGAGCATTATCAAAAATTAATGGAAACTACAATTCCACTACAGCAGGTACCTAAAGCTCATGATCAAGAGATCATTCCGGCCTACCCTACAGAGCAAATTTTTTTACATATTCAAGAAATACCCTCATTGGATGTCTTCTACAGTCCTAATCATAAGGCTATAGTTAAGAGAAGAAAAAGGAGAAGAATGGATGATACATTTTCAAATATTACAAATGAATCTATTGCTGTTCTATGGAAGGATCCTTTGGCTAATCCTACTGAAAATTTAACCAAGCTATCACAGTTGCAGGGGCATATACTACTGCCAATATTGACAAGGTTACTAAAGTTCAATTGTTATTGAAGTAAAGAGAAGACAAAGTACAATAGTTAGATTAAGAGAAATTTAACTCCATCAGGCATATGGAATTGAAAATGTCTCAATTTCAAAAATATTTTGAAATATTAACTTTGCAGCATCAGGTGCAACTTATAGAGAAGGAAACACAACTTGAAGCAACAATGAACAAATTAAAAATCTAGCTTCAAGTAGAGAAATTCATAAAATAATCACTGGAAATGAATGCAAAGATAAAGAAGCAACTAGAAGTCTTTTTTCAAGAAGCTTCAATCACCAGCTCTTACTGTGATTCAAGTAAAATCCTGATCCAACAAGTGGCAAACAGGAGACTTGAGTGTGAGAAAATTGAAAAGAAGATTAATGTTTTCATTTAGTGCAAGCACTGACTCAGGAAAGAAAGCTGATCTACCTCAGATAGATAAATTTCACAAGGAAATTTTATTCAAGGATTGGGAAGTACAACTAAGTCAAGTAGAAAAGGTAGCAGCAAAAGCATCAAGATTAAATAATGAAATTACTGAATCTGTTAATGAATAGTTGTTGAAAGCTAAGATTATTAAAGAATCCACAACTGAAGTGCTCTCAAAACTCAAGTCATTAGAAGCAAAGTGGAAACAAGGGACAGAGATGCAGGAAGAAATGATTTAAAAAGAAAATAAGTTTGATCAAGAAAACTATTGGAATTTTCTGATCAAACCTTATCATCAGTGCCTAACCCTACAATCATTAATTGATTCAACAAATAATTCGCAGCCAACACTTTCAAATGCAGTATTTAAGGGCCAGATCAAATCAGGAATTTCGTAGCTAGCTCAGCTAAAGCCAATAGTGGATATTTTTCAACTTCGAGATCAAATGCACAAGGAGGATCAACACTCATAGCTATATTGTTACTTTATTTTCGTATATTTTAGTTTAAGTTTTCTTCTTACGAGGATGGTTGTTTGAAACCTCCTCTATTTTTATGTAATATTCTATTTTAAACATATTTTAGTTTAGCATTTAAAACCTTCTCATGCATTTAGAGAAGGGTCGAGAAATTTGTCAAAAACATTTGCAAATAATGCACTTTTGTAAGTTTGTAAATTATTTGATGGATTAATGGAATGAAATCTATTATCTTTTGACATTTGAATCAGTTTAATAGATTTTGTGCTATTGTACTCTTTAAATTTCTTGAAAGTGAAGAGGAGAAGAAAAATACTGTTACTTTATATGAGTAGGACTTCGTATATATGGTACTTTTACACGTTATATTAAGTTTTTCTTTCTAGATTGACAATTATCCATTTATTTTTCATTATATATTTGAACTATTATCATAAATGAATGTTAAATGCACTTTTGTGTGGATATTTGTCTATCATTTATTATCTAATATATAATCACACATATAAATGCGATATACATTTCACAATTATTTTAATTAAACTATTTTGTTAAAAGAATCATCTTTACATAATTTTCATCTCTTTCAATTGCTAAATAATCTTCATTAGTAATAGTTGGAAGATATCTTTTAAGATCGAATGAAGGAAGAAACACCCCGGGTATATAGTAGAATAGATAGTGTTAGATAAATGCATATGATAGATTAAAATAATTTCTCATTTGCATTTTATATAAACAAAACACACCCCAAAATCATCCTTATTGGGAAACTGGTCCCTTTATCCCCAGTCAGAGCCACCACACCAAACGGAAAAGGACATGCTCTAAGGGCTGGACTGGGTGGTTCTCCCCCATGTTTTTGCAACTGAATTATGGGGCCTCAAAATTTTGGCCCTATAAGGAGGGCCTGATTGTGAATGGAAAGAAGATATGATCAATATAAAATTCAATCTAAGAGTCTATCTCCCTCTAGATCCCCTTCAGCTTATAGAACATTAGCTAGATTTAAATCCTTAAGATCTAAAATTTAACATCGTTCTCCTACATCTCCTAGTGAAACTCAACCCATACTATCTCCATATTTTCATCGAAATTCCCCAGAAGTTCAGTCTTTGATAGAAACATTAGAGAGAGTAACCATTTCTGTTGAAAATTCTGAAACTTCTCAATCATCTGAGATTAGTGTTTCATCCTCTTGACAACCTAGAAGAATATTAACTCGAATAGAAACTCAAAAGACATGAATTACTCCTTTTGAATTTCCCATCGATACTTCTTGAAGGAAGATAAAGAATACTGAATCAAAGTCAATCACCAGCGAGGTCTTATCTAATAATCCACCCCATTCACCTCCATTGCCTCCACTCACCTCCACAAATTCCATTCAAACAATCACTGTTACTTTAACTAGTTCCAGTACACAAACTATTCCTCCTTCAACTAGTTCTAGCACTCAATCTGCCTCTTCTTCGACTCAAACTCAATCCATCACCTCCACCAAATGTACAACCATGGAACAATTCAGGGGCTGTACAAATTCCTGCTCCTCTTCATCCTCTCCCAAAGTACCCTAAAATATCCTTACCTAAATTTAATCCTGACGATGGCCTTCTAGCTGAAGAACACAATCATAATTACATGTTAGCCATTAATTTAAAGGAGGTGGTGAAAGAAGACTGTTTTGTAAGACTATTTCCATGTACTCTTATAGGATCTACAGGATATTGGTATTTTTCATTACCTTCCCGCTCTATAACTAGCTAGAATATGTTCGAAGAACAATTTTTAGCTAAGTTTGGAGATGGAAGAACCAATGCATCTCTCATCAACGATTTATCATATATAAAGGCTAAAATAGGGGAGAAAATAAAATATTTTAATTCAAGATTTAATAAGTTACTTAATAAAATTCGTGCTAAATTAGTTCCTAGTGTAGAAGTTCAAATTGAGTTCTATATTTCATCTTTCCCATCTAATATAGCCGTTTTTGTTGATAGAGAAAATTTTCCTACATTGGCAGAAAATATGAAGGAATCTTTATCTCTAGAAAAACACATAAACAATCTTGAAAAGAATAATTTCCAAGAAGAGAGGAAATAAAAGAAAGTATCCTTCAAAGATGATTAAAAAGAGAAGCCATCCAAATAGCCTTTTGATGTAGAAGGTTTTCAGAAATTTTTAAAGACTATGACAAATGAAATGGCAGATATCAAGAAACAAGTTGCTAAAAGTTCTAATTCAAAAAAGACTTTCAGACCCTTCAAGAAAAATCAGTCTTCTAATTCTCAACTACTCAATATCATTTCTAATGCTGAGTCTGATCAAGATACAGATGAAGAGAAAACAGAGGAAGAAGAAAATAAAGTAGAAGAAGAAGTTGAATTAAATAGAATGTGGGATTTTATCCTACCAAATGAGGAAAAACAACAAGCTTTACCTGTGATTACAAGGAGCAATAATACCACTGAAGTAATGCAGCTAAATCAGAAATAGAAGAATTCAACGCTTGCTAAAGATGCAATAGTAAGTAAAAAGTATACATCTAAGGCTACACAAATAAACCCTGCTACTTTAGATGTTCCACCTACTTCAAAGATCATGGTAGTGTCTGACACCATTGAGTATAATGTAGTTGAGGATATGAAAAATATGAGGGCCATAATTTCAATTCATGAACTTACTAAATTAAAATAGTAGCAAAAAATCTTACTCAAAGATTTAAATGCAGTTCCTACTTCAACCTTACCTTCTCAAGCAGTAGTCCAAGCTGCTAATCAAATGGGTAAACCTCCTTCTCCTTCAACTAAAATAGATGCTACAGATTTGATTATGATAGGTGATCAATCCATCTCTCATACTCCTCCATTTATTTTAACCTATTATATCTATAATAAAAACTTCCATAATTTTTTAATAGACTCAGGGGATTCCTCTAATATCATGTCAAAATCAGTATGTGCTAAGTTGAACATAACTCCTCAAAGTTCTCCTATTCATATAGTACAACTTTATAGAACTAAAGTAGAGGTTGTAGGAGAAATAATTATGTCTCTATCAGATTTTCATCAAACCCTAAGGTTGCCCAGATAATTGATATATTGGTGGCTAATATTCCTGAGATTTACGGTTTACTGTTAAGTAGAGACTGGTCTGAAAAACTTCATGGATATTTTGCAACAGACTGGTCGCATATGTGGCTACCACACAATGTAAAGCCAAATCAAATCCGGGTAGACCGAGAGAAATTCATGAATCATAGAGTCACTGATATTGAAGGGATAGATGAGCCAATGACATTCAATAATAATATTATTGGAAATTACTCGACAAAATCATTTCTTGGAAATTTTAATTCTCAACCGTCATCCATTTTCGATAATGCAGTTATCTCTCAAATCGAGAATTTTTCCTAGATAGATACTTCTAAATGTAAATGTTTTGTAGATAAACCAATATATAATTCTTTATTTTGACGGCTCTAAATTAGAAGATGGTGCAGGAGCTGGTTGTATTTCAATAAGCCCAGAAGGAGAAAAAACCATGTTAGCTTGCAGAATTGAATGCAATTGCACAAACAATATAACAGGATACAAAGCATTAATCAAAGGTTTGTATAAATAAATTCTTCTTGACATCAAATATCTGAATTTCCTAGGAGATTCAGAAATTATTGTCAAACAAGTAAGAAATACCATCCATTTTCATTCTGGACATTTAAATCATTACCAATAATTAGTCTAGGAATTGACTACTTATTTCTTAGCTTTCAATATTTCTTCCGTACCCAGAATTCAAAAAGCCAGTGGAGATTTATAGGCTAATGTAGCATCAAAATTAATTCCATCTCAAGGATTTAGTCTCGATAGATTTTCCATTGAATTTATTTTTAGACCATTTGTTCCTGACAATATTACCAATTGGATAGTATTTAATAATGATTATGATATCATAGATTTCCTTACATCTGAAGGATCTTATGATAATCAAATTATATATGAAAATGAACATGACACTTAGATAAAGGAAGAACAAGATGAAAGTCCAATTCCTAAGTCAGTTGTCAAATTAGAAGACCTTTATGATCTAAAATATAGGTTTAAAAGAGTTACTAATTCTAAAACTCAAAGTTCAACCTTAAGATTTGAGTTAATAAATATGCAACTGATGATAAACCACAAAATGTCAATTTAGGTCTTGGTCTATATTCTGATGAAAGATTATCATTTGTCAAGTTATTAAGAACTTACACAAGTGTTTTTTCTTAGGATTAGATTGATCTTAAAACATATGACACTTATGTTATTCAACACACTATTCCTATGATTTCAGAAGAAAAAAATATACAGCAAAAGTTGAGGAAAATTCATGCAAATCTTGAAACTCAAATAAAACAGAGTAGAACAAACTCCTCAAAGCAAATATCATCTTTTGAGTTGGACATTCTAAATGGGTTTCAAATATGGTTCATGTCAGGAAGAAAAATGGTGACATTAGGATTTGTATCGATTTTAGAAATTTGAACAAAGCATGTCAGAAAGACAATTTTCCATTACCAACCTTGGAAAAAGTGATGCAAATAGTAGCTGGTTCTGAACTTATGTTGTTTCTAGATGGATTTTTAGGATATAACCAAATCCTCATACATCAAGATGACAGATTAAAGACCACATTCAGGACTAAGTGGGGAACTTATGCTTGTCAAAAGATGCCATTTGGGTTAGAAAATGAAAGTTCCACTTTTCAAAGAACCATGGACACATATTTTAGAGGACTCATAAACAAATCAATGGTTATTTATCTAGATGACATTACAGTCTTTTCTAGAAAAGCAACCAATCATGTAAAAATTATGGAATTTCATTAAACCCAAAGAAGTCATATTTTGATTTAGATGAAGGAAAAATTTTAGGATTCATTGTGTCTAAGAGAGGTTTCTATATTGATCCTGAAAGAATCGAAGATATTAAACGAATTCCTTTCCCTCATAAAAAGAAAACTATGCAGTTGTTTCTTGGATAGATAATTTTTTTAAAAACATTTGCCCCTAAATTTTCGTAAATAGTATTACCTTTGCAAACCATGATTAAGAAAAAATCAATCTTTAAGTGGGGACATAATGAAAGAGAAGAATTTAATTTAATCAAACAATCCATTATCAATGCTCCATTTCTGACTACCCCCAATTTTCTTAATCCTTTTACTTTATATACCTTCTCATCAGATACATCTTATGATGTTGTTCTTACATAGCTTAATGACCAACAAATTGAAGCACCAATATAATTTTTTAGTTCCAATTTGCAAGGCACAAAACTAAATTATTCATCTGTTGAGAAATAAGCATTTACTATATTTAAAGCTATAAAGCATTTTAGGCCATTTCTCCTCAAAACTCACACCAAAATAATAGTTTTTTTATCTGTAGTGAGACAAATATTGATGCAAAGAGAATTAGGAGAGAAAAGGGCTAATTGGGTTATTTCTTTACAAGAATATGATGCAGAAATTAGACCTTCTAAAATTGTTAGAGGTCAAGTTTTTTGCAAAATGCTAACATGAGCATCCCATTTATCATCAGAGGCATATTCAGATAATAATGTGCAAATATCATAGGTAAGCCTCAACGATGTGCAATCTCAATACGTTGATCTCAAGTTTTATTTGAAAAATGGATATGCCCCATTTCAACTCAGTTATAAAACAAAACGTGATTTGAAATTAAAGGTCAAGCAATATGAAATAATCAATGATGTATTTCTTAGAAGAAACTTTGATTCTGTGTTATTAAGATGGTTAGAGAAAACTGAAGCATAAAAAGTTTTGCAGGAACTCTATGATGGGCCAACTGGAGGACATTTTGGAGGAAATACAATAGCACATAAAATCTTGCATGCAAGTTACTATTGGCCTAAACTTTTCAAAGATTCTCATGAATATACAAGAAAATGCAAAGTTTTTCAAAGTGCATTCGGAAGAAAAAGGAAACCATCTTTCCCATTACATCCAATTAATATCGAACAACCATTTGAGCGATGGGGATTAGATATAATAGGTGAGATCATTCCTAACTCTTCCAAACAACATAAATATATTCTCACAGCTACAAATTATTTTACTAAATGGGTGGAGGCAATTCCACTAAAGGTAGTCAACTCTGAGAATATTATTGAATTCATTGATCAATTTATCATAACTAGGTTCGGTTTACCCACTGCCTTAATGTTAAATAATGCATATTATTTATCAAGAGATGCTATGATATAATTTGCAATCAAACAAGGTTTTACACTTAAGTATTCTGCTAATTATTATCCGCAAGTAAATGGTTTAGTAGAATCCAGAAATAAAAACCTTAGTAGAATCATTAAACGAATTGTTGACCAGAACTAATGAAATTTCCACAAATAATTAACGTTTGTTCTTTGGGTAGATCGAATAACTCAGAATGCCTGCATTGGCACTTCTCCATTCAATCTTGTTTATGGAAAAGAAGTTGTTCTTCCTACCAATGTAGTTATTAATTCTCTTGCCTTAGTTCAATTTATTGATGAATCCCCTTCTTCTTCCTTGCAAATAAGATAATTTCAAATCCTTACGCTTGAAGAAGAAATAGAAAAAGACAAAGTTATTCATGCACATCATCAACATATAGCAAAAGCTTCATTTCTTCAACTTTTGTCACTCTGAAAAACTTTTAAATTGGTGATCTATTATTGAAATGGGAAGAAGCACATGAGGAAAAAGGTAAACACACCAAATTTCAAAGACTGTGGCTAGGTCCATTTCAAATCATTGAAGAAATAGGCCCATCAACATTTTTATTGCAAGATCTATCAGGAAAAAGAGATTATTTTCTTGTTAATGGGCAGATTTTAAAGAAATACTTTTCATAGCAGGTAACCCCTACTATTCTCTGTATATTACTGTCTTTTCCTTTCCTTAAGAAAATAAATTTGCATAGCATTGATTTTTGGCTTTTCAAGTAAACATATCATAAAATATTTTTGATTTATTGCTTATAGAAATACAAATATTTAAGGAAACAGTCAAAAGATCCGAGTATCAAATAGATCATATTTTACTAAAAGATGAAATTTCACTGAAGTTACTTGTTCTCTGATGAGCTCTCATCTTTATAAAGCATGGTTACTATGTTATTAGTCAAGAAAATAATATTTAACATAGTAAAGAATATTTTACATATAAGAAATCTTAAAAATCTAAAAATTATCATCAAGAATCCTCAAAAGGACCAATGATTCACCTCATCTGGGAAACTTATAAATTTATAGAAAGAAATTCAAAAAATTATGTTGAAAAGCTTAGAAGATAATAAGTCTCATCAAGAGCTTCTTTACCATGTTCATAGGGAAATAGTTGAACTGACATTACAATTACTGCCTACCAAAAGAGGGTAATGACCTGAGATTATATCAAAAATAACAAGGGGTATTATCAAGAGCCAAGTTGATTAGTTTAATTACAACCAGTGAATGGCATTGTCAATATTTGGTTACCAAGCCAAGACAATGGCTTTTAAGTAAATAAAAATACAACAATGTATATATACATACATACATACACACACACACACATATATATATATATAGAAAAAAATTTCTAAAAGAGATCAAGTATACAAAGTTGAATTTATTTTTGAATATTGTAAGAATCACTAGATGGGACAATGAATCATTGCAAGGTAAAAGATAACCATGCCAAACGCTTCAATTTCCTATTGGATCAGAGGCTCTACCTGTGATAACAGAGTATATATTTATAAAGCTAATTTGCAAGAGCCACTTGCTTCATCATTTTGAACTTAGTAAAGATTGATATAGATACTCATTCTTTATTTTTTAAAAAGGAATTCTTATGAATTGTAATTAAGAGAGATTTTATTGCTTAGTGAAATATTATTTATTGAAATTCATTCCTGCAACTATTTTTATTTTGAAAAAGGTTTTAGAAATTTCAAAAAACTAATCAAAGATAGTTGGTTCTCCCAAGTGAGTCTCCAATTTTTGTACTATACAACACCCCCCATTTACTTTCACTAAATGGGGACACTTTAAAATAAATATATAAGCTTGATTTTATCTTAGCCTAAGTCTAAAAATTTAGCAAATAAAGTTTTCTTTCCCTTTTCTCTTTAATTTCTGAGCTCTCATCACAAATCGCATAACTTACAAGTGAATAAGTTAAAACATAATAAAGTGTTGTGAGCCATGATATGTACTACAACATTTTTTTGAGTCATATAAAATTCCCGTTACAAATTCTTTAAATGCCGCTTTAAAGAGAAATTGCTTCGCGCCTTTTAAAAAAACAATCAACTTATCAAAATTCAGTAGAGATTGCAATGAGTCGGACTCGATGAATTAATCGGTGACTAAAAACATAACTAATGGTAATGGTTTAGAGTTGCGATATGTGATATTGATATTTATTATTAAGTGTGTAAAATTATTCATATATAATCAACCGGATATAAGATATAACATCTTAAATTGATAGACTAGATATATTATGTAAAGGTGTGTAATAGATTTGATAGGAAGAATTATGGGTGATTAACGACATTTAATGGGAGTAAGGTTCGAAAGATTGATATCTACTTCGAGTGTGTTTTTAATAATTGAGCACCAGATTTGTGATTATATTGTTTTACACCTATCCTTCTCTTCATTCATCTTAGATCTAAGTTTTCTCTATTCACTTGAATTTAGGAAACCGCCTAACGGAGTGAGTATAACTGGAATGACAAAGAAAGGAAAGGAAATTTCCCAAACATCAGTTGTTGAAGACTCAAACATGTCTACATTATTCTCAGATACGACTTGCAAAAAAGATTGCGACAGTTCCTAATGGGAAGCAATGTACCAACTCTTCGAGGATGAACAACCAAGGGTAATAGTAAAAATAGCTATAGTAGACGCGTCAGTTTCCTCAGACCCATATTATTTCGATGTCGTATGCTCATTTCTTCACAAAGTAGAAATGAGGCCGAAGATTCTCCCCTACACAGATATGGTAAAGTGGGTAATTGACCACCTTAACATAGCAGATAGGAAATTTAAGGATTGAACGCTGAAGAATATTGGTTCATTCACTGCATAAGATTTGAGGACAATGTACCACTTACCCATGCCACAACAAAATTATGACAAAGATTTTGTCCAAAGATTTACAAAGAAACATATGGAGCTGATGAAATTTATAAAGGTATCGAAGGATGACCAAGGCAAGCTGAAAAGAGACAAACTCGGCATATACCCGATAGCACAATTACCCTCTCCTTATTGCTATGTTGCTAGAATGTTATGTAGATTGTTTGCAAAGCCAGATAATACTAGGTTTTCTATAGACTGGGTCTCGTTAATTTATGTAATCGTCAATTCTTCAATTATGAATTGGGAAAATATCTTGTCTAATAATATGGCCAGAAATATGATGGATTATAGAAGTAAAATAAGTGTTTCCTCTAGGGCCATACCCCTCTTTTATATGAGTGTCTATGTCATGGACGTAATTTTCTTTTGTTCAAGTTTTATATGATGGGATGGAAATGGAGAACCCAAGACCCCACTCCAATCCATATTTACCACAGAGCCCTTTGGGATTCAGATTTTCATTTACACTTTTATAAAATTTTCAATGGAGTCATGTTACCTATGCATCAGATTATATTTAATAAGAAAGCCCCTAGGATTTCCAAAGAGGCTAGTATAGAGATTTTTCCCATTTCTAGATGGTTTTCCGAAGAGAATTTCACCTATATCATAGTTTTCAGGAGTTATGCTTCTCCCTACACCTTGCCCTATTATGTTCCTGATAAGATACTTGCTAGGGAAATTGCTTACCAACTTGGAGTAAGTGGTATTTCTAAGAAACTCAAAGATGCCAAGAAGGCCATTTAGCCTAATTTCCCTTTGTAGTGTGGTGCTTTTGCACTTTTTGATATTGGTCATACATTCAAGGAGGTTTCAAATATTACTTTATTAAATTTGGCTATAATGCCAAAGAGGCCATACGACCCCAATGATGTGATTAAGAATTTCACCACTAAGCTAAAATTGAAATATTTTCTAAAAGATATAAATATGTTTGATGATTTATTTCAAGGCATGGATAAGTTCACAGATGTACTACAAAATGCATCGAGTTAGCTTAATGAAAATGACTTTGAAGCTTTCCAAACATATAGAAATAAGAGACTGAAAAGAATTCCTTTGGATTTATTGTTTATTGAATATGTCAACAGACTGACTCAAAGCATTAGTGTGGACATTGAAGCCAAATACATGTCTAAAGATGAATCCCAAGGGAAATATAATCACAATTTAGGTAAATCACACCATAATTCTCATCATTCGGATCACCCTGAGAATGAATCCGAAAACAGGAATGACAGCCCCGATAAAATAATTTATAAAGGAATCAGAGGGATTGAAATGCAAGCAGAAAAATGAATTAATGTAGCTAGATCATCTTATCAATAAATTCAGCATATCCAAAATACACCTAATCAGGAAAAAAAATATCATCCAAAAGATTTAAAGAATGAATGGGAAATTTTTTCCAAGGCACTACAAATGCCACAACCAAATCCTAATACCGATCAATCTACTAGTTTTCAAACGTGAGAGAATTCTCAAAAACTAATGGAAACTGTAATTCCACTACAGTAGGTACCTGAAGCTCATGATCAAGAGATCATTTTGGCCTACCCTACAAAGTAGAGTGTTTTACAGATTGAAGAAATACCCTCACTGGATGTCTTCTACAATACTAATCATAAGGTTGTAGTTGAGAGAAGAAAAAGGAGAAGAATGGATGATCTAGTTTCAAATCTTATGAATGAATCTATTGACGTTCTATGGAAGGATCCTCTGGCTAACCCCCATGAACATTTAACCAAGCTATCATAGTTTGCAGGGGCATATGCTACTGCCAATATTGGAAAGGCTACTAAAGTTCAATTGTTACTGAAGCAAAGAGAAGAGAAATTTCAATAGTTATAGAGACCGTTAGAGCAAGAAAAAATTAACTCCAGCAGGTAGATGGAATTGAAAATGTCTCAATGTCAAAACAATTTTGAAATATTAACTTTGCATCATCAGGTGCAACTTACAGAGAAGGAAATGCAACTTGAAGCAATAATGAAGAAATTAAAAAGCCAGCCTCAAGTAGAGAAATTCATAAAAAATTCACTGGAAATTAATGCAAAGATAAAGCAACAACAAAAAGTGTTTTGTCAACAAGCTTCAATCACCAACGCTTAATGTGATTCAAGTAAAATCCTGATCCAGCAAGTGGCTAACAGGAGACTTGAGTGTGAGAAAATTGAAAAGAATATTAATGAGTTCATTCTGTGGCAAGCATCTGACTCAGGAAAGAAAACTGATCTACCTCAGATAGATAAATTTCATAACGAAATTTTATTTAAGGATTGGGAAGTACAGCTAAGTCAAGCAAAAAATGCAGTGGAAAAAGCATCAAGATTAACAAATGAAATTACTGAATCTGTTAATGAATAGTTGTTGAAATATGAGCTTATTAAATAATCCACAACTGAAGTGCTCTTAGGACTCAAGTCATTAGAAGCACAGTGGAAATAAAGGACATAGATGCAGGAAGAAATGATTAAAAAAGTAAATAAGTTTGATCAAGAAAATTATTGGAATTTTCTGATCAAACCTTATCATCAGTGCCTAACCCTGAAGTCATTAACTGATTCAACAAATAATTCATAGCCAAAACTTTCGGATGCAGTATTCAAGGGCCAAATCAGATCAGGAATGTTGCAGCCAACTAAGCTAAATCCAATGGTGGATATTTTCCAGCTTCGAGATCAAATGAACAAGGAGGATCAACACTCATAGTTATATTGTTACTTTATTTTCCTAGATTGTAGTTTAAGTTTTCTTTTTACGAGGATGGTTGTTTGAAACCTCATCTATTTTTATGTAATATTCTATTTTAAACATATTGTAGTTTAGTATTTAAAATCTTCTCATGCATTTAAATAAGGGCCCGGAAATTTTTCAAATTTTTTTGCAAAGAATGCACTTCTGTAAGTTTGTAAATGCTTTGATGGATTAATGGAACGAAATATGTAATCTTTTGAAATTTGAAGTTGTTTAACTGATGTTGCACTATTGTACTCTTTAAATTGCTTGAAAGTGAAGAGGAGCAGAAAACTACTATCATTTTATATGAGTAGGACTTTGTATATATGGTACTTCTACATGTTATATTAAGCTCTTATTTCTAGATTGATAGTTATATTTTTATTTTGCATTATATATTTGAACGATTATCATAAATGAATGTTAAATGCACTTCTGTATTGATATTTGTCTATGATTTCTTATCTGATATATAATCACACATATAAATGTGATATACATTTCACAATTATTTTAATTAAACTATTTTTTAAAAGAATCATCTTTACATAAGTTTAATCTCTTTCAACTGTTAAATAATCTTCATTACTAATAGTTGGAAGATATATTTTAAGATCGCACGAAGGAAGAAACACCCCAGGTATATAGTAGAATAGATAGTGTTAGATAAATTCATATGATAGATTAAAATCATTTCTCATTTTCATGTTATATAAACAAAACACACCCCAAAATCATCCTTATTGGGAAACTTGTCCCTTTATCCCCAGTCAGAGCCACCAAACCAAACAGAAAAGGATTTGCTCTAAGGTCTGAACTAGGTGGTTTTCCCCCATGTTGTTGCAATGGAATTCCGAGTCCTCAGTAGGATATTGGTGTTGAAAACTATATTTTAGGCATGGAAATTAAACAAGATGAGGCAAAGAGGAAGCTCTGGTTAAACCAAAGGAAGTATGTCGAGACAATATTGCGAAGGTTTAATATGCAAGATAGTAAATCAGTGAAGGTTCCTATTCCTGTAGGTGTAAATTTATCTCTTGAACAATGTCCCCAGACACAAGAAGAGGAAGAGCACATGTCCCTTATTACATAAGCAAGTGCAGTTGGTAGTTTGATGTATGCAATGGTTTTTACTAGACTATAAATTGCACATGAAGTGGTACTATTGAGAAGTTTTATGTCAAAACCAAGTAAGGAGAATTGGATTACAATAAAGTGGGTTTTCAAGTATTTGTGTGGCACTACTAATTATGGTTTGTGCCACTAAGGAATACCAAGATTGGAAATTTCTTTAGAGATATGTCACTTTGTTGATGCAGACTAGGCTGGAGATCTAGATCGGAGAAGAGTTTCAAGTGGGTATGTGTTTAACATATTTGGAGGCGAAGTTTGTTGGATGAGAAAAATTAAGTCTGCAATGGATCTTTCAACTACAAGAGGTTCAATACATGACAACCACCCATGCTAGCAAGGAAGTAATTTGGTTGTAGAGATTTTGTTCAAGTATGGAGTTGCTACAGTGAGAAATAACGATAGACTGTGACAACCAAAGTGAAATTTTCTTAGGAAAGAACCCTACTTATAATTAAAATAAAAATAACAATGATGTTTAGAATAACTTTGTGAGGGATACGGTTGAGGATAAAAATGTTTTTCAGGTAAAAGTGGACACTTTGAAGAATGTTGTAGATGCATTAATGAAGTCTATGAGCACTGAGAAGTTTTTTTGGTGTAGAGACACAATGGGTGTTGCAAGGTTGGACCAATGACTAAGCTCTCCTATACTCCCTTATGTGGAAAGAAAAAAACAAGTGGGGAAATTCTTATTGTGTGTCATATTATTTACATGACCAATCAGATGCATTATACAATGCGTGGGGCTTATTGGGGGGGTGGTAGCCCCACTACACAGGTTCTCGAGCTGTGCCTTGGGATTTTTTTTTTTTAATGCGGACCCAAGGATGGGGGGCAGACCCAAAGATAGTGGGCAGAACTACCCATGGTATTGTGCATGGGTTTTTCACATGGCCCTTGGGCATGATCATTTTTTAGCCCATGGTATTTTGTAGATCTGGTCAAGGGAACTACGGTTATATTCTAATATAGAGTTAATAGATCAGGGTTTATGAATACTTCGATATGTATATATGCATTGTAACATTGAAAGCAATATAATGAAAAAACAATCTGGTAGTCATGGTTTTGGGATCTAGGGGAAAATATCTGTATATATTTTTTTATGTTCTTTCCATTGTATATTTTCTATTTTAAAAGTTCGTTTGCAGATAATTTTTGTTTAGGGTTAAAATCTAGACTACATGACCATAGAATGATATGAACCAAATATATATTTTATCCAATCACATCCAAGAAATATTCCAAGCATTAATGGGGGATCTAATTAAACAAATAAAAAAAACCAAACTAGGGATTCTAGAGACTAGAACACCTAGAACCTCAACCAATGATTTAACCTCACAGTTTGATTCAACCTCACGGTTGGACACCATTAACCATCACTACATCGGTCTCTACCCAAGCTATCCAAGGCTCTAGAGTGTTTTTTATAACAAAGGCTTCCAGGAATAGTAAATTAACCCATAGGTGCTACCGATCTCCAAAGAATTTGTCCAAGCAGGGCTTCGAGGACTAGTAACTTAACCCACCAAGGGATTCAAAGTGTTTTTCCAACAAAGGCTTCCAAAACTAGTAACTCAACCCAAGTTGTTACAGGAATTATAAATAATTTTTCCAACCAAGTCTCCATGAACTAATAACTCAACTCACAGCTATAGGAACATGAAAACCAAGCATAAAACAAAAGCAAATAAACCCACAACACCATGCCTATCCATGAAATGGGTGATCCTCTATGTCAATAACATACCATAACCAAGAAACCACTTTCATGTGCCATGCATGCAAAAACTAGCAAGGAAATCATACATGCAACTTGATACCTTCATGCAAAGCTCATTGTAGTTGATGATAGAGATGTACTCTTGTTCTTTCCTACTCTTATTTTTCCTTCTTGATCCAAATCCCAAGTATTCCACACTCCTCCAATAGTGCTCCAAGAAAAATATAAGTGTCCAAGAGTATGCAAGAGAGAGAATAGAGAGAGAGCTTCAAAGCTAAACTAACATAAGGTTGCATATTGATCCTCAGAAGCCTTTTTATTAATGAGGTACCTATTTTCTTCATTTTCCATTATTTTTCCTTAATTTTCCTCCTCACATGGAACTTGTGACCCTTCACCTTCCTTTTCTCCTATTTTCCATTATTTTCATAAATAAAATGTCAATTAATGCCTCATGCCTTTCCATAGCCTTTACCATTTCCTTTTCCAATTTCCATAGCTATTAATTAATCATAAGTGATCCCCATCACTATGTTTTCTCCCAACATTCATCTTGGAATACGTGTCCCATGACTTTGGTTATTATTTTTCCATTATTATATTTATTACATGGATTTTTTCCAGGGTTGTTACAATAGATATTGTGTGTGAAAAACTGATCAATTCCCTTCATATCAGAATACTCCCAAGAAAAGGCTTGTTTATATTTCTAAAGAACTTGGATTAGTTTTTCACGCTCAAGGTCATCAAAACTGGCATTAATATTTGTTGAGGAGGTAAATCCCCTTGGCAGAAAAAGGTGATCCCACTAGCCCTAGATTGGGTCTAGCAATAATCGAATCACACAATGATGTTGGTTCCTAGTTACAAGAAAGATGAAGATCATGATCAGTATCCTACCTCGAATCCCACGGTGTCGTTGTCAATGAAGAAGCGGTGCTCCTAGTCCCTAGCATGACAGATCAAAATCCTTCCATTCGTCACATCTGGACACTTGTACACACGTGGAGAAACAATGACATAAAATGTAATACTTAATGCATGTAACTATATATCAGTCAGAGAATATATAATTCATTGCATTACATAAAAGAGTAAACACAAGAATGGAACCAAAATAAGAGTCGCTTATATTATAAATGACAAAAGGGAGATTACAACCAAATGCTCTGATGCTATGATCTTCCTTCTGCAGGGTTTGCAGTGGAGCGTGTCTCAAAAAATCCTGTTAGGAATTTGGACGAAGCTCTCTCTCTTACAGGATTCTCTTCAGCTTAGCTCTCAATAGTTGCTCAGTTATAGTTTCCTTCCTACCAGTTTAGCTAGCTTGCTAATGGAGAGGGAAAGCTTTTATATATGGAGGAAGGGACGTTGGGATCCCTATAATCATGGGATAGGTCCTATCTCTTAGGAAGGTTCCATGAGAGGTGGAAAACCACTTCCTATACATGGAGATCCGGAGCCAAACCACTCAACTCCTTTTGATGATTCATTCTGGAGTTTGTTAGAATCAAACTTCCACCATTTAATTTTAAAAAAAATCCCTTAATAAGCTTGGCATGAGTGAAACATAGGGACAGAGCACCATTTGGCACGCCCTCTAGTGTGGATTTCCCCCATTGGCACGAGGGATGAACTGGCTAGTCGCACCAAGGCTAAAACATCTGTTTTTAGGGTTTTTTAAAGGAAATTTTCTTCAGGAGAATGTTTTTCCTTATGCAGGAGGATGCCATGAAGGTGTTTTCAGGACATTTTACTGCTCACAAGTCACGGGAATAGTCCTCCAATGTACAAGATGAGGGATTGCAGGGATGGTGAAAAAATGCTGTGTAACAGATGCCCCCTAAAGCATGAGGTACGAGAGAGAGGGAGGGGTTAAATGCTTTATGAGAACACGCCCAACTGAAAAAACTACCATCGGAAGACCTGAAAATACAAATAAAACTGATATATTTGATACATTATATGTGGTATGGGCGCAGCCATCCATAATAAAGTGTACAATAACCAGGATCCAAGGCATGGACGCAGCCATCCAGCAAAGAAGGATCAACAAGTAGACTTAGGTATGGTCGTAGCCATCCAATCAAATGAGTCATGTAACCAATCATGATAATCCATAAATAATCCTTAGCCTGGATTTTATCAGACAAGATCCAGGGTCTTGCGCTCCATCTCGACCCGAACAGAGTACAAGTCCGAGCATGTGAATAAGTGAGCTGAAGTCAAACATGCAAGAACATCGTCTAATTACCAGCCAATAATGAAAGCCATTAACAAACACGAGAGAAACCAGCAATAATGAGGATGTCCCTCAAGGTACTACAGGTACAATCCACGGAATGTGAACAATGAGCTGGTGACGAACACCTGCACAATCATTTGATCAAAGGCCAATAATGAAACCTTGTGTCGAAGAACCTGCCATTGAGGCATGCAGGCTCCAAGGTACCTGAAGGGAGTCTCTAGATCAGCTTCCTGGATAATGAGCTGAAGTTGACAGGAAGTGACCTTGATCGAAGGTGGGCCATAGTGTTTCCTAGATCATTGACACGAGACAGAGGAACATGATGTTTGTGAATCAAGATCAATAGAGAATCAGAGGGAGGCTGAAAACTACAGAGGCCAACTTCTCTTGAAAATATCGGCGGCACGACACTGGATTTGGAAGTATTTGACATCAAAGGATCTAAGGTCATAATGATGTGGTAAAGAGTACATGAGCAGTCAAAAAATATTACCCAAACCCACGGAGGAAAGAAGATAACGAGATGAGATGTCCCCAACCTGACACGAATGCAGACAAGTGCCATGTTCAAGAGTGACATACTGCCGACACGACGGTGATACTGGTTCCATTTTCCCCCACCATTCCTGGCGAGTACCCCAATTATTTTTGGAAACAAGCTTGAAGGGGATAGCATATGTTTGCGATATAAGTTTGTCCTTTAGAAAAATCCGAGCTAGTACATTTAACGAGCCCTAGGAAGGAGGAACTCGAGTAACGTCATTACGAAGGAGTCCGATGTCATCAGTTTTTAATGAGTCTAACAAAGGAAAACTCAGCATATTTTCATGTTTAGAGAGTTTGAAAAGACAACGGAAAAGAAAACTCTAGCAGTCCCTTTTCATAAATAGTCCCATAGATCCGAAAAGGTAGAAAACTATGTCTGAGAGAACCTCCTAGTCATGATAGGCTTGGGTATTCCTTTTTCGTAAATAATCTATCCCAGCCTGAAAAGGGGTAAACGTATACTGGGTAGATGTCATTTCATAGCCAATTTAACGAGCTCAAAATGATAAGTGACTCGATGATCTTTTCATTTTTAGAGAGTCAGAAAAGAGCTGAAAGGTGACTCTAGTAGTGAATTTTTCATGTTTTTACCAAGTCTGAAAAAGCATAAAATACAACTCATGTCATCATCCTAATCGTGTGAAAACCTGTCCCTGCACAAAAAGCAAGTGTAAAACCCATTTTTCGACAAAACATAGTGAAATATTGAAAAAACAAGTCTCAAAACCTAAATTTGATTTGGAAAAGTTATAAATATGACTAATAGTAAAAAAATATTTACTTTTTACCTTTTTACCTTTGTGCAGAGCGATAGTGAGTTATTCCCATGCGATATTGCGGCAACGATCATAGAAAATCCAGTGCACTATTCCAAATCTCGTCTTTTCTAGGTAAGAGCCACTCCCATTAGCCATTTTTTAAGCCATATTTCATAGATTTTCGTTGTCATTTGGCATCCCTGAGGGGAGGATTTGAAAAACTATGGCTTCCGTGGTTAGCGCGGGTATCAAGCACAGACTCGCACCAATCGATCTCTTTTTGCAAATGGGCCACGCCAGGTGGCACAATTTTCATCAGAACAGCCGTGCCAACCACGCAACCCAATATTCCGCTCAAAATTAACAAAAATTGAGCCAATTAATTTTCATTTTAAATGCCCAAGGGATCTTACAATGTGCTTATGACCAATTTGATGCACGTATAAAGCAAAAATGGTGATTGAATGGAAAGAAAGGGAGCACAGTGAAGAAGATGAGTTGGCAATGGAGAATGAGCAATGCATGAGTGCTCTTCGAAATTGCGGGTTAAAGAAATTCTTCTTAACACCATGTATCAGGGCTCAACTCGAATTATTACAATATTTGATAAGTATCTGGGATGAGTAAGAAGGGAAGTTTAAACTTCGAGATCAAGTACTTGAACTCGAGGTGTTTGATGTCTACTTCATCACTGGACTGTCACGCAGAGGTCCAGTTCAGATTATGACAGGCACTAGGCCTTCTGGTGAAAAAATGTCGATGGTCATGGAGAGGGTGTGCCCAAGGGCACAAACAGGACCAGGTAGTGGCAAATTCGACATCCATACTATTCCTAATCTAGCACTCAGAATGGTGCTACATACCATTATACGGGCTACGAGGTCGCAGGCACTGCATGAGGCTACCAAAACATAGCTCCTCCTGGCGTCAGAGTGCATGAATCCGACAGTGTTTGACTGGGCCACAGCCGTGACTATGAACATCAAATGGAAATTGACCAAAAGCAAAAAGGCCAAACTGAAGCAGTTTGGGTACGGGTCAATCTTGGTATCGTTCTTCCTAGAATGGTTACCTATCTTCCAGGGCCAGGGGGCGATAGACCCAGATCCATCATTGAGAGAGCCATGGATGGCTTGATGGGCAGCATTAATGCCCAAGGCAGGGGGCAGCCAGCAAATTTCATGGCAGCCCGAGTTATTTGGATGGCTCTAGTGACAGTTGATCATCGTAGAGGACTGGCCCTATGCGGGCACTGATTTCACTGGAGACCCAGACCTTCCGCTGCCGGAAGGAGAGGACTGGGTTGAGGAGCTGGGTAAGGCTCTTTTTTATTTTTATAAGTTTTATGATTTTTTAGTATACATGTATGTTCTAACAGTTGGTCCTATATTTCTGCAGATGTTGGCCTAGAGAGGCTGTTGGGATGTCAACGATAGGGAGGAGGACTCCGCTCGCTTACAACCCTCAAGGTGAGGGGGGCGAGGGGGACGCACTGGAACATAACCTTGAGGGGATTGCTCGTGGGGTTTCAGACTATGCTCGCCTAGCTGATATCCCTATGGCTTACCAGAGGCACACCGTAGGGGTGCCGAGTCGCCTCCACTGCTTACTGAGGCGGTTGGTGTGGGAAGTGACATGCTACCATGAGCACCATGCCGATTAGTTGCCTAGGCTTTTATTTGCATATTTTGAGAGACATGTCATCTCCGGATGTAATTAAAACAAACATGTATATTTTTTTGGATTTTATATGATGCACACGCTGCAAACATTCGACATATATATATATATATATAGTTCTACATGGATCTTTCTTACATATGATGATGTTTTTATAGATTGCATAAATGTCTATCTAATACCATGTTGGCTACTGCATCTGTTAATGTATTCATTTGTCTTGGTATATGCTGATATGTGATGTAATCATAATTTCTTTCTAGTAAACGAACACGTAGATACAGTCTTAAAATGCATGGGTTCCTAACTGAATAATGACCATTGAGCTGTAGCACTACAAGCTGTGAGTCCAGATATACAAGTAATGCACGAATACTGAGGTTAACAACCTCGTTCAATAATTCCAAAATGGCACTATATTCCGTGACATTATTTGTAGCAAGCCCTAGACAAATACCTTGTAAATTAACTAACTCACCAGTAGGATTGTAGATTACCCAGGCTGCCGAAGATAGATTCCTGGTACTGCGGGAGGAACCATTCGTGAAACCGACATAAGGAGTAATAGACATTTGCACAATCAGGAAGACCCAATGAGCAGAAAAATGCTTACACAGCACACCACACCACACATGCAAAAAAATGAAAAAATCACCTATGTACATATACTATGCAAGAATGATTCAAGCATCATATTTCTTCAGGTACAACCCATTTTTGGGCTATGCCAAAGGAATACCTTCATAATCGATCAGCTCATCAGCCCCATTTTTCAATACACATTTAACGATATAGGGCCCATGCCATATAGGTTGGAATTTTCCTGCCCAAAGCTTGTCATGGGCTTGATAATACAAGAGGAAGAGGTCCCCTTCGATAAAAGAGCGTGGAGAAATTGTTTGATCAAAATGAGATTTAACCCGCTTCTTCTATGCCTCGATAACCAAAGCATCCAAGCGATGAGATTCATCCAGTCTTTCGAGATATAGGAGACATTCTTCCTCCAGGGAAGTATCGAGCAGTAATTCCACAGCCAACTTTAGTGAAGAGATCTCACATTCAACCAGAAGAGTAGCTTCCAGACCATACACCAACTAAAATGGTGTGAATCCAGTCGCACTCTTCACTGACGTTCGATAGGCCCAAAGAGCTAAAAACAACTGGAGATGCCAATTCAATTTTTGTATACCAATTGTTCATTGAAGCATCGTGACAAGAACTTTGTTCATGGCTTCAACCTGGCCATTTTCCTGGGGGTAATATGGCGTCGAGCTATCGTGACACAAGCCCAATTTTGATGTCAACTCTGCCATCATGTAGTTCCGAAAATGAGATCCATGATTAGTGACGATGGCTTGAGGAGCACTGAAACACATGATCACATGGTTGAAAATGAACTGAGCAACTGTCTTACCGTCTGTGGCCAATGTAGGCATCGCTTCGGCCCACTTGGTGAAGTAATCTACGACAACGATGATATAAGCATGCCCCCCGGCCGAGTGAGGGTTACATGTCATAAAATCAATGCCCCATTTGGAAAAAGGGCCCATGGTAATGACATGATGTAATGGTAGGGGTGGAGCATGCATCTTGCATTGGAAGATCTGGCACACATGACACTTTCGTACTACAACAATACAGTCTTTAAATATAAACGGCCAAAAATAGCCCGCACGTAGAATCTTCTGGGCAGTTGCATAACCAGACATGTGACCACCACAAGCACCACTGTGAGAGCCATTCAGAACTTTCTCAGCCTCTTCTAAGGTCAAACATTGGCAGAGTACAGAATCAACTCCGACCTGATATAGGGTATCTTCGACAATGCGATATGGTTGCGACTGGTGTCAAACACGGCGTCGAGCATCCTTCGTTAACTCGGAATGGAAGGTAGATTTCTGGAGGTACACGATGATATCGTCGTACCATGGATCAAGAGTGCTGATTAAGAAGAGAGTTTTTTCTGGGATATGATCCTCGTATTGAGACGGAACAAAGTCGGTAGGGAGAGAGAAAATGAGATCAACAAAACCCAGTGACTTCTTCGATTTGGTAGTAGTGAACTCCAAATCTAACTCTTGAAGGATCACAATTCATTTTGAGTACTTTCCCCCTGCTGTCGAGACAAAATGTAAGTCATGGGGTTGCAGTCAGAAATCACGGTTACCGTGCGCAACAGGATGTAATGGTAAAATCACTGAATGGCCTAGACCGTGACAAGCACCAAATTTGCGACGTGGGAATAACGCGTTTCAGTGTCGAGGATATTCTGAGACAGATAATAAACCATGTGTTCATTACCGTCATCGTCATCCTGTACTAGAACCATGGAAATTGTGCTGAATGCGGCAGCCAAATAAAGGGTAAAGTCGCAATGATAGTTTGGAGGGCTTATTAATGGAGCATTGACGAGCAATGTCTTAAGGTTATCGAAATATTGCTGATCAATCTCGTCCCAACAAAAAGGGACGTCTTGTTTGAGAAGACGCGTAAACCCTTTGGCTACCTCTGCATAGTTTGGGATAAAGCGACATAAGAAATTCGCTTTCCCCTGAAGACTCTGAAGTTGATGTAGTGAGGATGGGTAGGGGAGATTAACAATAGCCTCGACCTTGAGAGGGTCAATGTGAATTCCATCCTTAGAGACAATGAATCCTAAAATCCGACCAGAGTCAACGCAGAAGACGCACTTGTGAGGATTAAGCTTGATGTTGTAACGTCTGTAGCAGAGAAAAATATGGTAGAGATGTTCTGGATGGTCTTCGCATAGAGCTGAATGAGCCAGAAGGTCATCCAAGTACGACTGAACAACATTACATATGTCGTGAAAGGCGTAGGACATGGCACACTGGAAGGTAGCCCCATCGTTTTTTAAGCGAAAAGGGAGCTTCTTGTAAGCGAATGTTCCGCACGGACAGATGAAAGTAGTCTTATGTTGATCGGATGGAAGGATATTGATTTGATTATAACCCAAAAAGCTGTCCATAAGGGAAAATATCTCACTCCCCGCACAATCATCAATGATCTGATAGTTGTCCTTAGGGCAAGCCCAATTGATATCTCGATAGTTAACACAGACTCGAATTGTGCCCCGTTTCTTATCCATAGGGACAATATTGGAAACCCATTTTGTTAGAGGGATTGGATATATGAAGCTCGCTTTAAGAATTTTCTCAACTTCTGCTTTTATAGCAGTGGCTTTCCAAGGATGCACTGGGCGTAGACACTGGCACACAGGCTTCTCACTAGGATAGGTGGGAATTTTGTGCACCATGATACTGGGATCGATCCCATGCATATCTTCATAAGACCATGCAAAAACATCATGGAATTAGTGGAAAAGGCTAGTGTACACTTGAATCTCATTGGGAGAACAAGTGACTCCCATATGGATGTTCTCGACGACCCCTGGTTTAACGGAGATGTTGATAGGAATTGTTTGGGTAATATTACTCAGATTTCCTTCCGAAAATACTTCATGAGTCAATATTGGCATTTGGAGAGGTGGAGAGGGAACCTGAGATGCAGAACGCTCGAGACAATTAGACATTGCCCCCAGGCCAGGCATGAATGAGGAAAGATGATGTCCATCTCTCTATGGCAGATCTTCGAGAGACATAGTCTCCAGGATAGCTTCGTTAGACAGAAAAACTTCTCTCAAAGGATCGGGCGAATCTGCATTGCTGAGCTAAGGGGATTGAGAATAAACATCAAGAGCCATGCTCAAAGGAGCATTATCAGTAGGAGGAGGATCTGATGTGGCAACGATCTCACAATAATTGATTTCAACTGGGGTTAGAGGCATTAATTCTCCAAAAGAGGCAACTTGTTCATGAGAACAGATGATCCACGGGTCATCCGACCTAGAGATCATGTTGACTTGAATAGTGTTCGGTGGTGGAATGGAAAAAATACCCACGAGAACAGGGTCCTTGAAAAGACCTGATCCTATACTATCAGGGGGATTAGGAATTTGATCCACGTATGGCACGTTGTTCTCGGAGGATGAGGTAAAGAAAGACAACTGATCAACAGTAATAATCTCGCCCTCATGTGAAAACTTCAAAATTCGAAATAGGGTGGATGAAATGCACAACATGGCGTGGGTTCAACTGCGACCGAGTAGAAAATTGTGGTTGAGTTTGGCATCAACAACTTCTACTTCGACATTGACTTTCTTACCTTGCAATGTGATCGGTAGACTGATGAGAACACCCAAGGGTTTTGATTCCCTTCCATCGAATGCCTCAAGGGCATTGGGAGATGAAGTGAGGGCTGAAGAGCCGATGGCCTTCCAACAAGCAGATGACATAACGCAGGTAGAGGCACCTTTGTCCACTATGGCTCTGTGAATATTTAGGTCATTGATGCCGACTTGTATAATAAGGGAAATCTGGTGCAGAAGTCGAGGGACAAAATTCTCTAGATCGAGGGTGAGAAGGCTAGAATCAGCAAGGTCAATGCCGCCAATTGCAGATAACAGAGCTTTCCATTGAGATGGAAAACTCTGAAGTACTTCCAACGAAGACATTGTGGAAGGCGTCTGTGCCAAATCCTCAACAATGCTGTAATGCTGAGTAGCATGGGAATTCGTATTATAGTAAGACTTGTGGAGAACACCTTTGGAAGGTGGCCATGTAATGGGTTCAGCACTGGGCTTCTCAATTTCAAGAGGACCAAAGGCAGGTGGGGGAGGAGAGCCATCAAAGATTTCCTTCCCAACTGCCTGGCGTGATCCGGCATAATCCTTCGATCGAGTGGCAATAGAAACAGGTGCAACATCATTCATCATGAAAACTTGAGACACAAACGATGCATATGGTGAAGGTTGCTCGACCATCTAGGTCTGCTGAGATGGAAAAGGTTCCTTAAGAATTGCTAGAGTTCCCTTAGAGCCCTTAAGAAGTTGACTAACCTCGGATCGTCTAGGAAAATATTTGGTGTAGTGGTCTTCATCATAGATCAGGCAAGGGTACTTCGGTTTTCATTGCGAACCATCATCATCATGTGGTTTGGAGGATTCTAGTTTCGGGGCATCAGATTTGGCTTTGCCTTTGCCCTTCTTCTTCCCTTCAGAAGTCTTGTCCGCAGGATTGGCCTAGACAACATTGACCTCTGCGGTCTTACCAAAATCCAGAGTAGCTGGAGGGGAATTTTTTTTGGAAGAATTCGATTTCTGCTTCCCATTAGAAGACTTGCAAGAAGTCTAAGAGATGGAACCAATAACACCATCAACCGATGGGGTAGCTAGTGCTTTATAGGTCCCTGGTCGTGGGGCATCAGTCAAGATATCATATAACGTGCCGGACTGGGAGTACACTAAATCGAGGTACTGGGCACGAGCAATGGCTTGTTCCTCGGTTACACATGCCCCCATAGAAATGTCTTATGAAATCTTGTTGACAAAGGAGGTAGTGAACTAGTGGGTTAGAAGCTGATCAGGAATATCAAACTTGATCAGATGACGATGACGTCTCCACTCGTGAATATGATCTAAAATATGAGTGGCTTTGTCCTGTTTCAGAGATGTTATGAGATGCATCCCGGCTTCATAATGAACCGGTAACTAGAAATGCATCAAGAATGCCATAGCTAAAGTATTAAAATCTTGAAAAATACCACGGGGTAGTTGTATGTACCATTTAGCAGCAGTGCTAGTGAGAGTGCATTGGAAAAGACGCAGAAGAATCGAGTCATCTATCCAAGAGTTCAAAGAACACCACAAATGGTATGTCATGACATGTGCTTGGGGGTCTTCTCCAGATTTACCCTCGAATTTAGGACAATCACCAAGCACCTTCGTCGAAACCAGAGGCCAATATGGATTATGAAGATCGGATCATTGGTCAGTTTGGATACGTCTGGTAATTTCAATGTGGTGAGAAAAGGCAGTTGAGGGTTAAAAAGCATGCCAGGTCCTTGATAAGGACCTGTACCTATACTCCAACCTGATTGAGCATAACTTTGCCCTCATTGGTTTTGTCCTAGAGGATTCTGACCATAGGGGGTATAATCCGTATAATTGGGTTGATATGGCGGCTGAAAACCAGGATACGGGGGTTGATAACCAGGGTACTGATTCTAATTATATGTGGGCCCCGTTTAAGCAGTGTATGGATTTGAATGCGAAGTATAAGTATAGCCTGGCTGTTGAAGGTAATAACTAGAACCTTGGGGTGGGTTGTAAACCAATCGAGACTAACCTTGAAGGTAATAGCCACCTTGGGGTTACTGGTAAGTGGAACCCTGTTGAGTCTGATAGGTCGGGTGCACAGGTGGATTTGGCTGTGGCATAGAATAGATAGGCTGCTAAGCAGGGTTAACAGGTTGTGTAGGTTGTCCTGGTTGAATAGGTTGACCTGGCTGTGCAGGTTGCCCTGGTTGAACAGGTTGGCCTGGCTGAACAGGTTGTCCTCGTTGAACAGGTTGACCTAGTTGATGAAGGACAGTAGGCTACCCTAGCTGAGTAGGTTGGCCTAATGGCGGGAGAGGGATAGGTTGTGCTTGATAACCAGGTTGACCTGTGACAGGACCATAAGATGGCCCTGGCTGTGCAACATTTTCACTAAATGGAAAATGAGGTTGTTGAGGTTGCACCAACGATTGAGAAGGATGGTTTTGCCCCCCATGACCATACAATGGTCCAGGTTGATACCCCGGTTGCCCTGATGGTCCTTGAGGTTGCCCTAGTTGGACCACAGGGTGAGGCTACAGAGGTTGACCTTGAGGATTGTAAGACTACCCTTGCAAATAGTAAAAAAATCCCTGTTGGACCGAAGGTTGTCCCTGTAAGGGTTGCCCTTGTAGGTCATACGCATAACTTGGCTGGGCTGAAGGTTTTCCCTAGAGGGGTTGTCCTTGTGGGCCAGAAGCATAACCTTGTTGAAACAAAGGTTGTCCTTGAAAGTTTTTCCCTTGTTGATTAGAAAGTTGCCCAGGTTGGGTAGACAGAAAACCATTAATATACTGATAAGCCTCATGAGCAAGAAAATGAAGGGGGTTACCTTGCTCATCATATTGATATGGAAATACATACATCGGGGAACCTTCCGGTCCATAATGGGAAAAGTAAGGACGATTAAGATCTTGGGAGGATTGACCAACCTTGGAGATTGACGGCTGTAAAGACAGCTGATACTCCTGAACTGACGAAGCTATATAAACATCTTCAGGAACTAACGAGGCCCTAACTTACTGAGTAGTGACTACAGGCATAGATGCAACCACACAGATAGTAGGTCTAACAGGTGTCGATGTAACAAAAGGATATGCCGTGAGAGGTGTCGACGGCGACATTCCCAACGTGGGAATGGTCGAACTCGTGGACGGAATCGATACTCTGATAGAGGCAATAGCGGCCATGATTTGACTTAAAGACCTATATACAGCTGGGAGAAAAGGAACAGGTGAAGACATAACAGAAGGTTCGGGGATATCTTCAGGAAAAAGCTGGTATTCTTCACCAGTAGTAGGAATTCCCTCACTAGGAGAAGGACTGGATGAGTCCATATCTGACCCTGCCGTAGGATATTCTAAAAGATGACAAGGACTAGGAGGGATGATAGCAGTCAAAAAAGGAAATCCTGATGTAAGAGGATGGAAGTGTTCCCCTACTCCAAATCCAAACCAAGCATTGGACAAGAGCCAATTGAAGTCAACTGGTCCTCCAAAGAGAAGTTTATATATAACCGGTCCCCCGTTGGGAAACTCGGATACAATGGGTTGTTGATACTCAACAGAGGACTGGGAGACCTCTGATGAATCGTATGTTTAAGGACTACCAGTAGATGAAACTGAGGGTTCCACCACTGTGACTGTAACGAAAAGAGGAAGAGATCAAAACAAAGACACATGAGAAAACACCAAGGAAAACAACAACAGGTTGAAAAATCAATCTCTAAATGGGCGTGTGATCGTAGGTGATTAATTTTACCACATCGAAACTAGAAATTTTACTGTTTCATGTTTTAAGAGTCTAGAAACGAGTAAAATATGACTATATCACTTTCAGTTTGGAAACAAGCGTGAAAGGGCAAGCGCTTGATGATCTTTTAAAATTTAGTGAGTCAGTAAAGATCAAAATGACTGCTCTGGTAATCTAGGAAAATGGGTGTACCAGATATCCGTGAACTGCCATATACACCTTGGTAAAAATGAAAGAGAAATCAACCAAGGACTCGACGTATGTGCAGGTAATATCCTCGAATGTTGTGTCCGGTGTATCACGGGTAAAAGGCAGTAGACTCAGCTTCCTACAGATAAAGTATTGCAACCTAATGGGGTCTCCCTTTATATACGTGATGGTACGGGGAGCACAAGTCCATACTAGTGTTGTCTGTAGCCAGATGGCAAGCGACAGATTCTAGGCTTAAAGACGCCAGAACACGTCTCTAGCTTAGACTACTATATGTTTTGTTAATGTTTCAATGTTTCCTTAGGTTAATTCAATAAATTTTAAAGTTGATCTTCAATTTAAATTTCAATTTCAAGGCCCTATCGAATGTTGGATCTCACAAAACCTCTAAATGCAAACTATATGCCACAAAATATCATTTTGTTCAATGAAGAGCTATCTACGAGAGAGTTGAGAGCTTTTAAAATGACAACAAAATGAAGACACAAAAACATCCACTATTGTTTCAAATGCAAGCTAATGAGACTAGAAAACTTCTCTCTAGAGTTATATAACACTAGTAATGCGAAAGAGTTTTCAATTTTCACTATGCCAATCAAAATGCAAAAGATTTTGTTTTTGTATTTTTCAATATTTTAGAGAAAATGCACTAAATGAATGAAAAACTAATGAAAACACCAATTCAAGAAATGACAGTGAGATAGCTGAAACAAACAAGTTCACTCAATACAAATGTACACAGTCAAGACTCAAAATGATGATGAAATCCCTTAAAGTGAAGAAGAATCTCAAAAGAGACTCAAACAAATCGTGTAATCTAGGCTTGGAGTAACACAAAGCGAAATCGAACGAAAGGAAGGAAAATCACTCAATTAACACAATGATTCAATGGGATTGAACAAGACAAATGCAGAGAAGCAAAAACAAAATTGACCAGGCAAGCAAAGACACAAAACTGCCACGGCAAGCTTAGCACACTTGAAGCACCTAGAAGCCCTAGGGATAAAATGCAAAACTGACAGTAAAGGGAAAACGACCGGAGGACAAGGGCCAAACACAGTAAAAAATGACTCCAAGGTACTTAATCAATCAGAAAAATGACACCGGGACCAAAACTCAAGCTCAGAGAGCCCAAAAGAAAGCAAACCCTAACACCAAGTAGAGTTGGCGCTCCTGTTTGGCTGTAATCTGCACCAAAAATGCATTGGCGCGAGGGCCTAACTAGCAACAAACGCCAGGTGGCGCAACTGTCAGGGGTAAAACCGCGCCAATCGAGTTTACCCTAGAAAAATGATGCAAATGGACAAACAAACACTGGATCTGGTCTTCTAGGGGCTAAACAGGGGTTTAACACCAAGGAAGGTGAACCAGAAAAGCAAATAAATCAATCAAAAGCGCAAAAAACAACCCAAAAGAGGAAGGACTAACTCCCATTGAACTCCACAGTGGATTCACCAAATTGATGAGGAGGTAAATCCCTTCTGCAGATAGAGGCGATCCCACTAGCCCTAGATTGGGTCTAGTAACAATCGAATCATGCAATGACATTGGTTCCTAGTTACAAGAAAGACGAAGATCACGATAAGTAGCCTACCTCGAATCCCACGCTACTGTTGTCGATGAAGAAGCGGTGCTCCTCATCCCTAGCCTGACAAATCACAATCCTTCCATTCGTCATGTCCAGACACCTGTACACACATAGAGAAACAACGACATACAACGTAATACTTAATGCATGTAACTATATATCAGTCAGAGAAGATATAATTCGTTGCATTACATAAAAGAGTAAACACAAGAATGGAACGAAAATCAGAGTCGCTTATATTATAAATGAAAAAAGGGAGATTACAACCAAATGCTCTGAGGCTATGATCTTCCTTCGGCGGGGCTTGCAGCGGAGCGTGTCTCAACAAAGCCTGTCAGAAATCTGGACGAAGCTCTCTCTCTTACGGGATTCTCTTCAGCTTAGCTCTCAATAGTTGCCCAACTATAGTTTCCTTCCTACCAGTTCAGCTAGCTTGCTAATGGAGAGGGAAAGCTTTTATAGATGGAGGAAGGGAAGTTGGGATCCCTATAATCCTGGGATAGGTCCTATCTCTTAGGAAGGTTCCATGAGAGGTGGAAAACCACTTCCTAGACATGGAGATTCAGAGCCAAACCACTCAACTCCTTTTGATGATTCATTTTGGAGTTTGTTAGAATCAAATTTCTGCCATTTATTTTTAAAAACCATCCCTTAATAAGCTTGGCATGAGTGAAACATAGGGACAGAGCACCAGTTGGTGTGCCCTCTAGTGTGGATTTCCCCCATTGGCACGAGGGATGAACTGGCTAGTCACGCCAAGGCTAAAACATCTATTATTAGGGTTTTTCAGAGGAAATGTTCTTCAGGAGAATGTTTGTCCTTATGCAGGAGGATGCCATGAAGGTGTTTTTAGGACATTTTACTGCTCACAGTTCACGGAAATAGTCCTCCAATGTACGGGACGAGGGATTGCAGGGATGGTGACAAAATGTTGTGTAACAATATTCAAGGTCTTTCTAGGTTCAATTTCAATGGTGATTCTATTATGAGTTGTGGTCATAGGTATATGATCATTGTTCAAATCCTCCAGTGGATCTCCTTGTGCTTCATTATCGAGTACAACTTTTAGCATCTGACATGTTGAGTTTCATACAGTGGAAGGCTGGTTAATAAAGCCATTAATTATGCCATCCTCACTATGTATTTTAAAGATAAGAGATTTATCGATAGTGAGAGGACAATGTAAATTACCTTACTGGTATTTAGGAGGGAACCATATAGAATTGTCAGCAGGAATGTTGGGTCTAGCGGGTGGGTATAGAATTAGATTCCTTATAGTAGTTCTCTTGGTGATGTTCATGCTTCTGATTCAACACCCAATATATGAACCTACATTGGCAAGCCATGTTATGCCTAATATTAGAGGGTTCCCCTCTAACCGATTTTTACAATTAAGGACAAAAAAATCCAATCGGTATTCCCAGGAGTCTATAGAAACAATTATATCATCTAAAGTTCCTTCTGGTTTCACTACAGATCTGTCAGTTAATTCCAACATAGTTAGAGTCGTTTTAAATCTGGTTATTCTAGGGAGGCCACATGTTTCAAGTGTTATAATATTTATAGTGTCTAATAAGTCCACTAACGTGTTTGGGAGGCTATGCCCTTGAAACTGAAAGGTGACTATAGGGTTTCCAAGATCAACATATTTGATAGGTATTTGTTTTCCTAGGATAATATGAAAGAGTTTCCAAAGAACATGGATTGTAGGAGAATGTTTTGGTTACCTTACAGGCTTCTTAACACACAACTATTTAATGGTTTTAGAATAGATTGGTATTTCTCTAGATAGCCTGTATGAGAGGTATTCTAATACATAATTTTTTTAGCTCCCCTATGATATGAAAATAAGGATATGTAAGTGAATTTACTATAGCTAATCTCTCATATAATGATAAAGAAACATTCATGATTTTAATAGGTTCGTATTATTTGGTCGGTTTACTGGGTGATTCTATTTCAGTAATAATTACGGTAGGAAGAGAGTATTATGTAAAAGGTTTCCCCTTAGCAGAATTTTCATTTTCTAGTTGCTATTGATTTTATGGATTATCTTCTAGAAATACATTCCTCCCATATAGTAAATGTAATTCATTACATTCCAAAGAGGGAGGACAATAGTATTTAGTTTCCAGGATTTCTAAAAATTTTGCAACCCTATTGTTCATGTTCGTATTTGGTTGTGCATGTAGTTGAGGGTGTAATGTGGGTGGAGCGTTTGGGGGCTATTGAAGTGGGGGTTGTAGTGGTGGTTTTCAGTAAGGAAACATTACCATCAGTCTATTTATTGGTGCAGTGGGCTGCTTCCAATTCTGAGATCATATTGGCCCCTGGGTAGGTTGATTTTTCCATTGCGAAGGGTATGGGTTATTTGGTAAATTCTGCCATGAGGGTGCAGGATACTATTTATTTTTCCAAGAAAGACCAGAGAAGTACTAGTTTTTCTACGGTGATGAAGGGTATGGATGATACTACTAGGTAGTAGTATGATGTTGTTGACCCTGCCATGTTAATCCAAGTAACTGTTATTGAGCATATTGTCTAGAAAAAATCATAGAAGGGTCCTGCATCATACCTAGTGGGTGGTTCTACCATTATCATTATTGTGCCATGAAATATGTTGTCTTTGGTTCTTCCTTAGCTTCCTTGAATATAGATTTCAATTTTATAAGCATTGGAAAACAATCGATTGAGTGATATTTGGTATAGATAACGTATATCTTGATTGTATCCAGTGGGAATTCTTTACGACTGTGTTTTTTCTGACAACAAAGATAGAAAATGGCTAATGGCTACTCTGCTTCAACATGATTCTTTTCTACTTGTAAAACATCCAACTATGTCATCAATTTACTTAGGATATCAATTTTAAAATATTCTAAAATATTATCGATCTCTGCCCATGTACCTCCTCCTGCAACTCTCTTAACTTTGCTGAGAGGATCACCAATTTAAATGTTTTTCTATGTACTCCCATGTGAATATATGATACACAATTTTACAATATCATCATATTATTCTTTATAAATATCACCTCGCCCCATTAAAATGAGTGTTTATATCAATTCACCTTTAATACCTCTAATTAAAGAAGGTTTCAATGCACCCTTAGATAAAGTGGTATATGGTGATATTTGTAAATTTTATTGAAATATTACAATATATTCTTCTATAGTTCCATATTCTTTGGACGTCATATTTAATATTTCCCCCTTTAGATCTCTATATCGACAATAATCCTAGTATTTAGTAAGGAAATCTTGTCTCATTTGATCCCATGAATTGATAGTATTTCCCCCCAATCCCACAAACCATCTTAATGTTGGTCCCTTTAAAGTAGAGGGAAACATTTTTATTTTTTTGGGTTAGTAGTGTAATCATATCGTCAACATAAAAAATCAAATTAAAAAAAAAGTTCAGCAGGATCTTCAGAGGCCATCTCATGAAAATTTTGGAGGTTTTGAAGTGGGATAGCCTTCATTGGTGCATTAGCTAGTGGATTAATGATGCGATTTTCTATGGTTGAGGTTTTCATCCATATTACATATTTTTCCATTTGATCAAAGATCTTCCAATAACCTTCATGAATCTCATAGTCAGGAGGTACTAACTAAAAAAGGTTTGTATGTTGATGGGGTTATGGGCTTTGTTGGGGTCTTACAACAATGATCAAGCTAGAAATTTCAGTTTCTCTTCTCAGAATGGGTGGTAGAAGGGATTCTTACTTAGATAGTTGAGGATATTTTTCACTTGTATTTTCGCTTCCTTCCCTTAGATTTCAAGAGTGCCCCTCACGCTTGTTAAAAAGACCGAGATGCCTAATGTGTCTTGGAATCTCTTCTCAGATCCTAAATCTTTATTATTAACATCAGTGTTAGCTCCAATAGATGACTCTGATACTCGAGGGGAAATAAGAGTAGAGCCCTTCCCGGATACTATTCAGGGACCCAGTGTTGCTTAAGAATCCACCTTCTGAACAATTTCGTCTATGAAGGTTATTCTTCCAAGGCCAACTTGACCTTGTCTTTTGGTAATTTTTGGGGTGGATTTATAATCTATCTCTACCTGATTCCTAGTTCTAGGTTTCTTTCTAATCATACAAACTAAACAACCTAAATGTATCAGATGATGGAAAGAACCACCACAAGTCTTCTTTTTTTTTACTAGGGTGTGTGTGGGTTCTTACCTTCCATATTTAATACCCAACCCTCAGGGATAAAACTAGAACCCTCTTTGAAAACCTCCCGGACAATGACACCAAAATGTTGATCCAACTAATTGTTCCTAAAGGAGAAACTAATTATTGCACATTCGATTTTTAGCCTGAGGTCTCATCTTTCTATTTCAAGGTTATCTGCACATTTTATGCAAGAGAAATGTTGGTGTAGGCTAATCATTATCTCCCTAATGGAAAGAAAAACTACAATGATAAATTAATCAACTAATAACACAATTGAGAACTTTTCTTCTAAATAAACCAAACCATTCACAACATCAAATCCTAAATACTTTATGTATAAATAATTAAAGGAAAAATATCAAGCATTGAGTTGTTACCTAAGGAAAAACAACTACAAATGAAATAAGAAACACTACAAAATATATTATCGAGAGGCATTTTCTATAGTAAGCAACGTAAAATAATTTTCTTGTGATAATATACAAGATACAATAATAAAGTAACAAAAATCCCAAATGAACTATCAAAATTAAATCCAACTCTGTAACAAGCAACTATAATTTCTATTTAAAACACTGAACATACGATTTGACAATTAATTTAACTTATAGGAAATTCTAAATCAAGAATAATTAAGTAAATAAATAATTGTAGAAAAAGAAAAAAACACAAATTTAATAGTATATATGAAAACAACTTTGTTTCCAGGATCGGGCCCAAATCACCAAAATTGGACTGCCCTATAAAAGGAATCAACACAATAAATTATCTTCAGATAAAAAAAGATTTCATTCAATTATAAAATATCGATTATAATCAATGTCTTCTAAATTTCACAACTTATGTCAAAAATATTACAGATGAAAAACCTCTCTTGAGGTTCAATTCCTAGTCTTTATACTATGACTATATAAGATATGAACACTAAATCTACTTTTGATAAAGAGCAGTCCTAATAATTTTTAAGATTCTTAGGATGTTAATTTTAAGTTACAAAAAGTCTTAATATTTATGAATGACCAAGTTGAAAGTTTGTCCCTAAATTCTTTGCTTCAAATAGAAATAATTTACATTCAATTAGCTATGATTTGCCATAACAACATCAAGATATCCGTTCTTGTATGCTCAATACTACAAGGAACAACATCAGGTTCTAGCTCACCAATATATTTCTATTCAAAATAAGGATCCAATTGTGAGTAAATAACTCTTTTGTGATCGAACCAGTTCATAGATAAAATAGAATAATAAAAATATATTAAATGCTTCTATAGTCCATATTACATAGATTATCATATCCTAAATGCAATAAATACTTAATAAAATAATATAAGAATTAATAAATAAGATAAGGAAATTATAACAATTATGAGGCCCAATGCATGCGTCCAAAGGGAAGGCGGGGGGGGCGCAGCGGGGGGTTGCACTCAAGTCTTAGATCATAGTTATTAATACTTATAGCTTGGAGCACTCTTTACCTATGTAAATTTTAGGCTAAGTTGTGGTGAAGCCATGAATGGATATTGGAGATGAGATGTGTATCCTACATTCAACTACTAGATTTTGGTGGAATTGAAGTACTTGTATTTCGATTTGCAACATCATTAAAGAGAAGCTCCTTAATTTTGACATAGATTCATGTGCATTCCTCTACTAGTTGTAATGGATAACTGATACTCCAATCATGTTTGCATGTGTGCTTTCACATTGGTTATACAATGATGAACTAATTCATGGTTATTGTTGATATGCTTGCTTTGAATCGTTTCTCTCTCATTTCGCAATAATTTTAGTTACCTATTATGATCTAATTCACAATTAACATATAGTACATTCCTATTTGTGCGCATTTTATATGGTTTTATCTCAATGTCTCTTTATTGATACATAACCCTTATCATTATTTTGTTGTTACATCCTTAAACATGTTGCAACAAGTTATCAATCATGGGTTAATTTCATCCACATTCTCTGGGTATTCCATACTTCTTGTCACTCTAAAATATCTTCATTTGAATTCCAAGATGAAACCCACATTGGGGCATTTGGGCCTGCTCAAATATGCTTTGCTCAAGATCAATGCAGTGTTGTTGGAGCTAGTTTTGGAGCATTGGACCATCTCAGATGCAGGTGTAAGCCACCCAGTTGGATAGAGCTATAAAATATATTTATCATGGTATATGGAAGTCCCAAAATGGCCTCTTTGATTGAAATATAGAGCCAGTCAAAGATCTATGTCCCCAAAGTCAAATAATAGAAACAAAGTTATCGATCAAACGAGAAAATTATTGATTACCCGTTTTTTTGAGGTAGCAAAAAAATCACCCAATTTTGAAAAGTGGTGATGTAGAATCACCCTTTTTTTGGAGCATATTTTTGGCACTTAAATTTTCTTATGATATTTTGTTTTAATTGTCATGAATTTCATGTCGATTTTGAAAAGTGGTGATGCAGAATCAACCTCGTTTTTTTAGAGGGTTGATTTTGACACTTCACATTTTCTAATGTCCTCTTCTTGCCTAAGATGTTGATTTTTAGGTGTATTTATGTACTTGTTTAGAAAAAAAAAATTGCAATGAAGTCTTCATTTTTTTGCATAGTTAAAAAAAAGGGTCAATATTTTAAAGTTAGGATTTTCTATATGTTTGTTTATTTTTAATTAATATTTCAATGCATATCAAATAATTGTCGCTAAAAACCCAATATTTTAAACATATGAAAAAAATACTTATTTTGAATATCAATACAATGAAAAAATACACATTTGGAGACTTTTTGTTAAAAATAACATGTTAAATAAATGATTTTTATGGGAATATCTTAACAAAAAAACTTTCAAAAATAACATTTTTTTATGAATTTTATGTCAAAAATTAATAGTAATCACAAGTTTTTTGCAAAAAATAATGATTCTTCCCATAAAATCTCAAAGTCTAAAAATTACAAGTAAAACTGATGAATATCTCTCAAAATTGAGCTTTATTTGCAAGCATAAATTAAATTTAATCAATAATATCAACTAATCCATGTTAAACATCTTCTAGACCATCATTTATGCTTCATTTTTGTGACTATCCTCTTATAATGGATCTTTGATGTCAACAAATCTTCTAGAGTGTCATTTTCCAATAATTCCATATAACGGTGGTTCAAGTTCCTTTGACATTTTTGCCACACGTGATTCATTAAAATCTCCTTTCCTCAAACCAACTTCTTGCATTTCATCTAGAATAAATTGAAGAGCATTGATTCTTTCTTGAATAAATTTGCATTGCAATGAGTCTTTCTCAATGGACATGTAATTTATTCCTTTTTATAGGCAACATGCTAGTGTTGTACCTAATCATCAAGCACAAAAGAAATAATTAAACAAATTAGTATAAATAAATAACAACTAAAAAATAAAATATTGAATTCAATTTTATACAATAAAACTTACCTACACCTAAGAATAAATCCAAAACCCACTCTCCTTCATTTGAACATAGATCTATAATATAGTTAATCAATGCTTGCGGTTTTTTGTAAATGTTAACTATATCTCCTTTTGCATCTTTATCATCATATGTTAGTTTTCTTATGACAACATCATGAACTAGTAATTGACTATGGCTCTTCCCATCTACTCAATTTAGAATAATAGGCTTATAGCTATCCCCTTCCGTCGAACATTCAACATGGATGAACTCACAATAATTTCTAATAGGTTGATCTTCAGAAGAAACAATATTTGACTTCTTCTTGTAACATGCCATGGTAAAAGTTAAATTAACTTGTACATAAATAAAAATTTTCAACATTAATCAAAAATACAATTTCAATGTCTTACCATCTAAGCTGCATCCTTCAGTTTTCTTCTCCCTTGAAGCTTGTTAATAACATTGAAAATTGTGTGTCTAAATGAAATTTCACAAATCTCCAAAGTGGTGATGTTGTGACTTCTTGAAAGCCCGTAACCACTTTACTAAAATCTTGAAAAGTATAAGGTTTACTATCATATTCAATGTTTGGGAAATTGAAACCATAGGAATACCTGCAATAAATAGGGAATATTCCCTTTTAGGTATGAGTTTTGCAATTTCTTCACAATCACATGGTATTATTTGATATTGGATAGCGTCGAGCCCAATCAAAATGAAATGATTAAGAGTAAGATCAAGTTAAACATTCATAAGACGTTTCTTTCTCATTTTTTCCAAATTAATTTTTTCAATAAATCTTTTGAAAGTATTTGGTACTCCTTTTTCATCCTTCTTTGACATCTTTGATGAAATAAAAAAATATGTATGTATAAGTAATAAAATATAAAAAGTTTACATATGAATAAAATTAATGTATAAATCAACATAACTTATCGAATGTAAGATAAAAATCTTTAAGTGTTGTTGTAGAACTTGATTCTGGGTAGTTGTGCATGACATCATCCCAACTATATTCATTTAACATTTTAACCATATATTCTTGTATTTTCATATAGATATTATTAATGAATAAATAAAGTGAACTCTTTGAATATAGTGATATGTATAAAAAATTCTACTTAAAACAATATGTTATATATAAAATAAAATTATAATCATAGAAAATAATTCAACCAACTTAATTTTGAAATTATGCACACATTTCATCCATTGATAATTCACTTGACCTCACACAGCATAATAATTATTTGACTAGTTTCTCATCCTTCACTCGCATTGTTTTTCAAGGTGTAATATTCATATCATCTAGAAGTTGTTTCATTTCAGGGCATGTCTTACTTTTGGTACATATTATGGGTTTACACCTTTTAACCTTCTAATTTTTTATGGAAATATTCTCCCACCACTCAAAAATATCATCAATCAATTCTCATATCTCACCACTTCTAAATGCCAACTGACAAATGTTATCCATGCATCTGAATATATTTGAATGTACTTTTCCACCTTTTGAATTGATTTTATCCTCAATTTGATAACCTGTTTCCAATAAAAATTCCTTCTGAAATAATAGACTCACTTTTGTCTTATCCCCACCACATTTTTCTACATATTCATTCTAAATAAATATGACCATTTGGATTAAAGTAATAGAAATTATGTACTCATTACCTACATTATGATCCCATGACAATAAATTTTCTTCTGTTTATATTAAACCAACATAAATGATGCATTTGGTTGTTTCAAAAAGAGAGTTATTAGGATATTCCTCAATCAATTGTATTTTAGCCTATGCTGAATGGTTCCCTCCAATTACATAATATCTATATTCAAAACATTGTGTCTTGTCAAATGCATGTTCATTGGGAACCTCATTTGGATCAACAAGAACCACATAATCCACCACATGCACATATGGATTGATCCTGAACAATGCTTTTAGATTATGTACATGTAGGTGATGTGCCTTTCTAATTTGATATTGAGATTGTCATTCATCTGGCCTATAGAATTGGATGATATTAAGCTCAAATGTTTGGCCACCATTAGTTGATTTATTCTTCCTCAACTTATATCAAATGGAATTTTGTTTTGTTTTAATAATGCCATCCTCTAACCCAACACCTTGTGTCCTGATTTCTCTACTGCCTTTAGAGACTTTAGTTTGTTCTTCACTGTTGCTCATGACTTTTACAGGTTGGCCAACATTTGATTTCTTTTTCTTTCGAGTTAAGATATCTTCTTTTTGATAAACAAGTATTCATCATCAGCTAAATGAGAGAAATATTTGGCCATTTTTTTTTTGGTATTTTTTTTTCTCCTTTTCAACAACAATTCTAATCTCCTCCTCACTAATTCTAACATATTTTTCAACTTCATCTTCCACATCTTCAAAAGAAACATGTTTAGCTTTACTAGATTGACCCACCTTAGTGAGTATTTATTTATCCCCTCTTTGTACTTTTGCAGTGTCATGAGTTATTGATCTTTGCTTCCTTTCTCTTTCTTCTTCTATCTCAGTCATAAAATTTTGCTCCAGATAATAAATACCCTCCAACATGATTGAAAGACTCTAAGCAAAATCCTATGAAACGAAATAAAATATGTCAATGATCAATAATCTAAAAAAAATGAATGATCCTTACAATAATGCATAACACATAAAGATAGATAAGCATACTTACAATGTTATTTGAAATGTTGCTTGTGATTCCTACACACAACTATGTAGATTCTTCATATGTGTCATATTGGACCTTTGAGAGATGATATCTAACATTTTCACATGTATTGGCTAGTGTCTGTATTCGGCACCAAACAAATGTCTCATACTCTGCCCATCACCTCATATGATTCACCAAAGTTAATCATACCACAATACAGATAGATATGTACACCATCATCGGTTTCACTGTCTTGAAGATGCCTTGAAAAAAATTTATTTATTTATTTATTGTGCATTCTTCCATTCTAAAAAAATATGGAATGTACTTGATGGTCCACTTGATTGAATTTTATTAAGTTTATCAATTTTTTTTTTGTTGAACAATATTCATAGTGCGTCCAATAGTATCCATAGTGTCTCCAGTAATATCCATAGTGCATCCAGCTGCAACTTTAGATTTGGAAATTGTTGCCATTGGTCCAGAAACATTCACATAGATCTTCTTTGATGCCATATTCTTGATATATATATATATATATATATATATATATATATATATATATATATATATATATATATATATATTAATGAAAAAACACATATCTTAATTAAACTAATTTTTGTTTTAAAAGTTTACTAATATAAATTAAAATAAAAAAAATAGTAGTATTTTTTTTAACCATATAAATCAATATTTTTAAAAGTATAATTATATATATTTTTAAAATTAAATGAAATTTAATTTATATAAAATAAATTAAAAAAAAAATACAATTTTTTTTTAAAGCCATAGATTAAAATTAAAAAAAAACAATTACATAATTTTTCCATATATATATATATATATATATATATATATATATATATATTAAATTAAATTTTTTCTTTTACTTTTTTTTTTTGCATTTTTGTGAAAAAATAAAATAAAATAAACATAATTGTTTCTTTTTATGTGACTGGTTGTTTCTTGCTTTTTTGTTTAGTGGAGGAAGCCAAAAACTATAAAAAAATATATTTTTTCTTATTTTTTCTCCTAAAATCCCTAAAAGTTTGAGTTTTTTTTCATCTTCTTCGCTATAAAAATATATAAGAATAGGGTTTTTTGATGTGGGTTTTCCCGTAAAATATGATATTGCAAAACACAATTAAAAAAAAAGGAAAATAGTAAACAAAAAATAGTTTTGGAGCATAAAAACTAAAAAAAAAAAACATTTTCCCCAAATTCATCTTTAAATGGTCAAAATAGAAGGAAAGGTAACCTTTTTAAATAATCAAAATAGAAGGAAAACTAACTTTTCAAGTGCAAAGCACTCTCATTTAGTATGTTATGGATGCGAATGCAATGCCTCCACAAAATTTCTCCAATTGTTTTAACAAAACCCAGAAGACTTGATGTGATGTGAGGAATAGAAACACTGATTGTTATTATATAGCGAAGATTATGTGATTGCTTTAGTGTTTCACGAATGTGGGATTACAATTAAAATTAATAAAATTAATATCTAGTTAATATATAGGTTTATATTCAATTTTATTCGATGTCAGATAAAAAATAAAACATAAATTATAAAAATTAATTTAGTTATGTATTTAATGGTAAATTATTTAAATGAAAATTTTATTTTAGTTTTGAAGGAATGCATGAAAGGAATATTTTTGTGGATATTTGGAATAGAAAGTAGGGTGAAATATTTCAAGACCAACAGTTTAGTAAAATGTTTTCAAATATATTTTAGATGAAAAATTTTGGCGGGAAATATTTCAAATGAAATTTTTGGAGGGAAATTGTTTAGCAAATTTTTTTTTGGGGAAACTTTGGAGGGAAAAATTTTAGCAAAAATCTTTTGGGGCGAATTTAGAAGGAAATTCTTAGTCTTTAAACTATATATTGTCATTGGGAGAGAGTGAATTTATATCATTCCACATCTTCTTGTTGAAATTCATGGATTCTTCTGGTAGTGAAGTTTTTCTTTCTGCAACATCAACATCTTCGCCACGCAATATCTCTATTCATATTGATGAATATAATAGGAGTTCATTCACTATGAATAGAGAGTCAAATTTTTTACTTGGTCATAATCCTAAGGATGATGAGAGCATAATTGATGAAGGGCATCAAAAATAAATTTCTATAAATTGAGAGTTAGTTATTCCACTTAGTCTTAGTCCTAAGGATTATGAGAGCACAAGTGATGAAGGGCATGATGAAGAATTTCTAGATTCAAAATTTCCACTTAGTCTTACTCCTAAGGATTATGAGAGCACCCATGATGAAGGGGGGATGAAGAATTTCCATAGTCAAATTCTCCACTTCGTCTTAATCCTAAGGATTATGAGAGAACCATGAAGAAGGGGGGATGAAGAATTTCCCATAAATAGAGATTCAAAGCATCCACTTAGTCCTAATCCTAAGGATTATGAGAGAACCCATGAGGAAGTGGAGGGGGAGAATGAATAATTCCTAGTGAATAGAGATTCAAAGCTTCCACTTAAGCCTAATCCTAAGGATTATGAGAGAACCAGTGAGGAAGGGGAGGATAAAGAATTTCTATTCAATAGATGTTCAATGTTTCCATGTATTCCTAATCCTAAGTATTACGACACCGCCACTAATGAATTTGGGGATGAATAATTTCCTGCAAATGATAATTTGACTATAAATAGAGAGTCATATTTTCCAATCAGTCCTGATCCTAAGGATTATGAGAGCATTAGTTTTGATTGGGAGGATGAAGAGTTTCTTACAAATGATAATTTTAGAGAAATGGATCTCAATAATGAATTTTCTATAAGTGAGTGTTTCAAAGGCAGTGATGATGATGAAGAATTGAATCAGCCAATAGAAGATTTCAAAATCATGGATCAATATGGTGAAGGATTTCATCTGAGTCGGTATTTCAAAAGCACAATTGATGATAGTAAATAAATTTCTTCAAGTGAGAATGGTAATGAATATTTCCAAGCAATGATGATGATTAATTTCTTAACTATGTTCAGAATGATCATAGTGAGGATAATATTCCTCCTAATGGTGATGAAAATTCTTATACAAAGGATAATGGAATGATGAAGTTGTTGCAAGAAAATATTGTAACTAGGAGTACGAGTAGATATTTTCATATCAATCCAAAATATTCCAGTTATACAAGGCTTAAGACAACATTTCTCATAAGCAGAAGTTCGATCGATGATATTATTTCAAGTGAACTTTGTCGAAAGGATTTATTGAAACATATGGATTTCAAGTATGCTATGGAGGAAAGGAAAATATGTTTGTCATTGAATAAAAGAATGAAAAATTCATATTTAGTGGGTTGCATGCAATCTACACTAGCAGGTTATGATTATCATATTGGGAATGTATTGCTTTGCAGAAAGACTTTCAAAATGTTGCATTCAATTGGTAATTTTTGTTTTTCAAGAATCCAAGAAAGACTAGAAAATGATCCCAGATATTATTCAGAAGTATGTTATATACGAGATGTTGGTCATTAGCAAATACTCCTATCTCATGGATGAAAGACATATTTTCAAAGCATGCATAGAATATTACAAATAAAGACAGTACATATTCCATATAATTTCGTGAGATGGGAAATCTACAACTTATACAAATAATATGTAGACGAGATTGAAGGAGTTGGTAATTTTTTTACATATTCATATTTTAAGTGTATGGAAGAACGAATTCAACAATGTTTGTATTCCTAAGAAGAAAATTATGGGGATTTGTAGTACATGTTCTTCTCTTAAAGTAAAAAGGGATAAATGTGAAGGGGCACAAAGAGGTATGAGTTCATAACACTATTTTTAAAAATTGGATAGTTTTCAACTATGAAAATATATTTATTAATAGGTTTATTTTATTTTTTGTGTAGATTCTGTTGTCAAAGAACTTCAAGAGCATTATAATTAGAAAACAAGTGAAATACAAAACTTGTATAAACATAGCCCACGTGGTGTAGAGCAGTTGGTGATGGGGTGCAATATTAAGGCACTCATTCTACAAGGTCACTGGTTCAAAACCCGTGGGTGATTAGGATTAGTCCAAATTAACAAAAAAAAAAAAAAAACTTGTATAAGCATCGAAAGAAGTATTATGATAATCCAAATAAATATATGGGTTAGATAATTGATGGTATGAACCAAAAGAAAACACTTCTGCCACATTTTTCCTACACACCAAAAAATTTACAGGAGGAAAATTTTATTCAATTCCACTTGATTTGTTTTATGGTCTTTAATGGGTAGATCTTGCCAATGGTTTACTTCAGAACTCGAAATATTCATAATGATGCAAATATGACCATAACATTAACCCATCATGTGGTTACTCATTGGTCTGGTATTCTTCCTAAAGTTCTGTATGTACAATTAGACAACACAAGTCGTGAAAACAAAAATCAAGTTCGTTTTGGGTATCTAAACATGCTCGTTGAATTAGAAATTTTTAAAAAGGTAAAGATTGGTTTCCTTCTTGTTGGGAATACTCATGACCATATTGATCATATGTTCAGTCATTTTTTAGTAACATTGAGGAGGAAATATGTTCGTATCATGGCATCATTAATTGAATGTATTAAGAAATCATACATTCCAGGTCCTTCTTTTCATGTGTTGGAAGAAACTATTGACATGAAAAGTTTTATTATGGGATCACATTATAAGGAGAAATGCATTGAACAAATTAATGACATTATCTTCCAACATCAATTTTGTATTGAAAAAAATGACAAGATAACACTTATATGGGGAAATAAGTATTAAAATATTGCAAACTGGGGGTCATCATCAGGTTTATCATTTTTTAATTTCATTTCAGAATGTCCAATATTTGTGTCAAGGATATTGTTATTACAATCAGTTGATGAACTTCATAATGCACGAAGGCATAAGAGAGATATAAATTATTATGAATTCTTGGAAGAAATTAAAATATATATTAGAGATACATATGAGTAATTTTATGTTGTTGATTCAGTTTGGTGGGAGTCTTTTTTCAATAATCAAAGTGATATGATTTCAAGATAAATAAATGAGGATACACTTTTGAAGACTCCATTTATTTGGCCACAAAATATGCCAAATGAACATGAGGAAAGACACATTGTTGAACAACAACAGTCCCAAGGTATTATCAATTCTCTAGAGGTAGAGGAAAGAGGAATATATATTGGTTTTATAAGGTCATGTGCACAACATGAAGCCATGGAAGACCTTTATAGGGCTTCTGTGTAGGATGTTAAGTAGGGTTTCATGATAGTAGTGTTAGCAGATGGAGATCAAATTGGATATTCATTTTGGATTTCCAAGGTTATAAAGGCCATTAATGAAAATGAGGATATTATAGTTGTAGATGTACTTTGGTATGCCACAAATACCCACCCATTCAATGGTGTGTACAAGCCAGATATGGTAGTTGATAAAAAAAATTTACAGAAAGAGAAAAAGAAAGGGCACAAATATAAATCGTCGCGGCACAAACCTCTTAAAATTGGACGATATTGACATACTTGTTTATGGATTCAATTTGAAAAAATAGTGGAACTATTCACTTGAATACCATAGATATTTTGAAGAAATTGTTACTAGAAGAAATAGTGTTGAGATGGGATTTTGTTGAATCTAGTTGTAGATATATAATATTTTTGAAACCTGAAACGATGGAATGCATGTTAACTCAGATAGAGAACTAGTTGATGAAAGATAATAATATGGATCATCTTCATCTGCATCCAGTCATTCATCTAAAAATGTAGGTTCTGATGGTGTTCCGGAACCTATGAATGATTTTGAATAAATTTCTAAGAAATTTTATGGAAATGATGTTTGCATGGTAAATATTTTGACTTCCATATGATCTTACATGAAGTTATGAGTCATTTCTATGTTTTTTGGATTATACGTTTTAATTATGAATCATTCATATCTTTAGAATATCCACAATGCAACAATGAATCACAAAAATAATTTACATTATATTCAATATACCAAAGTTGATATTTTGATTAAAAGTAAAAAAATATTAGAAATCAATGTTTAAAGTTTAAATTATGTAGTGATATTGCCATGATATTATTTATTGTTATCAATTGTTGATATTTTTATTAAAAGTAAAAATATTGGAAATTAATGTTAAATTTTTAAATTACACAATGATATTTCCATGATATTATGTATTGTTAACATTTTTTATAAGATAACTTTCAAAACTTTGAAAATTTAATGCCTCAATGAAAGGGGACACTTCATTTTGATGGTTGATTTTTAGGTTTTGGTTGCAATAAGATACATTTTCTTAAGTTAAGATTTTGAAAGAGCTACACTTTTAGGCTTTAAAATTAAATTAATCTTGGAACAATAAATCTTTCATTTACTTGTTCATTTAAAAAAAAAATATTAATCATATAATTTGTCCATAATTTCATGGTTCAAATATGGTAAAAACTTAAGATTTTTAAAACCATGGTTGAAAACTTGTCAAAATAATAAGTTTCTTCTGAGGTATGGATGGAGGTTAAGGATGGATGGATCAAGGGCAGAGGATGAAGGGATGGAGGTTAATTCTATTGTTGAAAACAGTAACAATTTTAGGGTTTTTTAGAGTCAATGTATTCTATCTTTAACAAGATGGATGAAAATTGTTGGAAATTATACGGCTTTAAGACATGATATTTTTATCTTTAACATCATGTCTCAAAATTTTGGGAATTTTACATTTTTTCAAAGTCCTAATATTTTATATTTAATTCCATTGTTAAAAAGTATCAAAATTGTGACCCGATTTTTTTTTGGTTATTCTAGCATCAACACTTTTTGTTTCGAGGGTGTTTTTTCAATCCTTTTTCAAGAAAAAATTTGGTTTTTAATAAAATGTTGAAATTTTACCCTAAAAACAATTCATTCTGGAAGACAGAATTTTCATTTTTGGCGTGTTTTTTCATGTTCTTTGAGTTTTTTTGGGCTAGAGTTCTCGTTTTGATGTAATAGTTCTTGTTTTATCGGTAACTTTGTTCAGAGTTAAAATGAATTTGGAGGATCCTTAGCATGTAGAAAAGTTTGGGATATTTCCAAAGCCTAGTGGCAAGGATGGTGGAACCTCTAAGCCAGAGCTTTGAGTAGACGTGGTGGACACGTTTGTAGTGGAAATCATTTTTCATTGGAGCAAGAGGATGATCAGGATGATGTCATCTCAATGAACATACCCCATAGTTTACATTTACGGCAGAAAGTGTAAAAGTATTAGGATGCATTAGGTAGGTGGATCCACCCTTTAGTGGTAGCCTGCAAGTTATTTTTAGTGCAAACACAACTAAGCATTAGGAGAAAAGCATTGGGCTACATGGAAGCCTTTCGATGGTATTGGAGAAAACCCTTTAGAAGGGCTTTGTGGTCACAGGAGGTGGTTCCAATACAACTGATAGAAAATATCAATGGTGAAGATCCACTCCAGGGTCACCCATCCATAAAACACAATCCACATAGGAGTGTTGTAGACGGAAGCCTTTGAACTAGGAGGTTTTTTTTTCTTAAGAAAAATAAAAGAAAAAGGTTGGTAAGGCCAAAAGTGAAATAATAAAGGATTGGGCTACAAAACAAGGCCTCAGAGGAACTTTTATCTCTCCTCAAGGAGAATGAGTTGTGACTCGTGATTGGCCCAGAAAACATAGAAGGTGACATCAACATGGACATGTGGAAGGTAGATTTAAGGTTTTTGGGCACCCAAATGGACATTTTCAGGGTGACAAGTGTCACCACTCAAAGGTTAACACGTGACAGGAATGACATCATGGTGATGTCATCCGAGAGATATTACCCTGACTAATTATAAAAGGTGCAAAGAAAAAGAGTTGGGTTCTAGGGTGTTAGGACATAGTGGCATGTTTTCAGAGAAAAAATGAATCGAGAGAGGTGTCAAGAGGACCTTGTAGGAAAGCTAAGCCTGTAAGGCCCAAATCGGCAGGATTGATAAATGGAAATAGCGACGACATTAGGAAGAAGGCACCGGGCCACATAGACAGAGTGAAAACTAATGATAGGAGGGTTAGGAGGTGCCCAATAGGATAACTCATCCTGAAGGAAATGCCCCGGTGGGTTATTATAATGCATTTAAGTAGAAATGTCGAGATATGGAATTCTGGGCTAAGCGCCTGGAACAAGTCTAGCATGTTTAATGTAGAAACAAGACCTTCAGCGTAGAGAAAAGAGTCGTTGATGCTCTTCGCATAGCTAAGTTTTGGATTTTGGTTTTGGTACTTGGTTGACGTACATAGATGCATGACCAACGACATGAAGTCATTATTATAGGGAAAAAGGCCCCCGATATGAGTTAAAAGGGCTTAGCGCCTATAGCTAAAGCCGATGGTCATGGAGACCCGCTCTTATGAAAAATAAGTAGGAAAAGGAGTAAGAGAAGGTGTATTAGGCTCAAAATAGTGAAACTTCCAGTTTTCATAACAAAATTGGTAGTTATGCTAACTTAAATGTAGATAAAAATAGTAGGAGGACTGTTAAATCCTATAAAAAGGAAGATTGACTAAAATAAGTAGAAAAAATCAGTTTATCTTGCAGAGAATGGTTGTTGAGGTTATATAACTTGGATATCAAGTCCTGAGGACTAATATGAATAAGACGCAAGAAAAAAATAAATTATTCATGCACAAATTCAAAATAAACAAAGCCATAGTTAGCAAAAGGAAAATTGATAAAATCATGCCCAATCAAGGAGAATGTACACAATTTTTTCGAGACAGATATTTTGGTGCAATCAGGCATTGGTGTCATGTTCACGGTAATTAAATATTGTTGTAGGTGACTACGATAAATTATTTGTTAGAGAAGGTAGTCATTAATCCTAGTATGAAAGTGGATGAAAAATGGAATAGTGAGCGTAAAATAAAGTTGTAGTTTGTTTATTAGGGGTTGGTGCTCCTTATAGTGGGTGTTGGGTAATAGTTGGGATTATAAATCCATTTAGTTACAACTGGTAAACTAAGAATTTGTAGCTTCTTGTTGGTTTTAGCTAGAACATTGTAATTGCAAGTTATAGCTTTCCCTATGAATGAATTGAAGAGTGGTTCTAAAATTTACTTGTGCTTGTGTGTTCCATTGTGATTGTTGACATTAGTATTTGTTAGGGTTATTTATGAAGTAATTAATGGTTTACACAATGTAGAATGAAATTTATATTAGTAAAATTCCTATAATATTGATTTAGCCCCCTCTTCGTACTATCCTAGTTTCCACCAATTGGTATCATAGTGAGATTACCTCAAAATAGACTAACATCTGGAAAAAAATTCAAGGACCATGGAAAACCAGGAAGGAGGATCTACCAACCAGGTAGCTATGTTCAATGGAATAAACTATGTGTTTTGGAAAGTGAGTATGAATACATACATTCAATCACTTGGAGTTGATGTGTGCGATGTTGTGGAAGAAGAATATCAAATACCTCTAGCAATGGTTACTAAAGATCAGAAGTTTGAGTTTACCTACAATTCGAAGGAAATAAATGCCTTACTTGTTGGACTACCTCAATTAGAGCTTGTTAAAGTAATGGGTTGCACATCTACCAAATCTATATGGGAGAATATGAGAAACTGCTATGAAGGAGAGAAAAATGTAAAGAAAGCTAATCTCTAAGGTTTTAGGGTGAAATTTGAACATTTAAGCATGCATGATGATAAAAATATTGCAAAGTATTTTTTTAAGATTTGATGAACCTGTGAACACCATAAGAGGGCTTGATGACAAGCTAGATGAAGATTTGGTAGTCCAAAAGGTGTTAAGATCTCTTCCTGAGAGGTTTAACCCCAAGGTGTCATCCATTGAAGAAATGAAAAATATGAACAATATCACTCTAGATCAACTCAAAATACTCGCTTCCTATGATATCAGGAGTTCAAAAGGAAAGTATGCATTCAAAGAATCAACTTTCAAAGCATGAAAAAGTGCAAGGATGAGCATGATGACTCATGTTACAATTCCGATGAAGAAGAAACCAACTTTGTGAGGAATCTCACGTGAGAATGAGGCAAATATAAAGGTAAGTTACCTTTTGAATGTTTTAATTGTGGAAAAGTTGGTCATTATGAATCAAAGTGTCCCAAAAAGAAGAAGAAATACTATGATCCTAAATAAAAATTTAAGAAAGTTCAAAAGGATAGATAGAATGCTATGAAGAGAGGTTACTATGTTGAAGAAAAAAACTCCTCAGAAAGTCAACCTAGCCAATCCTCAAATGAGGACAAAGAATATGAAATCCCAAAGGAATTAATGTTGATGGACATAGAAAATTTGTAAGTTGAGGCTATCTATGATTATGAAGAAGGGGAAGTATATCTTGAAGGAGAACTGGTAAGTCTCTTGAAGAAATAGAGAGGCTAAGAAAGAAAAATAGAACTTAGAAATAATCTTTGACAAAAGGAAAGCTGGAGGTTGTAGAGCCATTACTCTTGCAATTGGAAAAAGGTAAGAAAATACAGGATTTGTTGAACCAACAGCTAAATGAGAAGGCTCAAACATGTGAGAATCTGGAAGGAGAAATTGTACTGCTCAAGAAGGAGTTGGAGAAGGCCAAAACTCAGCTAAAATTCAACAAAACATTTGGAAAAGGGACTTAATATTTGAATGATATATTGGAAGCACAAATACCCTCCTCAAATCGAACTGGTCCAGGCTATGAAGCTGAGTCAAGTGCAAAAACTGAATTAAAAGGTAAAAATATATACTCCTTTGTTCCAGGAAAAGAAATAAATACACAGAAACATAGAAATCAACATCAACAGAGAGAGTACAATGTGTATCTAAGTCATATTGTCTAAAATTTTGCCAAGTGTAGAAGGCAATCATTCAGGTACAATAATGTATTACCAGGATATTTTTTTACATGCACTAACTATGGGCACAAAGAAGCAAGTTTCAGTGTAAATATATAATACAGTCAACCCATATCTTAGAGGAGAATTAAACAGAGAAGAAGCAAACTAAAGTTTAATAACTCTTTCACCCCCTAAATTATCAAGTGCAATGTTTTAAATGCCAAAATTTTGGGCATATAATAGTAAATTACAGGCTTAAAGAAAATAAGACAAGATCAATGATTGATCATATTGAAAAAAAAAACCCAAAGTTTGGAAAGAGAAATTAGAGTGATTTGATATTTATTTATATGCTCACAATGGTGGGATCCATTGGTAGTGGATAGTGGATATTCCAGGCACATGGCAGGAGATAAAATAAAATTTTTAACTTGGAAGCCAGTTGACAAAGGTAATGTGACTTTTGGAAAAAATGCTCTCGGAAAAATAATTGCAAAAAGAGTGTTCACTTTACCAAATGGAAATGGTAGGGCTAATAATGTTTGGTATGTTGATGGTCTGAAACATAATATGTTGAGTGTGTATGAAATGTGTTACTAATGATATGATGTGTTTTTTAAAGCCAAAAAATGTCAAATAAAGTCCATGGGTATAAGTAAAACAATTTTTGAGATTGTAATAATAGACAATAATATATATGTGCTCAAGGAGAAGAAAAAAAAGTGTTGTTTGACCAAGAATCGATGAGAGTTGGTTATGGCACAAAGGCCTTGGACATCTGAACTTTGACTAGATTTTCAAGTTGAGCAAGAAAATGTTGTTAATTATTTTCCTAGTCTTTCAAAGCTAGAGAATATTATCTACAAATCTTGCCAACTAGGAAACAAAGCTGGAGTTCCTTCCAAGGTAAGGGAAAAATTTTCATCAAAGTCATTGCACCTAGTACATTTGGATTTGTGTGCACCATATAAAACATAGTCAACCACAGGTAGGCTATATTTTATGCTAACCATTAATTATTTCAACAAGATGATTTGGGTTGATGAAGCTTTTGAGAAGTTCAAAGAATTTAAATCCATGTTTGGGAATGACACTCATCGTAAAATTAAAAGCATAAGGTCAGACAATGTAAGTGAATTCACTTCAAAGTAATCTGATTGTAGGTTTTAACCCTGAACAGAAATTATCTACACACGAATCTTATAACAGAAAATAAACAATAGCGAGAGCATAAAACATAAAACAGATAAACACAGAGATTTTCCCCTGGATCCCAAATTGGGACGACCAGCTTGATTTTTTCATTATATTCCTTTTAGTGTTACAACACATATATATACATGCCGGAGCATACATAAACCCCAATCCATTAACCCTGGATTAGAACATAACCGTAGTTCCCTTGACCGGATCTACAAAAATACCATGGGCCGAAAACCATCGAACCCCAAAACCATGTGCAAAACCATGCACAAAACCATGGACGCAGACTACCCAACGGAAATTAAGGAACCAAAATTTTCGCCGGGGGGCCACAGGAGGGCTTAGTCATTGGCCCAATTCTTCAACACCCATTGTTTCTCTACACCAAGAGAACTTCTGAGTGCTCACAGACTTTGTCAATGCATCTGAAACATTCTTCAAAGTGTCCACCTTTACCAACAACACCCTTTTAGCCTCAACCATATCTCTAACAAAGTGATATTGAACATCAATGTGCTTTGTCTTTGAATGATAAGCAGGTTTCTTAGCCAAGAAAATTGCACTTTGGCTATCACAGTCTATCCTTATAGCTTGTTGTACCAACCCCATACTTGAACACAATCTCTGCAACCAAACTGCTTCCTTGCTTGCATGAGTGGCTGCTATGTATTCTGCCTCTGTAGTTGAAAGAGCCACTACGGACTGTCTTTTACTCATCCAACTGACTGCGCCTCCAAATAGGCTAAACACATACCCACTTGTAGATCTTCTTTGGTCCAGATCTCCAGCCCAGTCTGCATCAACAAAACCACGAATGTCCAACATTCTTTCCAATCCTGGTCTTCCCCGGTAGCACAAGCCATAATAACTAGTGCCACGTAAATATCTGAAAACCCGCTTCACTACTATCCAATGCTCCTTCCCTGGGTTTGAAATAAACCTGCTCAATACTCCCACTGCATGTGCAATGTCTGGTCTAGTACAGACTATTGCATACATCAGGCTACCCACTACACTTGCATATGGAACACGGGACATATACTCCTCTTCTTCTTGTGTCTTGGGACACTGTTCAGCAGACAACTTTACACCTACAGGAATAGGAACATTCACCAGTTTACTATCCTGCATATTGAACCTCTGCAATATAGTCTCGACATACTTCCTCTGGTTTAACCAGAGCTTCCTCTTTGCCCGATCTCTCTTAATTTCCATGCCCAAAATATAGTTTGCAGCACCAAGATCCTTCATGTCGAATTTGGAGAACAGTTGGGTCTTCAAATCTTGGATAATTTCTCTGTCATTTCCAATCAACAACATATCATCCACATACAAGACCAAATAAATAACACGGTCACCAATTAATTTAAAATAAACACAGTGATCCTCCTTGCTTCTGGTGAAGCCAAGTCCCCGTATAGAGGTATCAAATTTCTGATACCACATCCTTGGTGACTGTTTTAACCCATACAGAGACTTCTTCAACCTGCATACCAGTTCTTTCTTACCCTTCACCATAAAACCTTCATGTTGCTTCATGTAGATCTCCTCTTCTAGATCCCCGTGAAGAAATGTTGTCTTCACATCCATCTGTTCTATCTCAAAATCAAATGCAACAGCAACAGATAAAATTAATCTAATAGAAGTAACTTTGGCAACAGGAGAAAAAATATCACCAAAATCAATTCCCGGCACCTGGGAATAACCTTTCGCTACCAATCGAGCTTTGTATTTCTCCACCTTGCCTTCTACATTCATCTTCTTCTTAAACACCCATTTTCTCCCAATGGGCTTCCTTCCAGCCGGAAACTCCACCAAATCCCATGCATCATTTTTGTGCAAGGATGTCATTTCATCAACCATGGCCTCCTTCCATAGTTTTCCATCCTCTGAATCTACTGCCTCCCTGACAGTTCTGGGTTCATCATCAGTTATAGTTAAGGCAAAACCTGAACAGAAAGCAGATGGACTATACCTTTCTGGTTGCCTTCTTTCCCGAACTGATCTTCTCTAAGCTGGAGTTTGTGGCTCTTCATCTTCTGAGTCTTCTTCTGTTGTAGAGTCTGATTCATCCTCCTTTAGCTCAAACTCTATCTTTTCAGGTTCCTTTGATAGGACTTCATGTTTAACAACATATTTCACTTCTCTAAACACCACATCTCGGCTGTACACAACCTTCCTTGTTTCTGGGTTCCAAAGCTTGTAACCCTTTAAACCATCCTTATACCCAATAAATATGCACTTTTCAGATTTATTATCCAACTTGGTCCTTTTCTCCTTTGGAACATGTACATATGCATCACATCCAAATACCCTTAGATGTGAAAGAGAGGTTTTCTTACTAGTCCATACCTCATGTGGAGTCTTATCCTCCAACGCTGATGAAGGTGATCCGTTAACTAAGTAACATGCAGTCTCCACTGCCTCTGCCCATAATTCTTGTCCTAACCCGGTACTACTGAGCATGCTTCTTGCCTTTTCCATCAACGCTCTGTTCATTCTTTCTGCAAATCCTTTTTGCTGCGGTGTGTATGGAGTAGTCTTCTGCCGTGCTATACCACACTTCTTACAGAACTCTTCAAATTCCTTCTTGCAGAACTCCCCACCATTATCTTTCCTCAACGCCTTTATCTTCTTCTCTGTCTGGTTTTCCACCAGAGCCTTAAATTATTTAAATTTATCAAAGACTTCAGATTTCTTCCTCAAGAAATATATCCATGTATTCCTTGAGAAGTCATCTATGAATGAAACATAGTACACAGACTTTCCCAGTGATGGAACTGACACAGGCCCAAACACATCACTGTGCACAAGTTCTAATATTTTGTTTGCCCTCTTAGCACCAGAAGGAAAACTCACCCGATTCTGCTTCCCATATACACAATGTTCACAGAAATCGAAATCCAGAGAGCAATTAGACATACCTTCTACCATTCCATTTCTATGTAGTATCCGAAGGCCCTTCTCTCCAATATGTCCAAGCCTTTGATGCCATAGCATGGTCTTTTCTCCAGAGACAGCTAAGCTTTCCGCTCCATTTTCAAGAACCACATAACTGTTACACCCATCAATAACAGTGCTACCTTGTAGCTTGTACAGAGTTCCAGTCCGAACTCCTCGCATTAATACCAGTGCTCCCCGAACCATCTTGCAGGCATCTTTCTCGAACACTGTTTTTACACCTGCATCATCCATCTTGCTTACAGAAATCAAATTTCTAGCCAATGCAGGAATATGCAGAACACCAGGAAGTGTTCTAATCCTTCCACCTTGCAGCTTCAGCTTGACCTTTCCACGTCCGATGATTCTGGCCCTCCTATCATCCCTTAGGAAGACATCACCACCATCATATTTCTCATACTCGCAGAACCACTTTCTATGGGGAGTGAAGTGAAAGGATGCACCCGAGTCAATCAACCATGACTCATGATCTACATGTGTATTTGAAGAAGAAGCCAAATACACATCCCCACCTTCATATGAGGTGGTTTTTTCCTCTCTGATAGGAGCATCATCGGATCCCTTTCCTTTCTCGAGAGCTTTAGATCCGCACTCCTTTTTGTAGTGCCCTTCCTTTCCGCATTTCCAAAGCATACCTTTACAAACTTTCCGTGAGATTTAGATCTCCCTCTAGATTTGGATCTCCCACTTGAAACTTTATTCTTGTTTCGTTTTGGGACCTTCCTCGTACGGATAAGGCATCTCCATTCGGCCCTCCATATTTCTCTCTGTTTCATTTCCTCCGACAAGTAAGGCTGAGACAATGTCATCAAAATTCAAGGTAGTTTTATTGCTACCTATTGCAATGACCAGACTATCCCACGAGTCCCGGTAGAGAACACAACAAATTGATGCACTTATCTCCATCCGAGATTTTAATATCAACGAGATGAAAGTCGACTTACCACAATATTGAAGGCATTCAGATGCACAAAGTCCCAGGGTTATAAAGCTTTTTCCGCAGGAACAAATTATTCACTAGAGACTTAGATTGGTACAAAGTCCCAAGTTTTTTCCCACAAATTCTTCGCCATAGCTTCCCGCATACATTCAACAATACCGAATTCGAGACACACAACCGTATTGTGCTCTTAGCCTTCCGATCCAGCTTTCTTTCAGCTCTTCATCTCGACATTTTCGTTGGTTTAGTACCCGGATCTACCGCAATCCACTCGATCTTTATCCACCAAACGATATCCTCCATCTTGAGCTTCCACAACTCAAAACTCGACCATTAAATTTCTCGATCTCTATCTTTCCGCCGCTTGCCATCTTCTTTCACCGTAAGAATCGATCCCGCAGATCTCCCCATCGAACGGTGGTCTACCTCGAGCCCGAGCAAAAACCCTCAAGCAGCAAAGGCGTCCCCTTGAAGCCGAAATTTCTTTGATACCAAATTTAGGTTTTAACCCCGAACAAAAAATTATCTACACACGAATCTTATAAATAGAAAATAAATAATAGCGAGAGCATAAAAACATAAAACGAATAAACACGAGATATTTTCCTTCGGATCCTAAATCAAGACGACCAACTTGATTATTCATTATATTCCTTTTAGTGTTACAACACCTATATATACATGCCGAAGCATACATAAACCCCAATCCATTAACCCCCGGATTAGAACATAACCGTAGTTCCCTTGACCGGATCTACAAAATACCAGGGGCTGAAAACCATCGTACCCCAAAACCATGTGCAAACTCATGCACAAAACATGGGTGGGTCCGCCCATGAGTGGGTCCACACACCAAAACACTTTTTGCCGTAGGCGCCGCCCCGATCCCTAACGATGTAGGGTGCCTCCTCCTTATGACCCCACCGCTATGCTCGACGCAACGTACAACGCATGGGGCTAGTCGTGGAAAGAATATAACAAATACCCAACAAAATTTCCAAGACATGTTCCTACATCCACAGGATTTAAGGCACTTTTTCGAGCCCAAAGTCCAGAGCCACTTCCCATAACTCCATGAGAATTTTAGAAATGAAATAAAAAAATGAAACAATTATGTATTTTCAAAAAACCATGATAAGACCTAGATTGAACCCCTAATAGACATGACAGGGATTTTCATCAAACATATAACACATGTGTAATCTACAAGTGTAAAAAAATAGATCTCGAACATAGGGATCTCATACTTATATGAGAATTGCAAAGAAGCTTTGTTGTCTTACCTCATTAGATGTAGTATCATCTATTAGGTCATAGATACATTGTTTATTCATTTACAAATAAAACCATGAGGAGAGCCATACATTATCATTGTTAGAATACATACTCATAACCAACATAATAACAATAGAAATATAAGGAATACATCAGCCATAGGATCCACATATAAACCGGTATATTTACACATGAAATTCAAAGGAAATGGACTTCTCATTAATGAATGTAAAAAACCAACCGACTATGGGACTGCCACGTTCCACCCGACCATATATTGGCTAAGAGAAATCTCTCTTCACCCAATCACCGCCATTTCATATTCCAAGCATGAATTTTGGATTCATAGTCAACCAAAAAGAACCCAACAAGCATGGATTCTACCAGAGTTTTCCACCTACACCTTGAGGAATTTCTATCGCCTCCTAGTCTCTCGGACTTTACCATAATCCATAGTCCGATCCAGTTGAGCACTGGGCCCTACACCTGGGACCCATTCTCCGAGGCTTTACCATACATCCCATCCTGCCACTACTAGTCCCCTCGTGGAGAAAAAATCCACCTCTTGGCTTTATCAGTATATCACTCCATTCACCGACAAGGATTCCTAGGCCCACCGAGGCACACAATCCCGGCTTTACCGCAACCCACGATCAGCTTCAGGGGGTCACTATGCCAATGGCTTTACCATAATCCATAGTCTAATTCAGGGATCACTAGGCCATGTGTTTTTCATTTCGGTGATCCACCCCACTAATCTTTGAATCCATCCGAAAATCCAACTCAACCAAAGTATGAGAACCCATCTCATCAAGGCTATTCTGAAATGAAAAAATCTAGGTTGAAAATAATGTTACACCTAGAAAAAAACATGCCATGATAGAAACGAAACACATTCAATACCATTCATTCCAAATCTAGCAAGGAAATCACACTTTCAAATAAATACCCTGCAAAGAATCCTATTGTAGTTGATTGATATTTTTCTTCCTTAATTTCTCCTTCGTTCCTCCCTGTTTTCTTTTCCTTTCTTGATCTAATGCCAAAGTACTCCAAGAAAAATCTAAGCATCTAGGAATATGAGAGAGAGAGAGAGAGAGATGATAGAATGAGAGCCATATGTGTGAGAAAAATCTTTCCAAATGATCCTAAGAATCTTTTTTTATTAATTATTCCTCTATATTCTTCATTTTCCTCCTCACATGCAACCTCACCTTTCACCTCCCTTTTCTCATATTTTTCCATTATTTTCATTAATAGAATGCCAATTAATTCCTCTTTTCCTTTCCAAATCATTTTCCAATTTCCTTTAGCCATAATAATTGAATGAACACCCTCACTACGATGTTCTTCGACTTTTCAACTTGCAATAAGTGTTCCATCAACTCGTGGTTATTATTTTTCCTTTACTAAATTTTATTACATGGAATTTTCACTTGGGTTGTTACACTCCCCAACGGAGCACTAGAGCAACAAAATACATGCAAAGGGTGTACCTTAGGGAAGTACAAAAAATCCTCCTTCAACGATCGTAATAATAGGGCGCATACAATCCTTGAAATGATAATTTATGTTGTTTTAGTGTAATTTTCGTGACAACCTCCACTACCAAGCACATGTATTATGTTATATTTTTTAGATGATTTCTCATGGAATTGCTAGATTTTCTTAATGTAGATGAAATACCAAGCATTCTACAAGTTTGTTGAATTTAAAGCACTTGTTGATAAAGAAATTGGTAGGAAAGTGAAGGTTCTCAAGAGCGATATTGGTGGTGAATATGTGTTGAATTAGTTAAAAAAAATTGTCTACAAAGGAAGGCATTCGATGAGAGTTTAAAACACCCCACAACCGAAAACAAAATGGGGTGGATGAGAGGAATAATAGAAGTATTCTAGGAGTAGCAAGGTTGATGTTGCATGATAAATACCTACCACTTCACTTGTGGGTTGAAGCATGCAACACAATGGTCTATTTGCAGAACATGAGTTCTCATCAAATTCTTGGGATGAGTACACCGAAAGAAGTTTTTTTCTGTAAGAAACTAGATGTGTCACACTTCGGGATATTTGGATAATCAGGTTCTTGTCATGTTTCCAAGGAATCAAAGAAAAATCTAGAGCCAACAACATAGTTGGGAATATTTTTGGGGTACACGTAAACACCTCACAACTATCATGTGTACCTACCATCTCTCGGGATGATAGTTGTGCATAGAGACATGAAGTTTGATGAGGAGAATACAATGAGGTATTCTCTTGAGAGGCAACTTCGGTTGCATTTAAATGAGGAGATTTTTTTCTCTAAAGGAAGAACCTAAGGATGTTGTGGAGCATCCACAAGTAGAGGAACGAGAGTGGAGACACCCACTCAAGCACCGACATCTAGAGAAGGAAGTAAGTGAACTAGGGAAGATAACAAATTATTACATGATGCTAGAGAGAATGTGGGAGACCCCATGTTAGCCACCTATAATATTTTGTTATACCAAAAGGTGGCTAAGATCTTTTTTGAGCCTCCAAGGAACAAATTTTATCACTAAAAAATTGTTGGCTCTTGAAGTCTCTTTAAGGCCTCATGCCTCTATCCCAAATCCTCATTTGTCTGTCCCATTTTATACTCAGAAAAATCTGCTGATTTCGTATAACAAACTATCTGAAGAAACCATCATTTTCTTCCCTTTTTTCTCCATATTATTCCTTTACTTTTCATAACTCCTCTTCTTTCCATTTATGAAAAATTCCCCTTTCATAGTTAAAAACTCACTTTTTAACTATTCAAAACTCCCCAAATCCATTTAAAACTTTGAAACTTTTCATGGAAAACAAGTTTTATTGCTATGGACCTAAGCCCTTTTGGGCTAAAGTCCTAAACCACTTCCCCCCACATGCCCATGTGTTAAAACCAAACGCCAAAGTTTTTAGGCGCTAATCGCATCGCAAATATCCACGGGTGCATGACTTTGAACCATTACAAAGCTCGATTGCGATTAGCCTTTCATATAAAACCCCCGATCATATTATTTCCTCATATAACCATCGAGCCCGCAATCGGGCGATAAACCATTGAAAAAATCCCTCTTCGATCAATATTTTCCTTTGTAAACCCAAAAAACCCACTTTTTCGAAAGTTTTAAGTTAAAAACTTAAAACCACGTGATAAATATAAATGGGTTGATTGAAAAGAGCCGATTGCGCAATCGCAATCGGAAGCAACACAATGGGTTGATCGGAAAGACCAGGCTCAACGACCCGATTGCGATTGGCCCTTGTCTTTATACTCCCGGGCATATTACATTCCGTGAAAACCACCGGCCCCGCAATCGGGCGCCTTTTTCCTTTTTTTTACCTATATATTTTCCGCTCGATCCATTATAATCTGTTTTCATTGCAAAAACTTTGGTTTTCATATGTTTAAAGGTTTTTTCCGCCGGTGCGTAGGTCGAAGCAATCATGACCGTTGATCTAGTCCTTCGATCCAACGGTCGCACACAATCGCATTGCGACTTTTTCCCCTGTTGCGCAATCGCATGCCCATCTCTCGCGACCTCCGATTGCAAACCCTCCGATTCATCTTCCGCCATCGATCCGATCTGCGGATCAAAGGCCAGCGCTAATCGCATTGGAAATTTACATCGCATGCACTTGCCCGCCCCCCGATTGAGATCCTCCGATTAGATCCGGACCGTCCACGTGTCCAGATCGGACGGCCCTAAAACCACCCCGCCTTATTTCTTCTCCCCGCTCTCATTTTCCCGTTTTGCGCCGATCTCCACCGTTAGATATTTTTATCCGACGGCTACGCTCCTCCCCCGCCATCCGAAAGCGGGTTTAAACCTATTTTTTTGCGGGATTTCTTAATTGTTTTGTGTTTGATGCGGGTGTTCTAAATGGTTTTCCATTGTATAATGAAGAAATGCCAAGAGCTCGGGAATGACGATTCTCATGCCCTCGTTTCATTAAAAAGAAGCCATCTGCGGGGCTCCATTCCATGTTTCGTCGAGTACTCTATGAGTGCGATGCATCAAAGCCCAGATGCGGGTCCGCATACCGACAAGACACTGTTTTAATTCAAACACAGGTTAAAGAGTATAAGTTTGAAAGACGAAGCACAGCAGATGAAGATTGAAGACGGTTTTTATGGGGATCACGGCTAAGACAGATTATGAAAAGCCTAATCCCCAATCTAAAAACACAGCTTTAAAGGAAAACCTAAAGTGTTTTATCGGATGGAAAGCCTCCACCACCACATCCGAGGCAAATTGATTCCTCGGCTACCACCGAGCCACTGTTGCCTCAAACCTTTCAAACAGAGGCCGAAGTTATTAAAGAAGATCGGATTTCGCCTCGGAGCGACCAAGGAGTTACTTTACGAGGTAATCAATGCGGAAATATCCGCATAGTTACTCCCCACATTACACGAGCCTCAAAGTCAAAATAAAGCTCCCACCGAGCTTTGATATTTGTTGTAAAAAGTTAATACCGTGATCCACCTGTAAATTTCTCTCTCGAGCCCCTCGAAAGGCCGAGAAGTCTTGAACCCTGTATTAATTATCCCGAGAGATATTTTATCGGATCACCTCCTCATTCTTCTATAAATACCTCAGGGAGAAGATGAGGAGTTGTTGGTTGCGAGAACTTTGAAATACACTTGAGCTTGAGACTTCTTTTTTGTACATAGTATTCACTGCCCTCGAAGCTCTGTTTGTGCTAGAGTAGTTAGGTTGAATAGTGAAGATGATTGTTGAACCGAAACATTGGACTTGAAGTTTGTAGTCGGGTTTGACATCAATATAAAAGGTTTGTGTCATGGGATCCCTGATCTATATTGACGGTGATGTTATTCTCATTTGTAACTTGTTGTTTTATTTCGTTTTCATGTTGTTTCATTCTCCACTCGTAAAGAACAGTTTAAACAGGGTTAGGACCTCTCGTATATCAATAACCTTCTCTGGTCGAGAAATCTTTATTTGAATGTTTTCTTCCAATCTGTGTTATTCGAGAATGACTTAATTCGGTTTAGGCATGAGAATGCCGCGTTCCCTCATTTTTATCGTCCCTAGTTGAATATTATTTCGAACGTTACTTTCAGTATATGTTATGTGAAGATGAACTAAAGGAATATATGGTTAGCCCCGGTCCCGGACTTGTCTCGCATAACTACTGATTGTTTCCCTTGGAATGCGTTAAAAGTCGGCTAGTTTAGAAGCACTTGCTAGATCTTAGACCATTCTGTGTTATCGTTGTGTTTCCCCTTGTTTTGTATATTTTCTATTGGAAGTGTGTCAAAGGTTGGTTGGTTTAAAAGTACTTACCGGATCCTAGTTTGCTTTTGTGTCCTTCTTAAAATGTTTGTCAAAGGTCGATTGGGTTTAAAAGTACTTATCGGATCCTAAGTCGCTCTTCGTTACGCATCTCGTTTAATTCCCCTTCTTGATGTATCACTCCATTCCATAAATCAAAATTTAAAGAGATCCTTAGACATAGATGACTAGCCCCTTGGATCACACTTGATGTTGTTGTTCAATTAAAGCCCGGATATGACTCCATAGCCCAATGGACTAAAAACCAGACATTATATCTATCTATCTGCAAAAGCTGTTCTATTTGCTTGCAACTTCTCACTTTTGAAACTTTGCACTTAGGACTTTCCCCTCAAGTAACATTTCATGCTCAACCATCCAAAAAAAACAAAACACTTGGCCTTCATAACTAGCCTAATATCATTACCTTAATCTTTTCAAAGACAATATCCATCTTTGCACATATTGGAGAGATCCCTCTCCCGGATTCGGGAGAGGCTAGATCCTAGAATCCCAAAGTTTGGTTGAAATGATGTTAACTCGTGATTGGACTCTCCCAATCTTGCTAATAAATTACGGAGACCTAACATTTCCGGCGACTCCATTGGGATTGAACCCAGAATCTCGGTTCCATGACACTTGTTTTATTTTGCGGGACTGAGCCACCGAAGCTAACATTTCTGGCGACTCCATCTGGGTACCCTTACCCAGAATATTCATAACATTTTGAGAGTCAAAAGCAGCCTTTTCAAGCACTACAAAGAAATGGTAATTAAGATGAAACTCAATTGAATCGATGACAAACTAGGTCAGCCCTAGGATTCTTTCGAGTTTTTATTTAACCTTGGAAAATCGGCTAGCTTAGCCATAAGGATAGACTGTCTTTGTTTCATAACCGTAGCTAAGTTTTTGAGGCAAAGTTAGGATATTCTTCCTAACCACAAATAAAAGCAATTTAGAAAAATACCAAAAACATTTCGGGATTGGTAGTAAAACACTAGTTTTGATATCTTTTGTACGTCTTTGATGTGTTTTACTTTATACTCTTAGACGAGTCCGGAAAGGGCCAGTAGCCTCCGGGTCTCATCCTCTTTGGGGGGTGACATATCTCGGTGAATGCCCTCCCGATCAACCTTCGGTTAGAGTTTGTTGTGTTTTTGAGATATCCTTGAAAGGAATGTTTCACAAACACTCGTGGTGGACAGATGTACTCCTTTGACAAAACTACGAACTTTCCACCCTGGTGACTCCACAATCCCGAACATACCTTAAGACTCCACTGGGAAGAACCCTTATCATTATAAAATCATTCAAACTCGGTTAGAGGAGCTGTGGGATTTGAAATCATAAAACAGATTGGTGAACCTCTCTAAGATTGTCATATCTCGGTTGAACTTCTCTTGTTTTAGGTCTAAACAACATAGCATAGTGGCTTCTAAAAAGATTCACACTAGAGCCCATCCGGACCCTAACCCACCTAAGATAGTTGATAATCCAGAAAGTATCCTTTGGAAGTCTCCTAAGGTTAAATTATTAACTATTTTCAGATCACCCTTGAGAGCTAATTCGACCCCGAAAATCTTTCAGCTACGCAACAATCACAAACCGATTTAGTGAACCCATTTAGGACTAGGTCATTTGATGATATAATCCAGTTAGACTCCCGAATCTTCACTTTCATCTCCCGAAACAAGTGAACATCCTGGTAACAGGGAAACAACACCTCTCGATTTACATTTCCTTCACAATTTAGGTGTCTCTCATCCAAGATCATCTCAACGATCTACTCCTGGTCCATCCACTTCTACTCACCATACATCCACCTGTTCAAACCACTTCACCTCGAGCCCACTTTCCCTTCCCGTAAATCCACCTCCACCTCCCTCGCTATGGCAACATGGTATGCTCCCTTAGTCCTTCCCCGTATCATTAGTCAATCTTCCACAGGGACTATCGATCCAAAAATTCCATTATATGATGCTAGTAATACCATAACAAGCATCTCAACATGTGGACAAGATGAATGACTACTTTGACAGTAAATGAAATTGATAATGACTCTATCAAGTTGAGACTATTTGCTCAAAAGTTTGGGGGGAGAAGTAAGAAAATGGTTTAAAGGTTTAACCCCCCATAGTATTAACGATCTCCAAGCCTTCCATCAAGCATTCTTAAACAAATGGGAAGTGAGGAAGAATCCTCTCCAAGTCCTTGTTGACTATAACAATCTCCATAGGAACCCTGGGGAAAGTGTACAATATTATTGTACCAGATTTAACAGCGTCTATAATGCACTTTCCCTGAACTAAAACCTCCTCGAGGGCTCGACTTTAAACAAGTTTCTGAAGGGTTTGATCCGGACATGACATATTCACTTAGAGAAAGAGTCTTTGCAACTCTTGAAGACATGCAAAGGGGTGCTTTTTCGTGGAAGTAAACTTGATGGAGAAAAGAGCAAGAATGAAGAGCGAGAAGAGAGTATATTTTAGAGAGGAATCCACCCCTTCCACTTCAAGCTCAAAGATGGAGAGAATGATGGAAGAAATGATGAAAGAGATGAGCATAATTAAGAGAGCACAAGCAAATCAAAATCAAACTGCTCCTCAAAATAGAAACCAGAATCAGAATATAGAAGGAACCAACCTCCAAACAGACCCAGGGGAAGATGATCAACGAGATCACTCCTCCCTTTCATCAAAACTATGTAAGTGAGGTTGAACAAGCAGAAGACATAGCGAGAGGAAGAGGATATCAACATGTTTGGGGAAGAGGATGATGACTTTGAGGTTCATTATGATAATAAACAAGGTCTTTACACACCTTACGACGACAAAAGAAATGATAATGAAAATTATTATCGGGACATGGAAAATGTCATCATAGAACCTCAAAGAGAATATGACCTTAGAAGCAAGACCAGTCAACAAGCCCCCAACACCAAAACCTCGACAAATCCTCTCAAAGCGACACCGCGACTAAACCCAAAACGACCAAACAAAAAGACAAAACAAATGGTACATTAATTCGATAAGGATAAGGAGAAAAACACTCAAAATTTCTGAAAAACATAGTGAAGACATCAACGAGTACTAACGCTTCAGCTAATACTCCTTCTACAACAGATTGTGTCAAGTAAAACAAATCAGCAAGTCGAATTGTTGATAGAGTGATAGACTAATAAGGTTGAAACAAGTGCTTCAAAGAATCAAACCCCTTTTCGACTTTGAACATGAAATCTTAAAGATCAAAATCTCTGTTTCATTAACCGAGTTAGCTGCCCAACATGTATATAGGAACCAAATTTTGAAGGCTTTAAATATAGAGGAAAATGGAGATACAGTTAATCTTAGTGACGACCTACCGAGTTGATTTTTGGCCCTAAGATTGAAGGGAAGTTTCAAGAAGGACCAGTTCCTCCCTTTTATGTGAGTTTGAACATTCATGACAAAATTCTACACAACGCTATGCATGATTACGGGGCTTCTCATAATTTAATGCCTAAAGCCATGATGGAGAGCCTTGGTTTAGAAATTACCGGACCCTACAAAGACCTATACTCCTTTGACTCAAACATAGTAAAATGTCTAGGATTGATCAAAGACCTCTCGTGTTAACCTAGCCCGATTCCGACCCAAATGTTTACTCATGGACATTGTTGTGACTGATGTTCCCCCAAAGTATGGAATGCTTTTATCAAGATCTTGGGGAGCTAAGTTACGGGGGACTATGCAGATGGACATGACATATGCGACCATCCCGGTTTTCAATCGGACTCGAAGACTTTACGTGAGTCTCATATGCAATACACGGTTACAAGTCAAGACAGGGACCACGAAACTCTCCTATATATTCACATAGATGTGACCTTGATTCTTTTATCATGTTTAACAATGAAACTCCTAGTGAACAAGTCACTTTAACGTAATTAAAGGTTGACGAGGGAAGAAGAGTATAATAACGCGAAGTGTCCAAACAAAGTTTGCCACATGTGAAAACATTAGTAAACAAATCATAGGTCTTGATTTGCCTGCTATGAGCCCATTGTTGTTAGGACTTAACAACCCTGGGAAAATACCCCTAACATTTCCGGCAACACTCCCTCAATCTATTGAAGAATTTAAGGAGTCAAAACAAATTCAATTGGGTGCTTGCTAATCATGAACGATCAGAAGGCACCATAGTTAAAAATGACAATCACCAAACAGACGAAACCAAAGACAGTCCTTTATGGAGTATGTATTTTGATGGGTCATGCACTAGAAATAATGTTTGGTGCAGGGGGTTTGGATCATTAACACCGAAAACAACCACACAGAATGCATCTCATGCAAATTAAACTTTCAGTGTTCCAACAACATAGCGAATATGAATCCCTTCTCTTAGGCTTGCATCTCTTGAAGAAATTAGGAGCCGAAGAATTAATGTGTAATGCGATTCTGAGTTAATCATTAGGCAAGTCAATGGGGAGTATAATGCGAATCATCCCGGACTTAGAGCCTATCGGGAATGATGTCATGGATCCGTTGACAACATTTGAAGAGTCAAACCCGAGTTTCATCCCAAGGAAAAGGAACATTATGGCCCACAATTTATCCTTTGCGGCCGGAACATGTCTAACGCCATATGAGACTCGGGAGACAACACAACTCCGATAAAATTTAGACCTGCAGAGTGCTCGATAACGAAAAATATTGGCAAGTGTTTGACAATGACAAACAAATAGAAGACTTCATGCAATTCAAAAATGAGTTCGAACGCACATGATTTCAGATTCGATTATGATACTGATTGCGATGAAGAAAACTTTCTTGGTGAAGAAGAATCGTCTCCTCAACTCGCCAATATTAACCTATTGTCTAGCGAACTTAGGAACAAAAACAAAATTAAGTGCAGAGTTAGAAATGGAAGAATTACAAACTCTGTCGGTCTAAAGATGAAAAATTTTCCGAGTGGTCTAACGCCTTTAGAGGAGTTGTTCGATTTTAACGATGTGGCCAATAAACCAAAAGCTGGAACTCGTAGAGACCGAAGTAGAGGAGTGCAATATAGGCGAGTGAGGAAAAACCAAAAATGATCAAACTGTCCAAAAACTTTGCCGACTCACATTAAACTCAAATACATAGAGTCTGTTCCAAGAATTTTCTGATGTTTTTGCTTGGAGTTACGAAGATCTCAAATCCTATGACACCGAAATAATACAGACATAAAATCCCTCTTAAAGAAAACCAAAAACCCATTTAAAGAGAAAGCATGCAGAATAAACCTTGTCCAGATTGCCATTGGTTCGAAGGAGATCATGAAAATGTATGATGTCAGCATTATTGTCCCTATTAGATATTCCGAGTGGGTATCTAATCTGGGTGTCCGTTAGGAAGAAGACTGGAGAAATCGGGCTTTGTATAGACTTTAGAGACTTAAACAAAGCTTCGTTAAAAGACAACTACCCTTTACCAAAAAATGGATCACATTTTACAAAGGGTGGTGGGGTCTAAAAGGATTTCGTTGCTTGATGGCTATTCAGGGGTATAATCGGATTTTAGTTCACCCTCGCTGATCAATTAAAGACAACTTTCACTACTCCATGGGGCACTTTCATGTATGTGAAGATGCCTTTTGGTCTAATGAATCTCTGGAGCAACCTTTCGGAGAGCCATGGACATAGCATTCTCTCGAAGAATTGGGCTTCTTCATCATTATCTATCTAGATTATGTCATCGTGTTTTCAAAAACAGATGAAGAACATTTAGAACATTTGAGAAAAAGTTTTCGAGAAGTGCAAAAGGTTTGGAATATCTTTAAACCCTAAGAAGACACTATTTGGTCTCCAAGAAGGTAAGCTTCTTGAACACATTATTTCAGAAGAGGGTATAAAGATAGATCCAAAGAGGATTGAGGCTATATTGCAAATATCTCATCCTCGAAATATCAAAGAGTTGCGATCTTTCATTGGAAAGATTAACTTTTTGAGAAGGTTCATCCCTAACTTGGCGAGCTCCTTAGAAATATCACAAACATGTTGAAGAAGGAGCAAGGGATAAAATGGACCTTGGAAGCAAAGACATCCTTTGAGATGGTGAAACAAGCATTAACCAAAACACCGGTTCTCATAAGCCCCGATTTTTCGAAAGATTTTTATATCTTCTCATTTGCATCAGAACATACCATTACTACTTTGTCCTTTTTGTGTAAAAATCCACAAGGACAAGAGCAGCCTATTGCATTCTTTAGCAAGGCATTGAGGGATGCCCCTTTGAAGTATAATATTATGGAAAAGCAAGCTTTTGCTTTGGTTAAAGCATTGAAAGACTTCAGAGTATACATCCTTCACTCACACATCATTGCCTTTGTCCCAAATTCAGTTGTAAAAGACATTCTAACACAAGATCCAGATGGTAAGAGAGGTAAGTGGATTGCTGTTATTCTTGAATATGATTTAGATGATTTAGAGATAAAACCCACTAAACTCATCAAAGGCCAAGGTCTAGCTATATTAATGGCTGAATCCAATTTTGAAGTTCTTGATATTAATTTGATTAATGCTTTGGACAGCCAAGAAGAATTCTCAACTCCCATTATTGAAAACCATTTTTCGAATTCTCCTTGGTATCTGATATCGTTTATGTTTTGCTTAAATTAAACACGCCTCCTGGTTTATCAAAAACGAAGGCAAGGTTCTTAAAACTAAAAGCAGTAAATTATTGCATTATAGATAGGTGTCTTTATTGGAAAAATTATAGTGGTATATTGCCTAAATGTTTGCCTGAGTTTGATGCAGAGAAGATTAAGCAGGAATTTCATGAAGGAGAGTGTGGTGGCCATTTGTACTGGAAGTCAACAGCCAACAAAATTTTTAGGGCTGGTTTCTTTTGGCCCACCCTTTTTCCCCGATGTTCACAAAATGACAACTACTTGCCATAAATGCCAATTGTTTGAGGGCAAGAGAAAAATTATTACCCCTTCCTCTCGCATCCAATCACCGTTGAAGCTCCTTTTCAACAAAGTGGGGACTTGACTTCATAGGTGAAATCCATCCCTCATCTTCTCGCCCAAAGCATAGATGGATCCCTTACTGCCACGAGACTATTTCACTAAATGGATAGAAGCCATTCCTTGTAGGCAAGCCAATGATTCAGCTTATTATAAAGTTCATAGAAACCAATATCCTTTCCGATTTGGGTCGCCCCTACCAAGATCATCACGGATAATGCAGACAACATTTAGAAGCAAGAAAATGGTTGACTTCATCATAAATACCGAGATAACACTAGGGCACTCCACGACCTATTACCCTCAAGGTAATGGACTTGCGAAGTCCTCCAACAAAAGCTTAGTGAACATAATGAAGAAAGCCGTTGGAAGACAATAAGAAGTCTTGGCACACAAAGCTGATCCATGCAATCGTAAGTGCGACGAGTTAACATTGAAAAAAATCCATTGGTATGTCACCCTTCCGGCTTGTATATGGTACAGATGCAATTTTTTCCTAATGACCTTGGTGTACCAGATTATGAAGTTAATTCAAGAGTTGCGTAGTGAAGATAATGACATGATCGAAGAATAAATCAGACCATTCATCTTCAGCAAATCGGAGAGGAAGTGTACAACAAAACATTGCGGAAACGAGGACAACATTAAGAAGCTTTTTGACGAATAACAAAGGCCAGCAATTTCAAGATTGGGGACAAAGTGTTAAAGTGGGGATTCAAAGAGAGAAGATAAGGGAAAGCATGGTAAATTTGACAATCTATGGCTTGGCCCTTACTCTATTCATTCGATTGTTGGAAACGAGTGCATTCTTCTTACAAGAGTCGGATGGAACAGATTTGTTTGAGGGGCCCAGATCAATGGCAGGGATACTCAAGCATTACTTGTCTTGATTCATGATATGTTTTTAAGCCTTCTTTTTTCTTTTTTTTCCATTGTAAACATTTCATCCATCATTGCATTCAAAGTTATGAAAAATCAAAAAATACAAAAACAAAGAAAAAATAAAAAGAGGGCGGAAATGAAAACAACAAAGGCAAAGCCCCATGCCAAAAAAAGAGAAATAAATTCCGAAAGTGTGCAAGCTCAAATGCCACTCCTCGGAAACACACTTCTAGTTAGTCAAACTGTTTAAACTTTACTAATTAGCTTTAAATTTTCTCGTTTGATAGGTTAGTGAATTTGATTTGCCAAACTGTTTAATCTTGGCTCATCGGTAGATAGATTAGGATAGAAATTAAGGTTCAAACATGTTCAAAATCTGAACCAAAGTTTCCAAAGAGAGATGACTCAAAACTGTTTTATTTTTTTCTCGAGTCATAAAAGAGAAAAAAATGGTTCTAATTTGCCCAAAATATGAACCCAGAAAACAAGGAAGAGACGACTCAAAACAAAATTAAAAATAGAGTCAAACAAAAAGAAGGCCATAATGAGAAACTTTCGGATCTTAAGCCTTCCATTTTGATTTAATTTTCTACAAATAATAATCTATGTGCAGCTTGTTTTTATGTCATAGATCACTGACAAGTCAAACTGACTTAATCTTGACTTCACTTTGTTTTTTAAATTTCTGTTATGGAATTTAGAGAATGAAAGTCCGTTGGGACTCGTTTAATCCCAACAGAACGATAGACTAGGTGGAGAAATATTCGAGCTCAACCCTGTTTAATCCGAGTTCGGGGGAGAAATAAGGAGTAGAAGTAGATTAGATTTCCTGTTTTTTAAAAGAATAAAATGTTGTGAATAGAGTTTGCCAATCCAAGTGCACTCTAAGAAGAAAAAAATGTTAGATCTCGTAGGATTGGGTAGGTAGCAAGCTTGTCGATAAAGGTCCATTGTTTTTCATGGCTGCAAAATATGTTTTTTAGAGAAGATCATTCAATCACGGGAGGACTGCCCCAATGGATGAGGCAACTAATCGACCTCCCCGAAATCAAGTCTGAATTCTTGATGCCTTCAAGAAGGCACCATCCCCTAGTGGAGCCACTCGTTAGCCACCTATAATATTTTGTTATACCAAAAGGTGGCTAAGATATTTTTGAGCCTCCAAGGAACAAATTTTATCACTAAAAATTGTTAGCTCTTGAAGTCTCTTTAAGGCCTCATGCCTCTGTCCCAAATCCTCATTTGCTGTCCCATTTTATACTCAGAAAATTCTGTTGATTTCATATAAAAAAATGCTAAAGAAACCATCATTTCCTTCCCCTTTTTTCTCCATATTATTCCTCTACTTTTCATAATTTTCTCCCTCCATCCGTGAAAATCTTCCTGACATGGTTTAAAACTTCTTTTTGAGCTGTGCCGAAACCCTCAAATCCATTTAAAACCTTGAAATGTTTCATAAAAAACAAAGTTTTATTGCTATGGACCTAAGCCCCTTGGGCTAAGTCCTAAACCACTTCCCCCCACATGCCCATGCGTCGAAACCAAATGCCAAAGCTTGTCGATGCTAAATCGGAAATGTTCAAGTGTGCATGTTTGTGAGCCATTTCAAAATGCCGATTGCGATCAACCCCTTTTTCATAAACCGCAGATCATATTGTTATTTCGTTTAACCCATAGGCCCGCAATCGAGCGCTAAACCATTGAAAAATCCCTCTCTGATCAATTTTTCCTTTGTAAACCCAAAAACCCACTTTCCGAAGTTTTAAGTTAAAAACTTAAGAACACGTGATAAATAAAAATGGGTTGATCAAAAAGACCAATCGCGCAATCGTGATCGAAGAAATTACAAATGGGTTGATTGAAAGACCAGACCCAAATGTTCCGATTGCGATTAGCCCTAGTTATATAAAGCCCCGGGCCCATGGTACTCCATACTCCCAGTGGCCCCGCAATCGGGCGCCAGCCTATCATATATATTTTCTACCCGATCCACTCAAAACCTTGGTGTTTATCGAAATTTTCGAGTTTCTCGCAAAGTATAAGGGTCCCGTCGGTGCAAGAAATCAAAGGATCTGGACCGTCGATCTAGACCCAATCCGATGGCTAGCGCTCAATCGCAAGTTTCTAATCGCAAGTTTTAAATCGCATGCGTTTTTGTTTCACTCCCGATTGCCGATCCCCGATCCAATCTGAGCCGTCCATCCTCCTGAGGATCCAACGGCCCTTATTCCCTCCAATCACAAGTCTTGCCCCATTTCAAAAACCCTTCGATTCACCTTCCGTCGTCGATCTGATCTGCAGATCAACGGCCAGCGCTTAATCGCATTGGAAATTTACATCACATGCACTTGCCTGCCACCCCCGATTGAGATCCTCCGATTAGATCAGGACCGTCCACGTGTCCAGATCGGACGATCCAAAACCACCCCGCCTTATTTCTTCTCCCCGCTCTCATTTTCCTATTTTTCGCCGATCTCCACCGTTAGATATTTTTATCCGACGGCTACGCTCCTCCCCCTCCATCTAAAGCAGTTTAAACCTATTTTTTCGCAGGATTTCTTAATTGTTTTGTGTTTGATGCAGGTGTTCTAAATGGTTTTCCATTGTATAACGAGGAAATTCCAAGGGCTGGGAATGACGATTCTCATGCCCTCGTTCCATTACAGAGAAGCCATCCACGGGGCTCTATTCCATGTTTCGTCAGTACTCTATGAGTATTGATGCCGTAAAGCCCAGTGCAGGTCTCCACATCGACAAGACACTGTTTTAATTCAAACACAATTAAAGAGTATCAGTTTTGAAGACAGAGCACAGCAGATGAAGATTGAAGACAGTTTTTATGGGGATTACGGCTAAGACAATTATCAAAAGCCTAATCCCCAATCTAAAACATAGTTTAAAGGAAAACCTAAAGTGTTTTATCAGGAATAAAGGTTTCCCACCGCTTCAACTGAGGCGAATCGATTCCTATTATTGCTAAAGAGCCACCTTTTGCCTCAAACCATTCAAAACCGTAGGCCGGTTATTTATTCAAAGAAATATCTTCCTCCAAATACGCTAAGAAGTTAATTCTCGCCAAAGGAGGTAATAGTAAATAGTCAAAAGAGTTGCCCAGACAGAGCATAGAGCCTCAAAGTCAAATAAAGCTCCCACCGAGCTTTGATATTAATTGTAAAACATTAATACAGTGATCCACCTGTACACTTCTCCATCGAACCCCTCAAGAGGCCGAGAAGTCATTTAATCTATATTAATGGTTAACGAGATATTTTTCTTAGTTCTCACCTCCTCATCTTCCTATAAGTACTTCTTCATAAGATGAGAAGGTGGGTTGCTGTTTGATCACAAGTTGTAATATTGAAACTCTCTGAAATAAATATACAAGTCTGTTGAAGTTGAAAATAATTTGGAGTCTTGGATGTCTTGATGATGTCGTTGCATGTCTGTTCCTGAGAAGGCTCTATCATTGGATCCATGCGCTTGGCTGTTGGTGAAGTGCTCTGAACTGTTAAATGTTTTTTCCCTTGTTTTCATTATGTTCCATAATTTCTTACTACAGTAGGCTGAAATTTTTAGGCTAAGAAATGACTCCTGGAAGCACCTTAGACCTGTTCACCCTTCACTGTTTTATGTTTTCTTCTGCTGAAGTATTTTAGAGGCTTTAAACCTTCTATTTAGTCTTCATGCTCGTTTATTTCCTTGATAGCTCAAATAGTTGGTTTCAACATGTTATGGTTCTCCCTGCTTGTCTGCCATCACTTGAAAGCCGTTATTGAAATCTCCCTTCGAAGTACCATTGTCTTAAGTTAACCAAAGAGGTCGGTTTTGATCTTACCCTTTGCCCCTGCTTAAACAGTCGTTTTGAAGGTCTTTATAGTTGCAAACACAGATGTTATTTAGGTGTTCCCTCTTCTATGAATGCAATTATCAGTGAATCTTTTATGTTTTCTAAATCCTTTAAAATAAGATCTTTGAGTAAATAGGGTGTTCCCCGAATCTTAGATTTCATTTTAGAATTTGTCTTGAAATCATTATTTTCTTAAAGAATGTTTGTAGAATTTATGGTTAGCCCTGTCTATCAAATATCTCTTTATTGATAAGTTATGTTTCTCAAGTTCCCTTTTTTGAGAATTAAATTTCTTTTTCCAAATCATTAATGTCCATCTCATTCCAAAACAAAGGATCCTGTGGCCAAGTTAGATTTGCCATTTGATATCCCATATCCCTTGAAGAGTTTGTCATGATCTTATTTTGACTCCATTGCCCAATGAACCGGATATTTCCTCTTTCTGTCTATCTTTCCTAGACCTTTCATATTCTGCTGTATCAACTCAACCCAACCAAACAAACATCTGCACGTAATAACTAGTCTAAAATTTCATAACCAAAGCAAACAAGATAAACCTTTGCAATCAAATATTTGAGAGATCCCTCTCTGAGAACAGGAGGACTAGATCCTGGAACTCTAAAGATTGGTTCTGATGTTGCCTTGTCTTTTGATTTGCCAAACTGTCAAAACACGGGGAACCAACATAATGGCAATCACGGTGGGACATGCTGAGAATTAGAGGTTTACAAAACCTTTCCTTCAACTTTAGGTCCAGTATAACATAAGTAACTTTCTTCAAGCACTGCCTAACATAATGGCAATCATGATAGGACTCTTTTGAATCAGTGACAAACTAAGTAACCCTTAGGATTCCTTTAAATCCTTATCAAACCTTGAAGGAACCAGTTACCAAGCCATAAGAGCAACTCTGTTTGTTTGAACACCTTAGCTAAGTGAAAAATCAGACTTAGAACACTCTCTTAACCTATAAAAACAAAATAAACTCAGAAAATCCCAAAATATTTCAAGTTTGGCTTCATAATAAATATGGTGGTGGAACCATAAAACATTCTATCTTTATAAAAACTAAAAAAAATTCCACCTAGGTGACTCCACTGGCCTCCAGTAGGCCTATTACCCTTCCAGTCCTTGTAGACTCCCTTGGGAATGCATTAAGCAAACCCAATCATGTTGTTGGTGGACAGCAATTTTCAAAATCTTCCACCTGGCGACTCCACAAACCCAAAAGACCTAATGACTCTACTGGCAGAAGACTCTGAACTGGTTAAAAAGATACAGTGACCTTAAATACAAAACTCAACCATTACAAGACCTAGACAATGAGCAAGATTATAAACAAATTAATAAAGGAAAATTACTGATCATGATGGAGAAAATGATGTACATACTTGGGAAAATATTTAAAAGGCATGAGGCCAATTTAAATATTGATGATCTAGAGCAGCCCATACTCCTTTCGAATCAAGAGCAAACCCAAAAACTACAAAATAGGTATGATGAACAAGATTACAATGAGAGCAATGAAGAAGGTTGTCAGGAAACTCCTGATTGCCTACCTATTTCTTGTATTATGCCATTAAGAGAACTCCATAACCAGATTACAAAAGCTCATAGTGAGCAGTGCCTTGAGGAAAACATAAGCCATTTTGAACCGACAAATCTGAAATAGGAGAAGAGACAATACAACCAGGGTTTCTTCCTTTATGTTTCGAATCATTTCAGATTATTAAAAGACAATGGCATCTTCATAATATGCTTGAAACAACTCATGAACCTTATAGTCGAAGTGACTGCCATGAAAATCATGAGGTGTTGGTTGAAATTGAGATAGATCAGGAAAAAGAAGAGAATCCTCAAAATTTCCCTACGAGCACAAGTAATCATCCCCTAGAAGAGGCTCAAGAAGACATCCAACCTCAAAACCAGTTAACACAAGAGGGAGAGGACTGTTGTCCTTCTGTCCAAAGCAAAGAGAAAATTCCTTCTCTTTTTACAGAGGAAGAAATTGATCAGATATTAAATAAACAGTCAACCCTCAATTCTTTATTAGAACAAAACACTTCTGCTCATTTTCCTACTAAATTTTGTTGTCTTGAAATAGAAAATAAACTTGTAGAACAGTTAAACGAACAAACTGATGACCCAATATGTTCGACTGACAAAATTGTTTATTCAGATGATTTTCCGAATTTCGATCAGTCTGATGATGATGATGATGAGTTCCAAGAAAAAACTAATCATGTAGGGCAACCAGCGTTTGATTGGTGTTATCATTTTCACCATCACCAGCTTAAAAGCCAAAAACATCCGTTTCAATCCATCACTAATGGATTTCACATAATTGGAAATCAGCAGCCTTTCAACTCAGAAGGTGAAGAGAAGAGCAATAAAGAAATTTTTGAGCAAAAGGAGCTTTCTCTTGAAAAAGAGGAAACCTTTAAATACTCTCCTACTCAAGAATATAATAACCTCTTCATACAAATTAATCCACTGAATACAAGCATACCAGGGTTACCAGAAGACAACACTGTTAAATATGATGAGTCCTCCAGTTCAGAGGATGATGAAGATGAAGGAGAAAAACAAATAGAAGACTATCCTGCTGTGGATATATCATCTTCTCAAGAAGAAACTTCTCCCTTCACTGATATTAGCCTGTCATTTAAAGATCCTAAATTTATATCAGAAGCAAGCATAGATTCAAAGAAAGAAGATATTTCACTTTTTGTTATTTTGCAGGTTAAAAATGATGATACTTCCAAGCTACATACTGAAGAGATAGTCTTCAAAGCTAATGTCTTAGAAGTAGATGATCTACCAATTGTGGAGGATCAAAAGGAAGAGAATCTTCATCTTTTCTTTGTTGATCCTATGGAAGAGTATGTGGAAATCCCGATTGGCTCAAATTATCAAGCATTGACCCTTTGCAAGAGCCAGAGATATGAAAAGCTGTCACCTTCTGTGATAGCCTTGACATTGAAGGTTAAACTTCAATATGTTCTATGGATACCTCTGACAAGCAGCCAGAGTTACTACTTCTTCTTGACATTACTCAGCTGGCTGCATTGGCACTTTTGTATCATATGAATATGTAAATACTCCATGTTTAGAATAGATTAGATAGGAATGTCAATAAAGCTCAGTTCCGAGCATGTAGTTAGTTGTTGTTTTCTGCTTTGGAGAAAAATCAAGAATTCAAAAATACAAAAACAAAGAAAGAATGAAAAGAGGGAAAATTGTCAAAGCAAGAAAGGTATAGCCCCATACCAAAAAAGAAATAAATCTGAAAGTGTGCAAGCCCAAATGCCACTCCTAAAAAACACACTTCTAATTAGTCAAACAATTTAATCTTGACTAAATTATCTTTAAATTTTTCTCTTGATAGGATAGTGAATTCGATTTGCCAAACTGCTTAATCTTGGCTTATCAGTAGATAGATTAGGATAGAAATTAAAGGTTCAAACATGTTCAAAATATGAACCAAAATTTCCAAAGAGAGATGACTCAAAACTGTTTTATTTTTCTGAGTCATAAAAGAGAAAAATTGGTTCTAATTTGCCAAAAATCTGAATCAGATATCAAGAAAGAGACAACTCAAAACAAAATTAAAAACAGAGCTGTAAAGAAAAAGAAGGCCATAATGAGAAACTTTCAGATCTTAAGCCTTCCATTTTGATTTAATTTTCTGCAAATAATAATCTATGTGCAACTTGTTTTTATGCCATAGATCATAGCAAGTCGAACAGCTCAATCTTGACTTGACTATTTTTAAATTTCTGTTGTAGAATTTAGAGAATGAAAGTTTGTTGGACTGTTTAATCCCAACAAACAGTAGACTAGGTAGAGAAATATCTGAGCTCAACTGTTTAATCTGAGTTCAGGGAGAAATAAGGATTAGAAATATATTAGATTTCCTGCTTTCAAAAGAATAAAATGTTGTGAATAGAGTTTGCCAATCCAAGTGCACTCTGATGAAGAAAAAATGCTAGATCTGTAGGATTGGGTAGGTAGCAAGCTTGTTGATAAAGGTCCATTGTTTTCATGGTTGCCAAATATGTTTTTAGAGAAGATTATTCAATCACAGGAGGACATCCCAATGGATGAGGCAACTAATCAGCCTCCCAGAAATCAAGTCTGAATTCTTGATGCCTTCAAGAAGGCACCATCCCCAAGTGGAGCCACTGTTAGCCACCTATAATATTTTGTTATACCAAAAGGTGGCTAAGATATTTTTTGAACCTCCAAGGAACAAATTTTATCACTAAAAATTGTTAGCTCTTGAAGTCTCTTTAAGGCCTCATGCCTCTGTCCCAAATCCTCATTTGCTGTCCCATTTTATACTCAGAAAATTCTGCTGATTTCATATAAAAAACTACTGAAGAAACCATCATTTTCTTCCCCTTTTTTCTCCATATTATTCCTCTACTTTTCATAAGTTTCTCTCTCCATCCGTGAAAATATTCCTGACATGGTTTAAAACTTCTTTTTGAGCTGTGCCGAAACCCTCAAATCCATTTAAAACCTTGAAATTTTTCATAAAAAACAAATTTTTATTGCTATGGACCTAAGCCCCTTGGGCTAAGTCCTAAACCACTTCCCCCCACATTCCCATGCGTCGAAACCAAATGCCAAATCTTTTCGACGCTAAATCAGAAATATTCAAGTGTGCATGTTTGTGAGCCATTTCAAAATGCCGATTGCGATCAGCCCCTTTTTCATAAACCGCAGATCATATTGTTATTTCGTTTAACCCATAGGCCCGCAATCGGGCGCTAAACCATTGAAAAATCCCTCTCTGATCAATTTTTCCTTTGTAAACCCAAAAACCCACTTTCCGAAGTTTTAAGTTAAAAACTTAAGAACACGTGATAAATAAAAATGGGTTGATCAAAAACACCAATCGCGCAATCGCGATCAGAGAAATTACAAATGGGTTGATTGAAAGACCGGGCCCGAATGTTCTGATTGCGATTAGCCCTAGTTATATAAAGCCCCGGGCCCATGGTACTCCATACTCCCAGTGGCCCCGCAATCGGGCACCAGCCTATCATATATATTTTCTGCCCGATCCACTCAAAACCTTGGTGTTTATCGAAATTTTCGGGTTTCTCGAAAAGTATAAGGGTCCCACCAGTGCAAGAAATCAAAGGATCTGGACCGTCGATCTAGACCCAATCCGATGGCTAGCGCTCAATCTCAAGTTTCTAATCGCATGCGTTTTTGTTGCACTCCCGATTGCTGATCCTCGATCCAATCTGAGCCGTCCATCCTCCCAAAGATCTAACGACCCTTATTCCCTCCGATCACAAGTCTTGCCCCGTTTCAAAAACCCTCTGATTCACCTTCCGCCGTCGATCTGATCTGCAGATCAATGGCCAGTGCTTAATCGCATTGGAAATTTACATCGCATGCACTTGCCTGCCACCCCCGATTGAGATCCTCCGATTAGATCAGGACCGTCCACGTGTCCAGATCGGACGGTCCAAAACCACCCCGCCTTATTTCTTCTCCCCGCTCTCATTTTCCTGTTTTTCGCCGATCTCCACCGTTAGATATTTTTATCCGACGGCTACGCTCCTCCCCCGCCATCTGAAGCAATTTAAACCTATTTTTTCGTAGGATTTCTTAATTGTTTTGTGTTTGATGCAGGTGTTCTAAATGGTTTTCCATTGTATAACGAAGAAATGCCAAGGGTTGGGAATGACGATTCTCATGCCCTCGTTTCATTACATAGAAGCCATCCACGGGGCTCTATTCCATGTTTCGTCAGTACTCTATGAGTATTGATGCCGTAAAGCCCAGTGCAGGTCTGCACATCGACAAGACACTATTTTAATTCAAACACAGTTAAAGAGTATCATTTTTGAAGACACAGCACAGCAGATGAATATTGAAGACAATTTTTATGGGGATTACGGCTAAGACAGTTATCAAAAGCCTAATCCCCAATCTAAAACACAGTTTAAAGGAAAACCTAAAGTGTTTTATCAAACAGAAAGGTTTCCACCGCTTCAATTGAGGCGAATTGATTCCTCAGCTACTACAAAGAGCCACCTGTCGCCTCAAACCATTCAAAACAGAGGCCGAAGTTATTGATTCAGGAAATATCTGCCTCCAGCGCTGCCAAGAAGTTAATTCTGCCAAAGGAGTGTAATAGTAAATAGCTGCAAAATTGCTCCAGACAGAGCATAGAGCCTCAAAGTCAAATAAAGCTCCCACCGAGCTTTGATATTAATTGTAAAACATTAATACAGTGATCCACCTGTACACTTCTCCATCGAACCCCTCAAGAGGCCGAGAAGTCATTTAATCTGTATTAATGGTTCACGAGATATTTTTGTTAGTTCTCACCTGCTCATCTTCCTATAAGTACTTCTTCATAAGATGAGAAGGTTGGTTGCTTTTTGATCACAAGTTGTAATATTGAAACTCTCTGAAATAAATATACAAGTCTGTTGAAGTTGAAAATAATTTGGAGTCTTGGATGTCTTGATGATGCCGTTGCATGTATGTTCCTGAGAAGGCTCTATCATTGGATCCATGAGCTTGGTTGTTGGTGAAGTACTCTGAACTGTTAAATTTTTTTTCCTTGTTTTCATTATGTTCCATAATTTCTTACTACAGTAGGCTGAAAGTTTTAGGCTAAGAAATGACTCCTGGAAGCACCTTAGACCTGTTCACCCTTCACTGTTTTATGTTTTCTTCTGCTGAAGTATTTTAGAGGCTTTAAAACTTCTCTTTAGTCTTCATGCTCATTAATTTCCTTGATAGCTCAAATAGTTGGTTTCAGCATGTTATGGTTCTCCCTGCTTGTCTGCCATCACTTGAAAGTCGTTATTGAAATCTCCCTTCGAAGTACCATTGTCTTAAGTTAACCAAAGAGGTCGGTTTTGATCTTACCCTTTGCCCCTGCTTAAACAGTTTTTTTGAAGGTCTTTATAGTTGCAAACACAGATGTTATTTAGGTGTTCCCTCTTCTATGAATGCAATTATCATTGAATCTTTTATGTTTTCTAAATCCTTTAAAATAAGATCTTTGAGGAAATAGGGTGTTCCCCGAATCTTAGATTTCATTTTAGAAGTTGTCTTGAAATCATTATTTTCTTAAAGAATGTTTGTAGAATTTATGGTTAGCCCTGTCTATCAAATATCTCTTTATTGATAAGTTATGTTTCTCAAGTTCCCTTTGTTGAGAATTAAATTTATTTTTCCAAATCATTAATGTCCATCTCATTCCAAAACAAAGGATCCTGTGGCCAAGTTAGATTTGCCCTTTGATATCCCATATCCCTTGAAGAGTTTGTCATGATCTTATTTTGACTCCATTGCCCAATGAACCGGATATTTCCTCTTTCTGTCTATCTTTCCTAGACCTTTCATATTTTGCTGTATCAACTCAACCCAACCAAACAAACATCCGCACGTAATAACTAGTCTAAAATCCATAACCAAAGCAAACAAGATAAACCTTTGCAAACAAATATTTGAGAGATCCCTCTCTGAGAACAGGAGGACTAGATCCTGGAACTCTAAAGATTGGTTCTGATGTTGCCTTGTCTTTTGATTTGCCAAACTGTCAAAACACGGGGAACCAACATAATGGCGATCACGGTGGAACATGCTGAGAATTAGAGGTTTACAAAACCTTTCCTTCAACTTTAGGTCCAGTATAACATAAGTAACTTTCTTCAAGCACTGCCTAACATAATGGCAATCATGATAAGACTCTTTTGAATCAGTGACAAACTAAGTAACCCTTAGGATTCCTTTTAAATCCTTATCAAACCTTGAAGGAACCAGTTACCAAGCCATAAGAGCAACTCTGTTTGTTTGAACACCTTAGCTAAGTGCAAAATCAGACTTAGAACACTCTCTTAACCTATAAAAAAAAAATAAACTCAGAAAAGCCCAAAATATTTCAAGTTTGGCTTCATAATAAATATGGTGGTGGAACCATAAAACATTTTATCTTTATAAAAACTAAATTTTTTTTTTTCCACCTAGGTGACTCCACTGGCCTCCAGTAGGCCTATTACCCTTCCAGTCCTTGTAGACTCGCTTGGGAATGCATTAAGCAAACCCGATCATGTTGTTGGTGGACAGCAATTTTCAAAAATCTTCCACCTGGCGACTCCACAAACCCAAAAGACCTAATGACTCTACTGGTAGAAGACTCTGAACTGGTTAAAAAGATACAGTGACCTTAAATACAAAACTCAATTATTACAAGACCTAGACAATGAGCAAGATTATAGACAAATTAATAAAGGAAAATTACTGATCATGATGGAGAAAATGATGTACGTACATGGGAAAAGATTTAAAAGGCATGAGGCCAATTTAAATATTGATGATCTAGAGCAGCCCATACTCCTTTCGAATCAAGAGCAAACCCAAAAGCTTCAAAATAGGTATGATGAACAAGATTACAATGAGAGCAATGAAGAAGGTTGTCAGGAAACTCCTGATTGCCTACCTATTTCTTGTATTATGCCATTAAGAGAACTCCATAACCAGATTGCAAAAGCTCATAGTAAGCAGTGCCTTGAGGAAAACATAAGCCTTTTTGAACCGACAAAATCTGAAAAAGGAGAAGAGACAATACAACCAGGGTTTCTTCCTTTATGTTTCGAATCATTTCAGATTATTGAAAGACAATGGCATCTTCATAATATGCTTGAAACAACTCATGAACCTTATAGTCGAAGTGACTGCCATGAAAATCATGAGGTGTTGGTTGAAATTGAGATAGATCAGGAAAAAGAAGAAAATCCTCAAAATTCCCCTACGAGCACAAGTAATCATCCCCTAGAAGAGGCTCAAGAAGACATCCAGCCTCAAAACCAGTTAACACAAGAGGGAGAGGACTGTTGTCCTTCTGTCCAAAGCAAAGAGAAAATTCCTTCTCTTTTTACAGAGGAAGAAATTGATCAGATATTAAATAAATAGTCAGCCCTCAATTCTTTATTAGAACAAAACACTTCTGCTCATTTTCCTACTAAATTTTGTTGTCTTGAAATAGAAAATAAACTTGTAGAACAGTTAAACGAACAAACTGATGACCCAATATGTTCGACTGACAAAATTTTTTATTCAGATGATTTTCCGAATTTCGATCAGTCTGATGATGATGATGATGAGTTCCAAGAAAAAACTAATCATGCAGGGCAACCAGCGTTTGATTGGTGTTATCATTTTCTGTTGAAAAAAATACTGAGAGGGGGGGTGAATCAGTATTTATTGCATAATCAAATCTTTTTACTTTTTCATTCCTTAAAACCCATACGCTACTTTCCTTCAGTAAACTAGCGTATATACGTGGATCCCCTTTATGAAACTAGCGTATACACAGAGATCTAGATCTGTCATTAAATCTTCACTTATATTATTCCATCATTCATTCATAAGATGTTCAATAAACAGTAAACATGTGCAGTAAGAACAGAATAAACCATCACACAAAGGATCACACATGAACACCAGGATTTTTAGGTGGAAACCCAAATCGGGAGAAAACCACCGCTGCAGTTGCTCAGCCTTCAATATTTTATTATAGAGAACACATCTTACAACATATGTGCTGGCGCAGACTTGACCAGCACGCAGGCACCCACCTGCGCTCGTTTACCAGCCTCTCCTGGAAGGGAGCTCCAACCCCCTGACTCGTTTACCAGCCTCTCCTGGAAGGGAGCTACGACCCCCCGATCTCGTTTACCAGCCTCACCTGGAAGGGAGTTACAACCCCCTGACTGAAGGCTACAACCTTCAGCACCACCTTGGACCACGTTTCATCAATTTTCACATTGGATCCAACCAACTTCAATAGAACTCAACTTGCAGGCCACATTTCATCATATTTCCAAACTGGACCCTTTCCAAACTTTTAAGCACAAACATACATCACCAACAGATACTTAACAACACAGATCAGATAGCAGAAACACAGCAGAACAGATCAGATATTTCATACCCTTTGCTTCAGCAAACCCTAGTTTTCATACGCACTTTCACTTCACTGATGTCACGTATATACGCGCTTTCGTCCACACAAACCAGCGTATACCTCAGTGTATATTTTATTGCGCATACACGCTTTCTCTTCACTGAAGCCGCGTATATACGCGCTTCCTCCGCGGCGAAGTAGCGTATAGATCTTCAATCATTACAGAGCAGCATACTTCATTAGATCAGATATTCAGTTCAGATCTACCCTTTTGCTTCAGACAGATGTTCGCCTGGATGCTCGCCTCATCACAGATCTAAGCCTTCCATAATCAGATCTAGCAAATACAAGAGAAATTCAGATCTAGATCCCCTTCTTCATCATTGGTGCATCATACATTCAGATTTATCATTCAAGTGTAACCCTTTCCATTCAGATATACTTCAAAGAGAAGTATTCATTCAAGCTCAGACATCTTGCACCCACACTCATCTTATGCACAATGAATTTGTTCTCCTTATATAGGTTTATCCTTTTTCAATACCATGAGCCCCTTTTTCAATACCATGGGCCAAAACAATACCATGAGCCCAAAACTACCTGGACGGGGTCAATTAGGCGGATCATTACCCAATACCATGGGTCAATACCATGGTGGTTACCCTCGGTTTTGCACTTTTTGAGCGCTTTAGCCCATACGCGACTTGGCACGTTCTTTTCCGCGTGCATACGCGACTTCCCCTAGGCCAATCCGCGTATACCTAGAGACATACTCTTTTTCATCATAGAATCTATCACATGCTGAAATCCTTTCTTCATTGCCTTCTGTACTCACTGTAGATACATCAGATTTCCTTCATCAAGAACATATTCTATCAAGCACAACTTCGTCAAGTAAGTTGTCATCATCTTTATCAGATGGGTTGCCTTTCAAGGACAACACTCAGCATCATATTGTCAACAAACGTTATATCACACCAGATTTACATCATTTACTAAGTTCATCAAGTCAAGCATAACTTCATCAGGTGGATTTCCATCAAGGACAACACATGTCAACAGTCGCATGTCTTCATCTTCATTCAGTGGGTTGTCATCAAGGACAACACTCTGCATCGTATTTCCAACATTTTCACCATCACAAGCTTGAAATCCAAAAACATCCGTTTCAATCCATCACTAATGGCTTTCACATAATTGGAAATCAGCAGCCTTTCGACTCAGAAGGTGAAGAGAAGAGCAATAAAGAATTTTTTGAGAAAAAGGAGCTTTCTCTTGAAAAAGTGGAAACCTTTAAATACTCTCCTGCTCAAGAATATAATAACCTCTTCATACAAATTAATCAACTGAATACAAGCATACCAGGGTTACCAGAAGACAACATTGTTAAATATGATGAGTCCTCCAGTTCAGAGGATGATGAAGATGAAGGAGAAAAACAAATAGAAGACTATCCTGCTGTGGATATATCATCTTCTCAAGAAGAAACTTCTCCCTTCACTGATCTTAGTCTGTCATTTAAAGAGCCTAAATTTATATCAGAAGCAAGCATAGATTCAAAGAAAGAAGATATTTCACTGTTTGCTATTTTGCAGGTTAAAAATGATGATACTTCCAAGCTACATACTGAAGAGATAGTCTTCAAAGCTGATGTCTTAGAAGTAGATGATCTACCAATTGTGTAGGATCAAAAGGAAGAGAATCTTCATCTTTTCTTTGTTGATCCTATGGAAGAGTGTGTGGAAATCCCGACTGGCTCAAATTATCAAGCATTGACCCTTTGCAAGAGCCAGAGACATGAAAAGATGTCACCTTCTGTGATAGCCTTGACATTGAAGGTTAATCTTCAATATGTTCAATGGATACCTCTGACAAGCAGCCAAAGTTACTACTTCTTCTTGACATTACTCAGCTGGCTGCATTGGCACTTTTGTATCATATGAATATGTAAATACTCCATGTTTGGAATAGGTTAGATAGGAATGTCAATAAAGCTCAGTTCCGAGCATGTAGTTAGTTGTTGTTTTCTGCTTTGGAGAAAAATCAAGAATTCAAAAATACAAAAACAAAGAAAGAATGAAAAGAGGGCAAATTTTCAAAGCAAGAAAGGTATAGCCCCATACCAAAAAAGAAATAAATCTGAAAGTGTGCAAGCCCAAATGCCACTCCTAAAAAACACACTTCTAATTAGTCAAACAATTTAATCTTGACTAAATTAGCTTTAAATTTTTCTGCTGATAGGATAGTGAATTCGATTTTCCAAACTGCTTAATCTTGGCTTATCAGTAGATAGATTAGGATAGAAATTAAAGGTTCAAACATGTTCAAAATCTGAACCAAAGTTTCCAAAGAGAGATGACTCATAACTGTTTTATTTTTCTGAGTCATAAAAGAGAAAAATTGGTTCTAATTTGCCCAAAATCTGAATCAAATATCAAGAAAGAGACAGCTCAAAACAAAATTAAAAACAGAGCTATAAAGAAAAAGAAGGCCATAATGAGAAACTTTCAGATCTTAAGCCTTCCATTTTGATTTAATTTTCTGCAAATAATAATCTATGTGTAGCTTCTTATTATGCCATAGATCATAGCAAGTCAAATAGCTCAATCTTGACTTGACTATTTTTAAATTTCTGTTGTAGAATTTAGAGAATGAAAGTTTGTTGGACTGTTTAATCCCAACAGACAGTAGACTAGGTAGAGAAATATATGAGCTCAACTGTTTAAACTGAGTTGAGGGAGAAATAAGGAGTAGAAATAGATTAGATTTCCTGCTTTCAAAAGAATAAAATGTTGTGAATAGATTTTGCCAATCCAAGTGCACTCTGATGAAGAAAAAAAATGCTAGATCTGTAGGATTGGGCAGGTAGCAAGCTTGTTGATAAAGTTCCATTGTTTTCATGGCTGCCAAATATGTTTTTAGAGAAGATTATTCATCACAGGAGGACAGCCCAATGGATGAGGCAACTAATCAGCCTCCCAGAAATCAAGTCTAAATTCTTGATGCCTTCAAGAAGGCACCATCCCCAAGTGGAGCCACTGTTAGCCACCTATAATATTTTGTTATACCAAAAGGTGGCTAAGATCTTTTTTGAGCCTCCAAGGAACAAATTTTATCACTAAAAATTGTTAGCTCTTGAAGTCTCTTTAAGGCCTCATGCCTCTGTCCCAAATCCTCATTTGCTGTCCCATTTTATACTCAGAAAATTCTGTTGATTTCATATAACAAACTGTTGAAGAAACCATCATTTTCTTCCCCTTTTTTCTCCATATTATTCCTTTACTTTTCATAAGTTTCTCCCTCCATCCGTGAAAATCTTCCTGACATGGTTTAAAACTTCTTTTTGAGCTGTGCCGAAACCCTCAAATCCATTTAAAACCTTGAAATTTTTCATTAAAAACAAAGTTTTATTGCTATGGACCTAAGCCCCTTGGGCTAAGTCCTAAACCACTTCCCCCCACATGCCCATGCGTCGAAACCAAATGCCAAAGCTTGTCGACGCTAAATCGGAAAGATTCAAGTGTGTATGTTTGTGAGCCATTTCAAAATGCCGATTGCGATCAGCCCCTTTTTCATAAACCGTAGATCATATTGTTATTTCGTTTAACCCATAGGCCCGAAATCGGGCGCTAAACCATTGAAAAATCCCTCTCTGATCAATTTTTCCTTTGTAAACCCAAAAACCCACTTTCCGAAGTTTTTAAGTTAAAAAATTAAGAACACGTGATAAATGAAAATGGGTTGATCAAAAAGACCAATCGCGCAATCGCGATCGGAGAAATTACAAATGGGTTGATTGAAAGACTGGGCCTAAATGTTTCGATTGGCATAGCCCTATTATATAAAGCCCCAGGCCCATGGTACTCCATACTCCCAAGGCCCTCAATCGAGCGCCAAATTCTCTATCATATATATTTTCTCATTCGATCCACTCAAAACCTTGGTGTTTATCGAAATTTTCGGGTTTCTCGCAAAGTATAAGGGTCCCGCCGGTGCAAGAAATCAAAGGATCTAGACCGTCGATCTAGACCCAATCCGATGGCTAGCACTCAATCGCAAGTTTCTAATCGCAAGTTTCAAATCGCATGCGTTTTTGTTGCACTCCCGATTGCCGATCCCCGATCCAATCTGAGCCGTCCATCCTCCCGAAGATCCAACGGCCCTTATTCCCTCCGATCACAAGTCTTGCCCCATTTCAAAAACCCTCCGATTCACCTTCCGCCGTCGATCTGATCTACAGATCAACGGCCAACGCTTAATCGCATTGGAAATTTACATCGCATGCACTTCCCTGCCACCCCCGATTGAGATCCTCCGATTAGATCAGGACCGTCCACGTGTCCAGATCGGACGGTCCAAAACCACCCCGCCTTATTTCTTCTCCCCACTCTCATTTTCCTGTTTTTCGCCAATCTCCACCGTTAGATATTTTTATCTGACGGCTACGCTCCTCCCCCACCATCTGAAGCAGTTTAAACCTATTTTTTCGCAGGATTTCTTAATTTTTTTGTGTTTGATGCAGCTGTTCTAAATGGTTTTCCATTGTATAACGAAGAAATGCCAAGGGCTGGGAATGACGATTCTCATGCCCTCGTTTCATTACAGAGAAGCCATCCACGGGCTCTATTCCATGTTTCGTCAGTACTCTATGAGTATTGATGCCATAAAGCCCAGTGCAGGTCTGCACATCGACAAGACACTGTTTTAATTCAAACACAGTTAAAGAGTATCAGTTTTGAAGACAGAGCACATCAGATGAAGATTGAAGACAGTTTTTATGGGGATTACGGCTAAGACAGTTATCAAAAGCCTAATCCCCAATCTAAAACATAGTTTAAAGGAAAACCTAAAGTGTTTTATCAGACAGAAAGGTTTCCACCGCTTCAACTGAGGCGAATTGATTCCTCAGCTACTACAAAGAGCCACCTGTCGCCTCAAACCATTCAAAACAGAGGCCGAAGCTATTGATTCAGGAAATATCTGCCTCCAGCGCTGCCAAGAAGTTAATTCTGCCAAAGGAGTGTAATAGTAAATAGCTGTAGAGTTGCTCCAGACAGAGCATAGAGCCTCAAAGTATAAAGCTCCCACCGAGCTTTCATATTAATTGTAAAACATTAATACAGTGATCCACCTGTACACTTCTCATCAATTTGCCATTCACCTCCTCATCTTCCTAGTACTTCTGCATAAGATGAGAAGGTGGGTTGTTGTTTGATCACAAGTTGTAATATTGAAACTCTCTGAAATAAATATGCAAGTCTGTTGAAGTTGAAAATAATTTGGAGTCTTGGATGTCTAGATGATGCCGTTGCATGTCTGTTCTTTGAGAAACTCTATCATTGGATCCATGGCTTATTTGTTGGTGAAATATCTTTCACGAGTAATTAAATGTTCTCTCCTGTTTTCATTTTGTTCCATAATTTCTTACTACAGTAGGTTGAAAGTTTTAGGCTAAGAAATGACTCCTGGAAGCACCTTAGACCTGTTCATCCTTCACTATTTCATGTTTTCTTCTGCTGAAGTATTTTAGAGTCTTTAATCTCTCTCTTTAGTCTTCATGCTCGTTTATTTCCTTGATAGCTCAAATAGTTGGTTTCAGCATGTTATGGTTTTCCCTGCTTGTCTGCCATCACTTGAAAGCCGTTACTGAAGTCTCCCTTCAAAGTACCATTGTCTTAAGTTAACCAAAGAGGTCGGTTTTGATCTTACCCTTTGCCCCTACTTAAACAGTTGTTTTGAAGGTCTTTATGGTTGCAAACAAAGATGTTATTTAGGTGTTCCCTCTTCTATGAATGCAACTATCAGTGAATCTTTTATGTTTTCTAAATCCTTTAAAATAAGATCTTTGAAAAAATAGGGTGTTCCCCGAATCTTAGATTTCATTTTAGAAGTTGTCTTGAAATCATTATTTTCTTAAAGAATATTTGTAGAATTTATGGTTAGCCCTATCTATCAAATATCTCTTTATTGATAAGTCATGTTTCTCAAGTTCCCTTTGTTGAGAATTAAATTTCTTTTTCCAAATCATTAATGTCCATCTCATTCCAAAACAAAGGATCCTGTGGCCAAGTTAGATTTTCCCTTTGATATCCCATATCCCTTGAAGATTTTGTCATGATCTTATTTTGACTCCATTGCCCAATGAACCAGATATTTCCTCTTTCTGTCTATCTTTCCTAGACCTTTCATATTCTGTTGTATCAACTCAACCCAACCAAACAAACATCTGCAAGTAATAACTAGTCTAAAATTCCATAACCAAAGCAAACAAGATAAACCTTTGCAAACAAATATTTGAGAGATCCCTCTCTGAGAAAAGGAGGACTAGATCCTGGAACTCTAAAGATTGGTTCTGATGTTGCCTTGTCTTTTGATTTTCCAAACTGTCAAAACACGGGGAACCAACACAAGGAAACAAGGGTTTCCTGTAATGAACTGGGAAAGTGCAGGAGGCACGGGGAATCAGACTTGGATAGGGAATACCAATAGAGTATAATATCAATAATTCTCTCTCTCCCTTAGGCCATACACATGAGGTGTTTTTATACTCCCTCCAACTAGTTTCAACAGTTGGAAACAGTTGGCCACGTGCTGGGGTGGTTGAACTACCTGAGTAACCATCAACCCAGCCCGAAAATAGGGAATAATTATATATATATTCATAATTTTAATGGCATACGCAGAGAAGTGCAGCTGGACTCGCGTATACACGTGGAAAAGTATGGGCATAGTCGCGTATGGGGATTTTTACACTGTTTTTAAGTGAATTTGTCCAAGTTTGTAGGAATGGGTGCCCAAAACCATCAAAGCAATCATGAATCATGTGAAGGTGAGAAATGATGCTATAACAGATGCCCCCTAATATATGAGGTCAGAAGGGATACATGATGGCCGAAATGTATTATGCACATAGAAAGAACTTCGCAAGGACAAGAGAGGACTTCACCAGATTTCAGCCTGCCAAAAACCGATGAAAGAAAATAGAGAGTCAACTCATGCTGAGGCGGGCATACCCATGCTCAGTCCAAAAATACATCATATAGAAAGTAGTGAATGGATCCAACATGTATACAAGTATAGCTGAACTGAAAGTACACAATGAATCATCTCAGCATGGCCCGAAAGTGTAAGTCTGAATCAATGTCCAAGTATCACATATAGAAAGCTGATCAAAGATGGTGCAACTGGATGTCTGATCAAATAAGTAACTGAATCTCCAAGTACCGAATCATAAAAGGTGGAACAAACGGTACAATCACGCAACTCGGGAGCCAACATATAAGATGCTGTTGTACTGAAATGCAACATATAAGGGTGGACGGCATCACTGGCAGAAACTGAATGGACTGTCAAAAGCGAATCGAAGAATGCTGATGCAACCCGAGGTCTTCACCGATCACTATGGCACAATTCTACACAATGGCAATAAATGAGCTGAAGTCGACCATGTGAGAAATCGTTGGATTACCAGTCAATGATGTATACCGTTAACCAACGCGAGACAACCCACCAATAATGATAATGAGTGTCAAGGTACCCCAGTACAATCAAACAAGTGCGAATGAATGAGTTGAAGTCGAACACTTGAAAGAATATACCAATCAGGAGGCAATGATGAATCCCCACTGTCGATAGTGAAAAGTCTGCCACTGATGACTGCAAACCCTAAGGTACTGACAAAAAGACTCTAGACCTTATTCCCAGAGCAATGTGTCGTAGTCGATAAGATACAAACCCGCCAGCAAGAAGTCAATGGGGACCTTCTCAAACCAGCACGAGCAGAAGACCAAAACATCTGATGTGATAGAACGTGATACTGACAAGACCGGGAAGGCCAACTGAATAATGAGTCAAGAGACACCGCAAAATGGCCGACTCAGGTTAGACTTCCCTTCAACAAAAGCACGACTCGTGATGACCATGGCAGTAAAAAGTGACACTGTATAAGTCTGTTATGCAGGAGGCAGAACAAACTCTCCATATGATTGGAAGAGATAACCAACCGGGGGAGAACTAACAAGTGAAACATGGTAAAGGCTGAACGTAGGTCAAAACTAAAACCATCCCAAATGTAGGAGATATATATAAGTAAATGTGCTTTGTTCAAGGGCGACAAACTGACACTGTACTGCCATCAAAACGACGAAGATACATCTCGTTCCCGCTCTTTTTGTTATATTTGATTTTTTTGTCTTTTTCATATAATAAGCCTGAAAAAGAATAAAAGAATGCTATGGTACAATGGATAGAATGAGTATCAAAAAATCAGATGCACTAGTTCCTGGGATTGGAACAATCCTATGCTCAATGCAAGGTGGTGAAGACTGGTAAGTGATACTCAAAGGAACGTTCCATCCATGGGAAAAAGGTGTCAAGTCGTGATAGCTAAGTGCATGCAATGGTTAACTTGTACAGAGAGTCAAGGTCAAAATTTGGCTTAAACATCGAGTCCAAATGAAGCTAGCTAAAGGCCAGGATAAACAAGTAGCCAATATGCAATGCAGTAATACAACTTAACGACACCAGGGAGCCTCTAGGGTAAAAGCCAGAAAAAATGATAGTGATGAAGAAGAAGAATGAAGCTTCAACACATAATACATGGTAGGACTAAAGAGGACTCCCGAGCCTACACAAAACGCAGCATGGGCAACAATTGATAGCGAGGAACTAACTAGGAAGCCCATGTAAAGGAAGGCTCTACCATCAAGTCATGATTAAATAATCGGCGAGTGAAATGGGTGTAATACTCATGACCTGATGGGATCGACCCTAAGGCAAGTGATTAGTATGGAGGCTAGTATGCAAGATGCAATGGAGAGTTATTTCCCTAACCTATATGCCAGTGAAGATCATATACCTGCCGTGACGAGTCGGAAATCGTGGATAAAAAACTGGGAAAAATCTCAAAATCGTCAAAATGTACCTGAAAACATACCAAACTGGGCACTTCCAAGAATTTGAGTTATGTAGCTTAAGATAGATCGAAAAAATGAGCATAATGAATTTTTGCAAAAATTTACAACTTTTTAGGCATAAATAGACAAATTACCTCATATTTGGTTCATTATTGCATTGCTGATTTGGAAAAAAGTGCTCTGGAGCAAAAAACTTCTTTCGTCAAATCAGGAACAACCGATCGTCGAATCGCATGAAATTTCAAGTAGGCTCCTAAATCATCCTTGCAAATCATTTTGTCCATTTGGAAATTAAAATTAAGTGAATTTTAGCTTTAAAACCCTTGCTAAAAAATGCGGACTTGCGCATACGCGGGTTCATTACAGGAAACTCGCATATACACGCGACTGTGCAAAGAAAAAGTCGCATATGCGCAGGTCCGAAACTTAAAAAGCGTGGCTAATGCATGATTTGATGAAATTTGACAGGATGACAATCTCATGGAGAGAACGTGAGCATAGTGCAATTGACCAAGAGGTCATGCAAGATCGAGCAACACAAAATATCCTTCGGAATTGCGGATTGTTCAAATGCCAAATATGAAAAGCAATCCTCGGTTGCTAGAAATGCTCGTCAATTACTGGGAACTAGACCAAGACTGTTTCGTGATAGATCAGATGCCAATACGCATTGAAGTGGAAGACATGTACTTTATTACTGGACTTTCCCGGAGGGGAGAACCAATAGACTTGCACGGGAAACCCCTGGGAGGGTTAACTGTGGAAGACTATGTCCACGTGTATTGCGTAGATGGTTCCAAAAAGGTTGGAACTTAGATTGCAATTAAAGATTTACGGGATTTGCACATGAAAATCCTCCTTTTCACCATCAGCAGAGTGGCAGGATCTGCCTCTCTACATCAGGCATCCAGGACGCAAATGAGCATAGCAGTATAATGTTTGACTCATGTGTATGATTGGTGCACAACCCTTTTACTGAACATGAAACAACAGTTGACCTCAATCCACCAAGCAAAGACTAAACACTTTGGGTACGGTACAATTTTGACAACATTCTTCTTTGAGAAGATTCCAGCATTGAGACCCAGAGTTATCTCTACCATCAGTAGCCCGCGGGATCCAAGAATTGCCCGTTGGGCGGACATGATGAAGAGATTGGGGGGTAGTGAGGTACCCCGGACCACATGGGACGATGAGTTCTTCCACTGGTGGGGAGAACAAATCATCGCAGTGGACGACTATACCTATGCCGGGATGGACTTCCGTGGAGATCCAGATCTAGTTCTTCCACCAGGCACAGCATGCGGCACAGTCGGTAAGTTTGCAAAATTTTTTTACTTATATAAATTTTTGGATTTTTTCAAATATGTGTGAAAAAATGAAAAACAAACATGTTTTTGATTGGATTCATAATGACTGACAATTTAAAATGATCATGTTTCAGATGTTGGACCAGTTCGACCTGAGGGTCTCCCGCGCCACAAGCGCCGCAGGGGCGAAGCATATACTGTGGATTCAGATAGGACGCTCCAGGCCGTGCAGAGGAATTTGGAGGGACTGACCCACCAAATACCTATGGCTGTCGTGGAGGACTTGCCGGAAGCCATCCAGAGACGGGTGGTAGGAGTACCCCGAGACTAGGTTAGATTATTCCGCCGAGTTGCCACCGCAGTCACGTTCTATAGGAACACGACTTCTGGGCAGGGACCTCAGGAGTAGACATATATTATGTATTAGATGACTGTATATTCTTTTTTGAGACTGAACATGATGGGGGCATAAGCCCAAGTTTTGTATGACATTATGGATCCAAATTTTGTAAAGTTTTTTGACACTCCGATGATATATATACAGCGATATTTGATGTGATGTGATAAATGTATCAAATGTATGATGTTTTTTGATGATTAAAAATTTATTGTATGGAATGATTAATATGCCAATCTAATGCTTGATTAGCTAATGAGTCAGCAAACCAATTGTCAGCTCGAGGAATATGAATGAAAGTTAAAAATTGAAATGACCTTTGTAACAAATGTACCCTCAAGAACAATTGTAATAAAAATGGATCTCGTACCTGATAAGTGTTGTTCAACTGCGACACCACCAGCTGGGAGTCCAAGAAAACTACCAATGAATCAACACCCAAAGATATTGCCTCCGAGAGTAGATGAATAACTGCAGTGTATTCTGCTATATTGTTGGAAGCAGGACCAATGCAGACCCCTCTTGATACTAACAGCTGACCGGATGGATAATGAAGCACCCAAGCCACGGAAGCTAAGTTCCGGGTGTGTCTACTAGCACCATCGGCGAAACCAAAATGACTCATGACATCCAAAACAACCTGCCAAAGTAGATCAAAAACATCACCAACTCATCAAAGATCGAAAATCAATCAGATATGTACAAAGCAAAAAACTACTATATACAAAAGCAACATGCTCGGCCAAAGCCTAGGCATAATACTTCTTCAAATAGAGCCCATTTCGGGGCTTCGGCAACTCGTTCCCTTCGAAATCAACCAAGGTATACGCTCCTTTCTTAAGGACTTTTTTAACGATATAGGGGCCATACCACATAGACTTAAACTTTCCTGCCCCCAGGGCATCCTTTTCTTTGGAAAAGACCAAAACAAGGTCACCTTCCGAAAATACCCTAGGCTTGACCGCCTTATCGTACTGAACTTTTACTCGGTTTTTATGCGCTTCATTCATCGTGGCGGCATCTCGACGCTGCTCATCGAGATGTTCCAGATGAAGAAGCCATTCTGCCAGACTAGAAGTGTCAGGAAGAAGTTCAAAAGCTAATTTAAGAGAAGGAATCTCGCATTCAATAGGAAATACGGATTCCACCTTGTGCACTAACTGAAACGGAGTAAAGCCAGTTGCAGTTTTCACTGACGTCCTATATGCCCAAAGTGCAGGATATAGCATAATATGCCAGTTGGATCTAGCTTTATCAATTGTCCTTTGAAGAATTGTCTTCAAGGATTTATTCACGGCTTCCACTTGCCCATTGGCTTGAGAATAATATGGAGATGAATGCTCCTGCCGGAAACCCAATTTGAGAGCCAACTCAGCCATCATACTATTCTGAAAATGACTGCCATGATCAGTGACAATCTCTCTAGGAATACCAAAACGAGCGATAACCTGGTTGAAAAGGAAAAGAGTTGTAGTCTCACCATCATTCCCAAAAGTAGGCATAGCCTCGACCCACTTCGTAAAGTAGTCTACTGCTACAATAATGTACTTGTGACCTTTAGCCGAAGGCGGGTTACAAGTAGTATAATCAATACCCCACTTTGTAAAGGGACCGACAGTAACGACTGGAAAAAGCGGAGCTGGATGAGCGCGCATTTTTCAAGTATAAACCTGACACGGATGACACTTTTTGACCGATTCAATACAATCTTTGAAAATCGAGGGCCAAAAGTATCCAGCACGCAAAATCTTTTGGGCTGTAGCAAGCCCAGATAAATGACCCCCACAAGCTCCACTGTGAGAATCATTGAGCACAGCCTCGGCTTCTTCGAAAGTTAAGCAGCGTCTTAGGATTGAATCAACCCCTCGACGGTACAAAGCATCACCAATAATCAGATAATTCTTGGCTAAGTGACGCAACTTACGACGCTCATCTTTCGAAAAAGTAGAGGGAAACTTCGCAGTCTGGAGATACACAATGATATCCCCATACCAAGGATCCTGTGGAGAGATAAGAAACAAGTGTTTGTCCGGAAAGGACTCATCATAGATCATCTCTTCTCCACAGGGCAACTCGGAGATCAATTCCGCAAAAACTAATGATTTCTTGGATTTGGCAGACATGAACTCAAGATCAAATTCCTGTAAAATCACAATCCATCTATTATATTTGCCCCCAATCACTCGCCTGCTGAGGACAAACTGAAAGGGATTGGCAGCTGCCAAAACATAAGTTTTGCGAAGAATAATGTAATGCCGGAGTCGTTGTACAACATGGACTACTGCTAAGGCTAATTTTTCTATCAGAGTGTACCTAAGTTCAGGCCCTTCCAGTCCTCGGCTAAGGTAGTAAATAACATGCTCTGCAAGAGCATCATCTTCCTGAACCAGAACCATACCAATGGTAGATTCTGTCGCTGCCAGATACAAAAGAAAATCTCTGCTATAATCAGGTGGACTCAGTAAAGGAGCAGAGGTCAATGCCTTTTTCAAAGCATCGAATGAGCGTTGAGCATAGTCGTCCCAAAGAAAAGGAACTCCTTTCTTCAACAGTCTCATATATCCCTTTATAATCTCAGCATAATTCACGATAAATCTCCGAAGAAAATTAGACTTCCCTTGAAGACATTTAAGCTGACGAATTGAAGACGGGGGAGGCAACCGAAGTATTGCCTCAACCTTGAAGGGATCTACCCTTATCCCTTCCCTAGACACAATGAATCCCAATAGCCGACCGGATGTAACCGCGAAAACGCACTTGTTCGGATTCAATTGAATTTTATAAAAACGACATCTTTCAAATATTTGCCGGAGGTGACCAGGATGATCCATCCTCTTTCGAGAATGAGCAGCTAGATCATCTAAGTATGACTTGATAATATTCTTGATGTCGTGGAAGGCGTAAGATATGGCCCGCTGAAAGGTAGCCCCAGCATTTTTAAGACCAAAAGGCATCTTCTTGTATGCAAACGTACCCCAGGGACAAATAAATGCAGTCTTATGTTGATCTTCAGGATGGATAGTAATTTGATTATATCCGGAGAAACCATCCATGAAGGAGAAAATCTCATTACCGGCACACTCGTTAATGATCTGATCGATAAATGGTGTGGGGTAATTGTCTTTAGGACACGCTTTATTTAGGTCTCTGAAATCGATGCACACTCGAATCGTTCCTTGCTTTTTATCTACGGGAACGAGGTTTGAAACCCATTCAGTCAGAGGAACATGGAAAATGAATCCCGCCTTAAGCAGCTTTTCAACTTCAGCTTTGATAAATTGCTGCTAAGGTCAGTGGGCAAATTTTGCCTCAGAGCTTAGCGTTTTCATCGTCTTGATCTCATGTCTTGGACAATAGATGGGTCTATACCGAGAATTTCCTCATAAGACCAAGCAAAATACATCCCTATACTCTTTGAAAGAGCTCGGTATAAATTTGAACCTCTTCTGCGGGAACATTCGAGTACAATGAAGACATAGTCAACAATATTGGGATCCACTGAAACATTCACTTAGGGATAGTAGGCAATATCATGACTACATGCCCTTCGACATAAACACGTGTTGGTGCTAAGGGTTCAAGGCGGGTGAACGAGGACCCGGGGAAAGCGAGGACTTGGAAAACTGTTCAACTCGTTCAAGTCGGTGGGAAGTAAGACCGATGATGCAAATCATCCCACGGTCTATCTATACAATGTGGCTTCCAGGATGGCCTCTTCAGATGGAAGAGTGGTATCAAGGCAATCCTGGGCTAAAGAAGAACTAAGCATCCAATCCGGAGCCACATCACCATCCAACTCTTCCGGTGAAAGAGGAGCTAGGATGGACTCTGCAGTGTCAACAATAGACTGATATGCAATCTCAGCTATAGAAATCGGAAATGCCATTCCACCCACTTGACCTTCCGCTAAAGTGGCAGTAGGGGAAGGTAAGGTCCAAGGGTCCGAAAAATAATGAGTTCTGAAGAACTCTCTTCAAAGGGGAGCCTTGGAGGATGAAATAGCATTAATATGCACCGTAGGAGGAGGAAGATCAAAAGTACCCATCAAGGAAGAATACATTCCAACTCCTAGATTCTCAACAGGCACCTTAGTATTATCCAACTTTGTAACAGATGAGTCAGAAGGCGCATTTAGGTCTACAGGAGGACAGTCCAGTTGATCCACTGTAACGATCCTCCCTTCATGGGGGAAACATACAATCCGAAATAATGAGGATGCAATGGCATCCATCTCATAAATCCAGTTCCTCCCCAACAGAAGGTTGTAGTCCAAGGCTACATCTACTACCTCAACCTCTATATTAACGGTTTTTCCCCCAACACAGATGGGCAAAGCCGAGACAATACCATGGGGTCTGTGAGAATGACCATCGAACGCAGTAAGGACAGTGCTAGATGGAACAACTTTGGGAGATACAAGTGTCTTCCAGCATGCGAGAGACATCACGCATGTGGAAGCACCCTCATCAACGACCATTCGAAAGATATTTCACTTCCGATACGATGAATTAATATGAAAAGCCATGTGATGAGGAAGTCTCTTCTTAAAATTATTCATATCAAAAGTAATCAAAAAAGAATTTTTTGGATCAATAGCCCCAATGGCAGTGAGCAAAGCACTGCGCTGAGCCAGACAAGACTGGAGTACCTCTAAAGCTGACATAGCACAAGGAATCTGCGCCAGATCTTCCACAATCGAGTAGTTCTGGGCAGCCCTAGCATTTGGATTAATCGTTGACCGCTTAGAAGATGCTTTGGGCATCTGAAGCATAGACTCAAAAGTAGGCTTCGTAATGTGAAGCAGCTCAGTAGCATCAGGAACTTCCTTAGCTTTCGAAGACTCTTCTCCACCATAATCACGGGATCTCGTAGCGATATCCGCGTGAGCACTCATCATAAAAATGTTCGATGGAATTTCCCCTTCCTGGGTGCCCCCAGAGGAAGCCCCAGGATTTTGGTTCGCGCCAACAACTAATTACTGCCCTTGGGGAAAAGGGTTTGTTAACACAGCCTGGGAACTAGAAGAACCCTGCTGAGCTAACAAGCGCTGAGCATCCTGAATTTTAGGGCAAAGGTGTGTGAGATGGTCTCCAGCACAGAGCTTGCATGGAAAATTCACTTTCTTCTTCTCCTTTTGACCCTCACCAACACGCTCGTTGGTTTTATTTGCATTACCCTTCTCGTTCTTGCCCTTCTTCTTGTTATTTAGTCCCTTCTTCTTCCCATCGGATTGTTGATTTCCTTTGGAATCAGAAGCTTGGACAGCATTTATGGACAAAGACTGGGAAGGTGATGACTCGGCAGGCACAGCCTAACTAGAAGGAGCAGATTGCAAAGACAACTATTGCAGTTAAGAAAGCAGGCTAGCTGCACCACTATTGATCGATCCGACAAGCCCATCACCATGCGGACTGGGTTGAGTTTTCGATAAATCCAATTTGGAGCGAGGAGCATTGGGCAAATATTTATAAAGGACCCCAGACTGAGAATAGATTAGTTCCAGCTATTGGGCCCTAAAAATGGCCTGCTCCTCAGAAAATACCCCAGATAGGGATACATATTTTGAAATGTCTGACTGCAGAGATTTCAGAAACCATTCGAGAAGGAATTCTCCTGGAATGTGAGCTTTAATAAGCCTCTTCCTTCTCCTCCATTCCTGAATGTGATCAGAAATGTGAGTTGCCTCATCCTGCTTAAAATTAGCCAGGAGTTCAGTCCCAACCTCATATCTGACAGGCAACTAAAAATGGTTTAGAAATGTGACAGCCAGTTCTCCAAATGTGGCAAAACTGCCCCCAGTGAGCTCGATATACCATTTGGCAACATTTCCAGTTAGGGTGCGTTGAAATAATCTCAACCTAATCGAATCATCGATCAGGGAGTTCGAAGAACACCATAAGTGGAAAGTGGTGATGTGGTCAGTCGGATCCTCCCCATTCTTACCTTCAAATTTTGGAATATCTGAAGGAAGTTTGGTCGGGACCGGAGGCCACCCCAGACTATAACGAATCGGATCATTAGTCAACTTCGACAGATCTGGAAAGTTTAACGTTGCCAGAAAAGGTAAGCGAGGCGGAGCCTAAGGATTCCATCCTTGATGGGATGGATTCCCAACATTCTGAAAAGAATAGCCTGGATTTGATAAGGCACCAGGTTGCCAGAAAGGACTCGTAGAAAAAGGAGAAGAACCTCCTCCCAACGCAGAGTTACCAAAGCCCAGACCAGTTCCCCCCGCTGAAGTATGAAATGAAGAGGAGAGCCCCTGATAGGGGTTCCAGGCATTAGAAAGAGGAGAAAAGGTTTGATAAGCACTCGACGAAGGGAAAGAAGTATTCCCTTGATGACCTGCGTAAAACTAATTCCCTACCCTCGCTGTAGTGAACACAGGGTTCCATCCTGTAAAAGTAGTCGAACTTTGCCCCCCAGACCAAGGGTTGAAACTCTGGGTCTGAGAAGTAAATGGAAAGGACCCTAAAGAAGGATTGGAACTAGGAATGTGCCTAGTTCCAAAAGGGAAACCCTGAAAAGAAGTTGATCCACTAGCCATGGACGACATGGGTGTAGATCCAGCTGCAGCAGCGGAAAAAGAAAAAGAGGGATTCCGACTAGTGGGCATCCCTGAACAGAAGGGACCAGAATGAGAAGCATGTGCTTGGGTGAAACTAGAGCCAAACACAGCAGCACTAGAAGCAATCGAAGATAAAGCAATAGTGCCCCCTCCTTCAACAGAAGCAGGAGTCTGAATGCCTGCAGCACTCACGGCAGAAGTCGCGTTCCCAGTCGTGGCCATCGAAAGGTATGAATGATACGGAAGATCTTCCGGTCTCTCAGACTCAGGTCCGATGTACTGAACAACGAACGGATAGTCAGGAGGAAGAGGAGATGGACCTGTCGCAGGAGGCTCAAGTACGTCTTCAATTTGAAAATCTTCTTCCTGAGGAAACAAAACTCGCGAGGTGAGCAGAACGCTCCTCTCGGAACCGACACCAGAATCAGCTATGAAACCTTCAGACCTTTGTGGAGGATCTCTCTCCACTGCGTCAGACGCCAGAGGGTGGTAACCACCTGCTAAATCGCTCCTACGCCTTCTCGAAGAAGGCTCTCGACTCTCGGGAGATAACCCCCGGATTATCCTCGATCGACGAGGCGCTTGATCAGCCACTTTTATAGATTTTAAATTAGACTCAAAAAAGTGAAAAGCTAGGCAAGCTACGAGCAAAGAGCACTCACTAAAATAAAAAATCCTTGAGATGCAATCAAGCAAACAACCTCCAAGTATTTCCACTCCGGGTGATGAGAACCGGACACCAAAATACAGGAAAGCGAAATATAGGACCTCCCGAAAGTAGTCTGGGATGATTAGGGCCCAGAATAACTAGCGAAGGTATCATAAATAGTTACGTCGACCTCCTAACGACAGCCTTTGTCGGCTCAAGCACCCAAGCTTCGCAAGGGCACCCCCCATAAGTACTGCTGAAAGTGATGCGACGTCTGCCTCAGGTACCACAGGTATTCCCCCCCGGAGTCACCTGTGTGGAACCTAGGAGTGGCAACTATGGGCACCAATCCGTATCAGAAGCCGAGCGAAATGGTCTTGAGGTCAGATTCAGCTAATCGAAGGGGGGGTATCCCTCTTCTCAACCTTCACTTCCCCTCGCGCTTGACTCTCTGGAGGAGGGCTTTCCCGGTCCACCTAACGGAGTTGGATTTCGCTCAATTAATCAACTTCTATGATTTGTTTGAGCGGCCTTGGAGAGTTAACTCTCCACTCACCTAATCCAAGGCCCTACAACCTAGCTAATTGGTGTATGACACTTAGAAAACTTGCCAGTTGATTTTAAATTAAATCTCTTATTTTAATGGGCTGTTATGTTAAGTCACAAGGATATGGAGATGAAACTTATGATGTTTTTGATGCAGAAAGAAATTAATAAAAACTTAACTACATGTAGATGCAGTTATTGTCTTTCGATGAAAAGAAATCTCTACACGGGTTCTACGAGATTAAAAATTGTATTTTTTCTTTTCAAATAGCAAACTCACACTCACAAAAACTACGAAATTGACTAAATTTTTAAATGCACCTAATGCAAATCACTACAAGCATGCAAATCCTAAGATGCAAATCTCCTAAAGGAGAGTGAAATTTCCCAAAAATTCCTTCAGTTTTAACTTGTCTTGGTTGTCCAGAAAGCTAGTTCCCAAAATCAAGAACTCTTAATATGAAGACACCCAAAAATGCTTAAAAACAAGAAGAAGAAATGAATGACAACTCCCTTCCAATTATCAAGCCAAAAACCAAAAGCAGGAAACCTCACAAAAGCTTCAAAAAATATGGCAAAACGAAAATGAAGATGCAACAACAAAAGCAAATAACAAGAGAAAATGTTTTTTGAGCCTTTGAAATGCAAAAACAAAAAGCAAAACAAATGTTTTTTGAGCTTTTTAGTTTTATAGATAAAGAGCTCGAAAAGACCAAGCAAAACTATCAAAATCCAAACCAAACAAGACTGAATTTCAAGCACAAACTTCAACAATGCTCCAAACCTTATAAAGCTAACTAGTAGCAAGATCAATGAGAGCAAAAGAAGACAAAAAAACACAGCCACCCAGCCTAGAAGAATAGTATAAAATTGCCGCAAGCAAAGACTTCGAAGAAGCAAGAAAAACTCTTCAAAAGTTGCAACAAGACCTAGCCTACTGAACTCAAGAAAACCAATCAAGAAACGAGCAAAAATCGTAGTGCCAAGCAAAACACAAAGACAGGAAAGAGTAAATGAGTAGGAGCTCACTTTTCTGATAAAGCAGAACAGCCAAGAATGCTCAGAAAGCTATCTTGGTACTCAAACCAGGAGTGCCAGCACCAGAAACAACACTTTGCCAAAAAGACTAGTTTTCGATCAAACGAAAGAGAGAAAAGACCAGAAACCACCTCCTTCACAATCCGGAGAGTACAGAGACACTGTAGGAACAAGTCTCCACAGCCAGAAAGGACCAAAATGTCAAGAAACCCAAAAATTCAAAATCTGCCTAGGTATACGCTACTTCACAGTTTAGCAACCAGCGTGCATACGCGTCTGTGCTAAGGGAAACTCGCATATACGTGGGTACCTTTAGACAAAATTGCATGTATACGCGACTGTGTGCAGAAAAAAGCGCGTATACAAAGGTAAATAATGAAAAAACAAAAAGGACAAGCCTGGAAAAGAAACCAGGACTTCAGACTGACTGAGAAAAAGTAAACTGGACTGCAAATGAAAGTTAAAACTGTCGGCAACCTACCAAACAGCTGAAACCACCCAACAGGGGAGTCACAAGAATGTGGTCCCCAGTAGAATCGCCAGTTCTGTTTCGGGGAAAATCACCCTAGAGGTTCGTTGGGTTACAATCTCCACAGAGCAGGGGCATGCTACTTAAGAAGGACTCACACAACCATGCATGTTCAGAAAAACTAAATAGAGTAGAATGAGGAAGTTACCCGTAGGTCCTACGGTTGAAGAAGATCCCACAGGGTTCAAACCCCCAGCAACCGTCCTTCCTTCTTAACCTGAAAGACAAGAAGAAACAAGCATGAAGAACTGGTTGTACAGCATATATCTACTCTAAATGTTAGTGAAATCCATATAAAACATCAGATGAACCATAATGAATGCTTAAATAACAATTTTCTCATATATGTAAGCAGACACTAACACGTATATTTCGGGAACAAGATGGTACTTCTGTATTATAAATAGCATGTACAAAAGTAACGAGTGGAGAGATCACCTGAATCCTTCCACGATCTTCGAGCAGACCGTCGTCCGGATCCGTCCCACCCTTGCCTCGCTAAGACTCCTTCTAAACTGGTGCATACGAGATGACATATAGGGAGATGAACATCTCAAGGAAACAAGGGTTTCCTGTAATGAACTGGGAAAGTGTAGGAGGCACGGGGAATCAGACTTGGATAGGGAATACCAACAGAGTATAATATCAATAATTCTCTCTCTCCCTTAGGCCATACACATGAGGGGATTTTATACTCCCTCCAAGTAGTTTCAATAGTTGGAAACAGTTGGCCGCGTGCTGGGGTGGTTGAACTACCTGAGTAACCATCAACCCAGCATGAAAATAGGGAATAATTATATATTTTTTCATAATTTTAATGGCATACATGGAAAAGTGCAGCTGGACTCGCGTATACACGCAATAAAGTACGGGCATAGTCACGTATGGGGATTTTTACACTATTTTTAAGTGAATTTGTCCAAGTCTGTAGGAATGGGTGCCCAAAACCATCAAAGCAATCATGAATCATGTGAAGGTGAGAAATGATGCTATAACAGTCATATCAGAGTAATTCCCAGTCTGAAGAAGATCGTTCATACACTCAAAGAACATCAGAGATTAATGCACAGGAGTTATACAGGATGGGCTTCAGCCCTCTTTCTTTTCAGAAGTTTAATACTGCATTTAGTTCTCCACCTACCTCCTCTGCTCCTCCGGGGCTATCAATTCAAGGAAAACTCATTGTAATGGTTTTTGATCAGTTATCAGAGAACTGCAAGTAGTTGCTTTTGAGACTCAGTCTCTGTGTAAATATTGTAAGATAGGTTGATGGATATGTTTCAGACTAAGTATTCAGCTATTGGCAATATTGTACTTGATTGGTATTGTTACTTAA